>SJXQ01011164.1:239251-564551 GCA_006408695.1 Aepyceros melampus | reverse complement strand
CCCTGTCTCTTGTGGGTAGGCGAATTCTTTACCACTGCACCACCTGGGTAGCCTTGAAAAGAGGTATAGTCAAAGAGAAATAAAGGGAAATAAAAGAAAGCCATCCAAACAAGCCCACTGGCTCTCTGTCTACTTCTCCCAGGATAGTTCTGAAGATAAAAACTCAAGGGAATAAACATTTGTTGAGTATATTAACTTGGGGAACAGTAAGTTAATGTGAAAGCTAATGACATTCTTATCAAGGTCACATTTCTTACCATCCAGAGACTAGGCCAATTCAGCAAATAAAGGAATGACACAATGAAGAGAATAAGCAGAGCCAGCACTGGGAGAAAGGACAGAACTTGTGAGAAGTCAAGTCAATTTTCATTTGCTCAGTCAGTGCACAGATGAAGACTAGCAGGTGGGAAGCCAGCCAAGGGACTCAAGGTTAAAATGTATACTTTGAGTTAAATAGTATGCAAACAATAATTCACAGGTACTTGGCTGTTTTAAAATGACTGAACTGGAAGGTTCTCAAATCATTGCTGAGCTAAGACTTCTATACACTAAATTTATAAACATATAATAAGGGGAGCCATGAGGCAAGCAGCAAAGAGACTGTATGTCTCCAAAATGGTCATCTGTCACATCTATATAGAGGAAGATCTGCTTCTTTGCTGGCTGAGTTGATGCTGAAGGATCCTTTTCACCCATTTAGTCTATATGCAAGATGGCAGGCTTGACTCCTAAGACACTCATTCCTACAGCCAGACTGGGACCTGGCCAAAAGTGCATGGAAATCATCAAAGATAAATGAAAGCAGATGCAAAATGGCTATTTTTTAATGGGGCACATCATATTTGAAAGTCAATAAAAAAGCCTGGTTAGAGAGGAGAGTAGTAGGGCAGAGGCACACGTTGTTGTTGTTTGGTCACCAAGGCATGTCCGACTCTTGGTGACCCCATGGACTGCAACATGCCAGGCCTCCCTGTTTCTCACCATCTCCCGGAGCTTGCTCAAGTTCATGTCCCTTTAATCAGTGATGATGCCATCCAATCATGTCATTCTCTTTGTCCTCTTCTCCTCCTGCCTTCAATCTTTCCCAGCATCAAGGTCTTTTCCAATGAGTTGGCTCTTCTCATCAGGTGGCCAAAGTATGGGAGCTTCAGCTTCAGTATCAGACCTTCCAAAGAGTATTCAGGGTTGATTTCTTTTAGGATTGACTGATCTGATCTCCTTGCTGTCCAAGGGACTCTCAAGAATCTTCTCCAGCACCAGAATTCAAAAGAGGCATATCACACTGTTAGAAATCCCAACAGAATAACAAGATGCCCTTCTCACAGAAAGTTTAAAGAAAGACCCAACTGGTCTCCCTTCCTTTTTCTTCTGTGTCCCTGAAATCTATTCTCAACATAGAATCCAAATAATTCTTAAATACAAGGTAGGTAACGTCCGCCATCTCATTTAAACCTACAAACAACTTTGGATCTCATTCAGAGTAATGGATAAATACTCCAGGGCCCCATGTGACACTACATGATGAGAACTAGAACTGAAGACTTCATGGGACATTTCCCCTTTTTCAGTTCCCCTGTTTTCAGTATTTCCTTGCACGTTGAGGTAAATCCCTCCATGGTAGGATACTTGGTAGGAGGCAGGGCATACAGCAGTGGAGGAGGGCCTGTTTCCTGTCCCCACTCTCTAACCATCAATCACATGACCCAAGTGAGGCCAGTCCAGTCTGTGTTTTTGTATCACGCCCTCAATTTTAAAGACAGCAACTGTTTGCAATAATGAGCTTTCCTCGTGGCTCAGATGGTAAAGAATCTGCTTATAATGTGGGAGGTCTGGGTTTGATCCCTGGGTTGGGAAGATCCCCTGGGGAAGAGGGCATGGCAACCCACACCAGTATTCTTGCCTGGAGAATCCCCGTGGACAGAGGAGCCTGGCAGGCTATAGTCCATGGGTTCATAAAGAGTCAGATATGACTGAGTGACTACGCACACATTTGCAGTAATGGAATCAAGGATGCAGCAGCTGTCACATTGCATACGGGGGCAGCCGTACTACCAACAGCAAGTTGTGCATCTTCAGTGGTACCCACAGGAGCATCCCAACCAGACCACTCTTGTGTATGACCTCGGCAGCATTCTTGCTTGCTAAGCTTTCTTTGGATCCTGCCCATTTTCTGATCCTGGTTCTATACCTTCTCCTTTGATTCTGAGGGTTACTATGGCCTTCCAACAAACTTTCCTGCTTAGATTAGCCAGAGTCATTTTCTGTTGTTTACAAACAAGAGTCATGACCAGTAAGATGAGTTTTGTTGCACACTGATAAATCTCTGAATAAGGAAAGGAAGGCCTAGAGTCTAGTAGGCTGCAGGGAGCCAAACTGCCCTTCACAATAAAGTGGACAAAACTGAGTTTCTTGGGACATCAAAAGGGCGTGGCCTGGCATGTAATCTTGAAGGAAAGAGAGAAGTCTGATTAGTAGGGCTGAGGACCCAGTGAAAGAAAAGGATCAGGAAAGAAAATCACAATGAGTGGGATTTCCCTGGTGGTCCAGCAGTTAAGAATCCACCTTCCAATGCAAGGGACATGGGTTTGACCCCTGGTCAGGGACCTAAGATCTCACATGCCACAGGGCAGCTAAGCCCATGCACTACAACTAGAGAGCCTGAGCCAGCAACAAAGACACCGTGCAGCCAAAAAAATAAATAAATGAAAATAAGCAGAGGAAAGGCAAGGGAAACTGAAATGATAAAGAACCACTTTATCAAAAAAGCTTAACTAAACAGCCTCACTGTTTAGATTCCCACCTCCTTCTTTGAATCTGATCTACACATAGCACCTTTTCTTCCTGGAACTGCTCTTGTGAGATTTGCAGTTTCAAAGCCTCAGATGAGATGCCATTTGCTGCAGCTGAACTTTTTTTTTTTTTTTTAAGCTAAAACCTAAATAAATCTGACAACTTTAAAAAAATAAAACTGGAATATGATGCATGTCTTATGCTTCTACAGGACCATCGATGACTTTTGTTGTTTGATTGAGTAATTAATGTATTATATTGCTTGCTGGCTGATATTCAGAGATCAATGAACTGAAATATGAAACTTTGGGACAATCAACAGAGAAGGCTCTACTGATGATGTTTATGAGGTGAGTAGTCACAGAAATTCCATAAATCTTACATGGAAGTCTGTATTATTCGAGTCTCCCCTCCTGGATTCCTCTCCATCCCCATCCATGTCTCCCTCTTTTTTCCTAAACTCTTCTCCATGTCCCTCTCTCCCTCAGCCTGTGCATGTCTGTCTGCATCTGTTTCTGCTTTGTCAATTCCTCATCTCACATTCAAAAAGGGTTTACTGTCCTTCACGAATATGCATACAATACAGTAAGATAACACAGATTTAAAGTAGTATGGGGAAAAAGGAAAGGAAAAACACAAAGTAGGGTCAGAAATGAGACTAGTAAGAAAATGCAGACTATGAAACCCTACCCACAAGCTACAGGTGCCATAAATTTTCTCTATGCTCTCTGGCAGTCATTCCAAAGATGGAAATACAATTCAGTGGCTGTAACATAAAATTATACCAATTGCTCAAGCTTCCTAAATCTGCATAGTCACATAATTTAGGAGAATGATGCATCACAATGACACAATTTGTCAGAAAATTCCTCCGCCTCACAAATGGCCCTGCCACACTTAATAAGCAGAAATCACTGGCAGGGAGTTCACTCACCTTGTCTGGTTGGAAGAGCTGGTTTCCCAGTGTGCTTGACGGGAGTATTACTTCACACAGCAGGTAATAATTTGTGGAATTCATTACCCCCAGGAGAAGGTGCAGGCAGGAAATAGAAATGGATTCAAGAAGGGTTGGTCACATTTATAAATAGTGAAGCCATAAATGGCTCTTACTTTGTTTGCATCTAATAATATTTCATATCGTGACCAACCCCACCCCCATACCAGCTAAAGTACACCCTTACAGCTCCTTACCCCTCTCTCCAGTGAGATTTCTGATGATATATATAACATAATATATGCTTATGTCTAGAAATATTATGTTTTGTATTCTTTGTTAGTAGAAGTATATTTCAAATTTCAGTGACTTTGTTTAATATGGATAAGATGCTTTAAGCATCTTTACATTTTCAGTGTATTTTATAGCTTTATGCAGCACATAACTAAATTAATAATTTCAATGCTGCAGTTCCAACTTATAGCCTGATTTAGAACAAATTCATTAGGCTTTGACAACCCAACTGAAGTAAACCTGGCCCTGGGAGTATTTTGGAAACTTTGTTATTGCTCAAGGCCCAAAAGGGAGTGAGGAAGGTAACTGGGATGGATTGAGTTTGAGCACACTTTGCCTGGGCCATGGGAAGATAGGTTCCTGTTTTCTGGAGCAGCTGGCACCTCTCTATCCTATGATCCTGCCTGCCTGAAAGAGGGGAGATGCCTGGTCAGTGTTTGCAGGGAACCAGCATGCCTGCTGTTGGCCCCCCTCCAGGGGTCACCCATCAGTGTGACCAACAAATGTGACCCTTCTAGCAATCAGGCCCTCATCAGACAGAGCTGGGCGCTCCTGGATATCGGCTCAAAACCTCTGAGCATAACAATGAGACAGGACTCTGCTGAGCTTCAGGTCACCTACTTCTCTTCAATTTGGGGAAAATTCTGGAGAACTTACCAAGTCTCTGAATGGCTGGGGAAAAGTAGAAAGAACCACTAGACTCTCTTTCAGGGGGAAAATAGAACTTCTGGACACCCTGAAAAGGAACTGATATTATGGTGTCTAGTTTATAACAGGAAGCACTGAGGCTCATGTGATGGGGTTTTTGGGCCCTTTGAATTCCAGGAGTTATTTTTTAGAATGATTTTAGAAGTGGGAATGAGGGGCAGTAAAAGTAGTTTTGTAGCCATCAATATCTGCTCTTTGACATGTTGGGATTTTTGATAACTGTTATTACCAACCCAGTAGAAGCAGGTCTCATGACCTAGATACAAGCCAAGAAAAAGAGCCAGGATGCCCTCCTGGTATATCTTTCCTACAGTCCCACTGAGGCTTGCTCTAAACAGCACCTTGATCAAACTGCTTACATTCTCTGTATCTTCTTCCTCGCTCATAAATTCAGGCAGTTACACTAGGTCAATGGTGAGTGTATTAGCAACACAATGAACATGAGTTTGAGCAAACTCCCAGAGACAGCGAAGGACAGAGAAGCCTGGCGTGCTGCAGTCCATGGGATCACATCGAGTTGTACACAACTTAGCAACTGAACAAAAACAACACTAGGTTATGTTGAAGGTCACTTTCAGTTCCAACTCCTATCGCTCCTTCCTGGGCTCATGGTTCTATTGGAATAAACAGCAGTGCTAAGTCCCCTGCTAACGGTGCTCCTGCCAGCTACCAGCTAAACTCACATGATGCTCCTAAGTTCTGACTTTCCTCCTGGTATTCCTCTCACCAGAATATTCCTGATGAACTGTAACACACTCATATTTGTACTAAGCAAGAACTGTTCGAAGGTTTTCAGAGACCCACTAGCAAAGAACTGGGAAAGCAAACACAAGCTACCTTCTCTTTAAAATGAAGATGAAAAGGACACTTATCTCAATGTATTGTAAAGATCAAATGAAATATTAAGCCGCCACAGTGTCCTGTGTACACAGTATTATGAACACTATGGTGTATGTACTGGGAGGTGGCCAACATTGTCCTTGCACAGAAGAAACTAAGGTTCAGAGAAATGAAGAAAATTCTCCAAGTTGATTTTCCTCCTGGTATTCCTCTCACCAGAATATTCCTGATGAACTGTAACACACTCATATTTGTACTAAGCAAGAACTGTTCGAAGGTTTTCAGAGACCCACTAGCAAAGAACTGGGAAAGCAAACACAAGCTACCTTCTCTTTAAAATGAAGATGAAAAGGACACTTATCTCAATGTATTGTAAAGATCAAATGAAATATTTAGCCGCCACAGTGTCCTGTGTACACAGTATTATGAACACTATGGTGTATGTACTGGGAGGTGGCCAACATTGTCCTTGCACAGAAGAAACTAAGGTTCAGAGAAATGAAGAAAATTCTCCAAGTTGACATAATCAGGAAGCAGTAGAATTGGTTTCCAAACACACAAATATTTGACCCCAGAATTCACGCTGTTAACCAGTATAATAAGTTGTTTGGCTTTGCAGTGGTCAGTGTGTGTGGGCTCTGGGTCAGACAGGGAGAGATTTAAAAGCTGACTTTACCACTCATCCAGGGTGACTCCAGACAGCCTAACTGATTTTGCTGAGTCTTAGTTTCCTCATCTGTGACGATTAAGTGAGATTATATATACAAAGCACCCTACACTTGGTAGGCCTCCAGCAGGTGGTTTTTGTCTTGAGTTTGTTATGTCCCAAAATCAGACCCTGAGAAGAGGCTTTGGAGGCAGCAGTTTATTGGGGAGGTGATCCTCAGAAGTACAAATGAGGAAGTAGGGAGTGTGTGACGGGGAAGGAACAAGAGTCAGTGAAGGGTACTGGCCAGCTAACCACATGAGAAACTGGGGCTCAACCATCTAGACCACCTGAGAAAATGTGTGGAAGCCAGCTCAGAGTCATCCCACTAAGGCAGCAATTCTCAAATGTGAGCACACAGTAGCATCTCTTGGAGGGCTTGTTAACACCGATGATGGGGCTCCATTCCCAGTTTCCTACTGAGAAGGTCTAGGGTGGGGCCACAGAGTCTGCATCCCTAACAAGTTCCCAGGTGACACTGAGGTTGCTGGTCCAAAGGCCACATTCTGAGGACCACTGCACTGAAAGATGGGAGGCTGGGACATGGAGACACTGACTTGTTCCCTAGTGACTGAGATGTTCCACTGTTTGACTATGTAACTTCCACAGACATATTTCCAGGTTGATCTACAGTGGTGAAGCAAATCTGAGCAGCACCTAAGCAAGTTTTCAGGTAGAACAAAAAAGAAGCAGGAGCTCAGCAGTAGGTAGCATCTCTTGGAGGGCTTGTTAACACCGATGATGGGGCTCCATTCCCAGTTTCCTACTGAGAAGGTCTAGGGTGGGGCCGCAGAGTCTGCATCCCTAACAAGTTCCCAGGTGACACTGAGGTTGCTGGTCCAAAGGCCACATTATGAGGACCACTGCACTGAAAGATGGGAGGCTGGGACATGGAGACACTGACTTGTTCCCTAGGGACTGAGATGCTCCACTGTTTGACTATGTAACTTCCACAGACATATTTCCAGGTTGATCTACAGTGGTGAAGCAAATCTGAGCAGCACCTAAGCAAGTTTTCAGGTAGAACAAAAAAGAAACAGGAGCTCAGCAGTAGGAAGTAACTGTTTGTCACAGAAGCTGATGAACCCAGGTTTATCAACAGTATCTTCTCTACTCTCTCTTCCCCATTGTTGCTGCTTTTGTGACCATTATTAGTCTCCAGTGTGAAGGGCTATAGTCTCGAGGTCATGGGTGGAGAAATCTCCAAGGTGGAAAACACCCTCAGCCTGAGGCTGATAGCAGCCATGAAGGACTCTTGCGGGTCGGCAATTTCTTCAGTGAATCAAAGGAATGAGGAGGAGAGGAATGCAGCCAAGATCAGAGCAGCCAAAAGTGACTCTGCGGTGATCAGCAGACCCACCGTGACCCAGTGCAAACTCCTGGCCCCACCAAGGCACTTCCAAGCCTGCAAAGAGGACAAATTTTACATGTAAACCATGTCGGGTGCAGCGCTCTCTCACATATTCCTTGTGCCCTGTGGAAAAAATGGCTAACTCTGGTGATAAAAATGGGACTGCTCCATTATTCTGTTCCGCATATACATTTAATTGTCAGCATTGCAATAGCTTTAACTGCAAATAAGCACAATCTCATTGCCCATCAATTGTTTGATGGGAGGAAAACAGGCAATTTGGAGATGGTTTTGAGATGAGAAACATCATTATTATCTTTTTGTATGAGGTTTTGTTTTCATTCTTCCCATCTCTCATCCTCTCCTCAGTGATTATATTTTTCTACAAATTCAGTATCAAAATACTACAGCCAATACAAGATTTTCAAGCAGTTCTCTGAGTCCTAAGGAGGGGTTCATTTGCTAATTCCAGACATCTATAGTATTTTTATCTATAATTTTTTTTTCTTTTCTCAAAACACTTTAATACCTCTTTATCCCTTCATCTTCATAATAGTGCCTGGGGCTTAAAGAGTTGACAAAAACATATTTGCAAATGAGGAAACTGAGGCACAGAACTGCAAATTGAGCTGCCCAGGAACTGACAAGCAGTAATACAGCCTATTCCCAATAATCTGCAGAGTATCGTGTTCAATTTCCCTCAGGTGGCCAGAAAATCTTTGGACATATTAATCAGTAAATGTAGAGAATTCCCCATAGTTCCTTTTTCTTTATTCAAGCTAAAAGCGTGGCTCTCTGTTCAGCACCTCAGGGAAGGTATGTGGTTCAAAACATAAAATTAGCCCTGGACAATTCCAAGAGTTTCTAGAAGTAGGAAGAAACGTGGAAGAGCAGAGATGAGGTGCTGGAAAAGGGCAGCAGAGACTGGAGAGGATGGAGAAACATGCAAGGGACCAGAAAAGGACTCTGAGATTCAGGAAGACAGGGCTGTGTCCAAACAATCAGGCATCCAGACCCCCCACTTCCTGGCACTGAAGCCAAAAAGGAGGGCAGAAGTGCTGCGCTCGGTTCACATCCTGGACTCTGCAAAGATTTTCAGGGTCGGGGCATATCCAGGAAGTAAGAGTGTCCCAACACCCAGAAGGATCATGAGGACAGACACATTAGATGTCTCAGCTGAGAGATGATGACCGGTCACTGAGATTCTCCCCAGCTGTCACCATGTCCCCCACTTGGCACTGAGTAATGCCTGGATCATGGACCCAAGTCCATGAGGCAGAGGCTGGGAGTGGGAGTGGGTGTAAAAGGGGGAATCCTCAGAATGGCTGAGCATTACTTTTCTATCAGAGGAAAAGTGACTCTGAATTATAGGATATAAAGTGATATTTCACACAGCTGAGTTTGGGACTGAGCGTTAAACCTGCTATATTTGTTTTATGTTGGGCTGCACTCTACAGGCCAATAAGCCCTGCACTTTCCCAGCTCGAAGACCAAGGAAAGAGCCTGAAGTCAGTAACAGAGACATTAACAGTTTAATGGATGGAGCAGCTTACATGTCTGAAGCAGAGTCCTGGAGCAACACCCCACTGGGTATAGACAACAGCAGGCAGGACATGGTGGCAGTCTTCACTCCCAGGGAGGGAGGGAGACCACCCATTACAGAGGAGCTGATGTCAGGTGGACTGGTCAGTTACCAGGGAAATCAGTAGAAGAGCACACCTCCTGCACCCCTTTGATAAAGAACAATCACAAGCTGGGGCCTGAAGCAAGTATCTACAAAGGTCATTCAGTGAGTAGGGTGTAGCTGAAACAGGCACTGGTCAGGCTGGGGTGTACAAAGAGCAAGAGAACAGCTATCTTGAGTGCCATGACCATACATTGTAGTACAAGCAACATTCTTGAACCAGAGAGAGCCTTAGGTAAAAGAAGTGAACATTTCTCTAGACGCTTCCATCTAAAAATGTTAGTGTCCCTCCAGGCCTTTCCTCTGCCTCCTGGGGCTCCAGGGCTGCATCTTCCCGGATGCTTGCTCAAGACACACTCTCCACCACCACCATCAACACACCACCCCAGCATACCAACTACATCGTCTAATAACTTTATCAGTCTTCTCTTCACCCAACCCCTAAGAGCTATAACACCCAAAGCACAACTTCCCTCAGCAACAACACTGAGAAATTCTCAAATAAGGATATAGAAGTAGGGATCTAGATAGCGTGCATGCTTAGTCGCTCAGTCATGTCTGACTCTCTGCAGCTCCGTGGATCATAGCCTGCCACTCTCCTCTGTCCATGGAATTTTCCAGGCATGAATACTGGAGTGGGTTGCCATTTCTTACTCCAGGGCATCTTTCCAACCCCAGGATCGAACTTGTGTCTCTTATGTCTCCTGCATTGGAAGGTGGATTCTTTACCACTAGCACCACCTGGGAAGCCCCAGGGATATAGATGCATATATCTAAATAGAATGATAGAAATAGAGGTGAGCCATGAGCTTCTTGGGCTTCCCAGATGGCACTAGTAGTAAAAAAAAAAACCCACCTGTCAATGCAGGAGACATAAGAGATGCAAGTTCAATTCCTGGGTCTGGATGATGCCCTGGAGGGCATGGCAACCCACTCGGGGATTCTTGCCTGGAGAATCTCATAGAGGAATCTGGCAAGCTATAGTCCATAAAGTTGCAAAGAGTCAGACACAGTTGAGTGACTGACACTTTCACTTTCATGAGCTTCTTATGATTACCAAAATGGACATGGGTTTGAATACTGTCACCCCAGCACAAAAAGAGCACTTTCAAAATCAGGGCATGGATTTAGGGTGCTGCAGACACATGATCCATGCAGGATAAAAGATTCAAACCCACTGCATCTTAACTCACAAAAGGCTTTGGAACTCAGGAAAGCAAGGAAAATTCCATGTCTACCATTTGCACTGTGTGAGTTGGGACAAGGTCCACAAGTCCCTATTATCTCACAGGATGATACTAATATTAGCAACAGCAGCATCTCATCATTACCATCTCTACACTGCTACTTACACTATCCGCTATTTACACTATTGCTTACAGTCACTGTAACTTACACTAATACTTACTGAGAATTTATCATGGAACATACATTATTGTTCCTTTCAGCAGCACACAAACTGTAGCCTTCTTTTTATCCTGAGTTTCACATGAGGGAACTCAGGCACAGAGAGGTTTAATGGCTCACACAAGAGGATAGTCAGTTGCAGACACATAGAATAAACCCTGTGTGTGAAGTGAGAGCTCTGAACCCCTCTGCTGTACTGTTCAAAGAGGTTAGGAGAATTCCAGAAGACAATCTAGGACTGTGTTACATACAGTACACAAAGCCATACCTAGGGGATATAATCATAAGAAAACCAGGTTCCTTTCCAATTCATGATGTATTGGTCAGGGTTTTTGTTTGCAAAGTGACAACATAGCTCTGGTAAATCTAAGTGGAAGGGTGTTTACCCAAAGGATATCAAGTGACTCAGAACCATGGAAGACCTGGCCAAAAAGACGTGGGTGGACAAAAAGGGCAGGAAGACATAGCGAAGACCCTGCCATAAAAACAATCCACTCAGGACCCACCAGCAGCACTGCTGACTCCAGGCATTGACCACAGCTCCACAGAGTTTTGCCGCCCCAGGCTCTCCTTGCCATGCTGCCTGACTCTAATGCAGTCACAGCTCCTATCCTCCTTGCTGACTACAAGGGGCATGTTTTTCCCATGTATAACATCCTTAGTGCAAGGGTATAGCTGAAACGCATGATGCTTCCTGAGGCCTTGGCTTCAAACTAGCATACTGCAACTTCCACCTCTATCCATTGGCCAAAGAAAGTCATATTGACCAATCCCAACATCAGCAGAGTAGGGAAAGGCACTCTTCTCACTTACTGGGAGAGGCTACAAAGTAACATGACAAAGGGTGTAGATGTATATAATTCTAATGAGGGAAGTATAACCTAGTGAATTCTATCACATAAGCCAAAAAGAAGAGATGTATGTCCATTCACCGAAAAGTAGAAATGGTGGTCAACTTCTACCCAGCCAAGACCAAATAAACTTACTACTCACTTCAAGTGGGAGGCCTCCTGGAAACAAGGGGATGAGACTGAGGAACCTTTAGAAATAAGGAATCCTCTCATTTCACATGTGAGTTACAGTCCCAGCACAAAGTCCACCTTAGAGTCAAGATTCTACTGTAAAGTTTTTGAAGATGTGCACTTACTTGGTATATTTCAGCCTGTGATACCCATCAATTGTGTTATTTCCCTGGGTGACTTTTTTTTTTTCATTTTTTATTAGAAATGACAGCTCTTTTATTAAAAAAATAGGAAATAATATATTGAAGAAAAATACAAGCAACAGCAATCAGGTGCTAAAGGATATGAAAGTCCTATCTTGTGATAACAGAAGACGTAACTACATCTTTAGAGGATCTGCAGTGTGAGTGGTTTATTAAACCTGACACCAGACCTGCAATTACCACCAATTATTTGGTCACTGTGTCAGTTTCATTTAAAGTGAGAAAGTTAGTGATGGCAACAGCTTATTTTTAATATCTGATTTCAGAGAAAAACATTCTGTGTCCAGTTGCTATATCCTGACCTCCTGAACTCCAAAGAAAAGACTTGTACCTGTGGGGTCATTGGTGTGAACCCCAACCCAGGACAGCTGTCACTAGATGCTATTATATTACAGGCTAAAAATAATTCATATATTCACTCAACTGCTCATCCATTCTACAAATGCACAGGTGCACCCTTCTGAGGATAGCCCATGCAGAAAATTTCTTCTAAACACACATTTGGCTAAAATGCTGAGCCTGAAAACTCCAACTTATGAGAAGACTTCATCTTCTAAACAGGAAAAGATTCATAGTTTCTTTCATAGTGGTGGTGATTATGCGGTAGGAAATATATCCAACCAGGTCTATAAATCAACCACCTCTTTACTCATTTGATGAAGAGTTGAGTGGCTTTGTTTGGTTGCTTTTGTTTAAATTTATGGTCCATGGAATGAATGAATGACTGTCAAGTCTCGGGAACACTGGCAGGACAGCATCTCACCCTCATGGGTTAATGCATGCCATTGGGGAAATAACTCCAAATATGAAGTTGCCCAACTTAAATGAAGTCACTTTCTAAAAACCCACATTTCTACTTCAAGGTCCCATCTCCCACAAATTACATTAAATTTATATAATTTAGGTACAAAGTATTTTATACCTTAATATACTTCTTCTTTGAGCCACTGTGTTTAATATTGTGTTCAAACGTCCCCCCACTCCCCAAGTTTCTTGCTTGACTTGACTTCTTTTATTCTCTGACTCCCTTCATTTACTATTATGATTTGGGACAACAAAACCCCAGAAAGCATAAATTTAAAATGCTTTAACCATGGAGAAGGGAATGGCAACCCACTCCAGTATTCTTGCCTGGAAAATCTCATGGACACAAGAGCCTGGTGAGCTACAGTCCATGGGGTTGCACAGAGTCAGACAAAACTAAGCAACTAACACTTTCATACTTTCACTTTCACTGTCATTTCTATCTCCGTCTATGACTCCTATATCTGTCCTTCACTTAATTCTGAACTTGGGCAGAGATTATATGTGTCATTCATTAGCCTCTCTCTTGTCCCAATATCTAATGGGATAGATATCAGTTTTTGTCCATCTTAGCTGAAGGATCACTGTCTAAGAGAAGTCATCCTTGACTATCCAAAACATCTTCTCCAAGTAACTCTTGATCACATGACCTGGTGCATTTCTTCAGGTCATTTCTTACTCCGTTTTAGCTTGCTTTTCTGTAATTTACTTTTCTGTCATTTGTTTCCTCATCAAGAATGTAAGTGTCTGTGCCTGACACACTACACAATCAGTAGGTATTTATTGAATGACTGAATGAATGATTAAATAAACAATTCAATTTTACAAATAAGTGAAGTTCGAAAAGCTAAGAATCTTTCCACAGTCACTCAGTTAAATGATGGATAGCATTAGGAAATATCTGACTGTTTTCAGAGTTCAATTTCTTAATCTCTAAGGTATTTCACCTCAACAATGCCCATTAGAGAAACTATAACATAATGTTATGTACAACATAATGTTATGCAAGGAGATTTATATTAATATTTAACCTACACACCAATATAAGTTTCATGAGATGGTTTTCTTCAAATTAGTTTTATGGCTAAAGAACTGATTTTCTTAACTGATTTGCCTGGCTAAGCCATCAAAAGAGTCACATACTCATCCACATGAGAATAGAGACTTGGATTTATCAGCAATTTTATCATGACACACAAAAAGATTATTTTTAAATGGAAAAAACTACTATCTATAAAAATTTTCAACTTTCTGCATAGAAAATAAAACACTTAGCAACTTTGCAAAGACAACTGTTAGAAACCTATTCTCAATGTGTGAGAAGTAATATAGGTCCCAGGGTCACAAGAAACTTCTGAACCAGAAATTTCATCAGATGTAAAGGTAGCAAAAGAATTAGGAAGTGTTTCCCAAATCCTAAACATCTGGTAATTAATGGACAAGTATATGATTCTTTTAGGGTAGTTTATGAAGAACATGATGCCATAGTCATTTGCTAACATTCTTACCATCAGAGATGGTGAATCATTGTGTAGAACCTAAATTGTCATACTGAATGACAAATTAGTAGTAGAAGACGGATTGAAGAAAGCTGACGAAAAGAGCCACAACTATAAAAAGAAAATTAATAGAACAAAGCAGACAAGTCTACATCAGAAAAGGGAAAGGAAAACTGTTTCACCTTTGTTCCCACAAAGGAATAAGAGATTTCCTAGCACATCACTGAATTTGCTGTTTCAATTAATATTGATGAGGAGATTTAAAAGTTCAACAAAATGATAGAGAAGAATTGATATTTTAATTCAGTTTATCAACATTTTCACATGTGCTACAAAACATAAAACTTACTTCTATGGACTGAAAAAAAAAGTGTTCTAAAATACAATGTTATATAAAAACACTTATAAAATACTTTCTGTAAATATCTACCTGTAGTGATTCTTGCTTTCCATTTTTAAAGTATACCGGAATTACCTTGTTTTACTTCAACCTTTGCCTCTATTTTTGTTTCACCTCAGAAATGTACTTATTGTAAACCCACTTAAGAATAAAGTATACTGTTGAAGAGAATAAACGCATTTGTAAAGTTAAAAAAATAAAAAATAAAAAATAAAATGCTTTAACCATCTGACATCCTGGAGTGTGAGGTCAAGTGGGCCTTAGGAAGCATTACTACCAACAAAACTAGTGGAGGTGATGGAATTCCAGCTGAGAAATTTAAAATCCTAAAAGATGATGCTGTTAAAGTGTTCCACTCAATATGTCAGCAAATTTACAAAACTGATCAGTGGCCACAGGATTAGAAAAGGTCAGTTTTCATCCTCAGCAGAGGATGAGATGGTTGGATAGCATCAAAGACTCAATGGACATGAAACTGGGCAAACTCTGGAAGAGAGTGAGGGACAGGGATGCTGCAGGCTGGCATGCTGCAGTCCACAGGTTCACAAAGGGTCAGACACGACTTAGTGACTGGAAAACAACCACCGTCTGATCAAAGAAGATGTCCAAACTCAGCTTTGGCTTAGAGTGACTACTGGTAAGAGATGAGACCGAGACCATCTTTTTGATATGTTGTCAATTTTGATGGAGTAGGAAAGAAGGAAGTGGGGGAAGAAGGAAGACACTGGGGAGAATTCTGTATATTCTTATTTAAACAGACAAGCAAACAAAGACTGAGAGGACCTTAAACTTTGTGGTAAGGCTTCTTGCTTGAGGCAACACCTGTCACCCTCTGACTCCAGCGCTGAGTCTCTCCCTCTTTAGCACAAGCAAGCCTGCTTCAGGAGACAGAGCCCGAAATAGAAAACCAGCCGTGGTGATGAAATGTGACAACTTGCTAGAGAAAAGACATGTTTGATGTGTTTTCCAACTGGATGTTTCTAAAATTTATGGCAGTTGCAGACCAGATGTCCAAAGCAATCCTTTCTCTTACTCATTTCAAACCTCTAAATCCATAATACCCTTATCATTGCCACAGAGACATCAAAGGAAAAGGTTCTTCTCAACAAGTTTCACAAATTACATTCCACTCTTCAGAAGATGTGTCTCTCCTCTGCAAACTCAGGTCTCTCACACCCACCTTCCCCAGCAGCACCACCCATTATTGTAGGTAAATGACTTCCGCCCTTGAGGCCTCAGTTTTCTCCTGTGTGCAATGAAGAGGTTCAGTGGAATAATCTTTAAGCCCTTCCAGTATATAACATTCAGGGACCCAGATCTCACAGCAAGCCTGAAGGTGTTCTGAAGGACATATTATATCCACAAGAGTGAGGAGAAGGACTTTCCAGAAACATGAAGAGAAAAAAGTAAAGATGTGTTTTAAACAAGGATTGAGCTTCTAGTGAGGCTTCCTCGATGTCTCAGCAGGTAAATCTGCCTGCAATGCAGGAGACACAAGAGATGTGGGTTCAGTCTCTAAGTCAGGAAGACACCCTGGGGAAGGAAATAACAATCCACTCCAGCATTCTTGCCTGGAGAATCCCGTGGACAAAGGCGCCTGGTAGGCTACAGTCCAAAGGGTCGAAAAGAGTTGGACACAACTGAGCAACCAACTAAGCACTCACGCAGGAGCTTCTAGTAATAGCCAGTAAACATCCTGGCCCATATAGGATAAACTCTCTACATAATGCACAGAGAATAAACCCTCCACCGGTAGCTACTCTGAAATCTGGACATATACAAGAAGCAACTATACAGAGGCACAAGAGGGTGAAGAGAAGTCAACTCCAGTGAGCAGTCGGTGCTGTGGGAGGGAGGCACAGAGTAAGCACTCCAGTTTCCCACTTCTCTTCAACCTGAAGAGGCTCAGAAGCATACACAAAGCAACAAGCGTGATGGAAAAATCATGACTTCTTTGGCCTAGAGAATCAAGAGTCCAGGTTAACTACAGTCACTGGAGAAAGGGGAAATTTCAGAAGGGAAAGAGTCAGAAAGGAAATACCAGATTCTGCCTGCCCACAAGTAACATGCCTGAAGCAGACTCAAAGCCCCTCACCCAAAGATAGAAGATCTGAACCAAACTGACTTTGGAACTTAAAAGACAAAAAAAAAAAAAAGAGTTTGGAGTTCATATCCAACCAAGTCATGAAAACATGACTCACAGCGGAAATTAACAGAATCCGTTCTCTACAACATGACATTCATAGCATGTGTGATACAATCCAAAACTGTTCAAAATATAACAAAATCAGAAAAATGAGGAGCCTTAACAAGCAGTCAGAGGAAGAGGCAGGTGAGGAAAGCTCTGATATTCACCACTCATCTCTCTTCCCATTAGGTCTGGCTCTATGAGACCATCTCATAGCATTTTAAATTTTCATTCCCTCCACACTTTTCAATGCCAAGAACCATTTTCTTTTTCTAAACTTTGTATTCAAGGAGATGATAATAAGGATAATAAGGTGATAATAAGGAATTTTTTTTTTTAACCACTGCATGCCTTGAGCTGCCAAAAGACCAACACCCTAATACAAAAGGATTTTCACTGCCTTTTGCCCCAGCTAGCAAGTCTGGATTCCTCCATTTTCCTTAAGGATCTATTGCTTACAATCTGCTCACCGTACCAATATTGTGCCATCAAGAAACTTGACAGCAAATCGTAGTACTCTAGTTGATTAAATAGAAACTCACAAAAAAGAACAAAACAGTTCAGAAAAGTAAGAGAGGCAACTTCTGCTTCAAGCCAAGAATAACAGGAAATCCACTTTAAATATAAAGACACAGATAGTTTAAAACAAGCACATGGGGAAATATGCCTTGTAAACACTAAGCATAAAAAGCTAGAGTGATCATATGAGGACATAGCAAGGAGGTGGCATCTATAAGCAAAGAAGATGGATCTCAGAAGAACCTAAGGACACCTTGAGCTTGGACATCCAGAACTAGGAGACAATAAATTTCTGCTTTTGGCCCCCTCATTCCCCCTAAAAAAAGAAAAAAAAAGAAGAACTTTAAAATGGTGACAGCAGAGCATTAAACCAAGCTCAGAATCCTCTATAGTTACACAAGTCTCACGCCTACAAAGCACTTCCACAATGTCGGCATGCCCATGAATACACAGGTCCATGAAGGGTACTTGTAAATCAAAAAAGCCATTCTATATAAAGAAAGTCCTATACCTACAATTTTGGAGGTTTTTTTATTATAGTATTATTTGTATTACTCTATAGCAATTCTGACAGTACTTCTCTTTGTGTGTTCAAGAATGTTTGAAAAGGCCAACTCGTACCATTTTTGGAATTTTATTACAGCATAGTTGAAGTAAACTGAGTTGTACATATTTTAAGTATAAGACATGGAAATTTTCAGCATATACATGTACCCCTCATCACAATAAAGACAATGATTATTTCTATCATATTCCCTCAAAAAAAGCTAGAGTGACTACCTCAGTAGAAGACAAAGTAGCATTCAGAGCAAAGAACAGTTCAAGAAATAAAGAGGGATATTTCATAATGATAAAGGGATCATTTCATAAACAAGTGAGAGAGAGCCTGAAGAGTCAGGCTTAGAATATAGGCAGGAACCAAGAGAGACTTGGTAGCAGAGAGCAAGGACATGTCAGCCAAGGCAACAGCTGGGACCTCCTTCATGGGATACTCACCAGTGCCACTGTCTCTTCTCCCGTGGTAACCACGGCCACTGCCCTTGCAATTCCCCCATCCCACCCCACTGTGTACAATCCCTTAAGTGTCACTCATGTATTCTGATCCATATTCCTTCTTAGATTCAAGTCTAGGACAAAAATATCTAATGGCAAAACCTGCCTCATGTACCCAAGTGTTTATTGTCAGGAAGTAATGAAGAAATAAATACCCGGTTGCTTCATTTCTAAAGGGGAAAGAAAGAAAGTGAAGTCGCTCAGTCATGTCCGACTCTTTTTGAGACCCCATGGACTGTAGCCTACCAGGCTCCTCCGGCTATGGATTTTCCAGGCAAGAGTACTGGAGTGGGGTGCCATTGCCTTCTCCAAGGGATCTTCCCGACCCAGGGATCGAACCTGAGTCTCCTGCATTATAGGCAGATGTTTTACCGTCTGAGCCACCAGAGAAGCCACCAAAAGGGAAAAGTAGGGCTTTACTTATCACCAAAATTCATACTTTTAGGGACAGGGAGGCCTGGCGTGCTGCGATTCATGGGGTTGCAAAGAGTCGGACACGACTGAGAGACTGAACTGAACTGAACAACAGGAGTGAGATTCACATGCTGGGCTTTCAGAAAAAAATAGCAAATGGCTACTTACAATAGATATTTCACATTGGAAGGCAATTGGATATATATAAATCATCCTATATTATTTTCCTCTAATTTTTGACAAAGTAGTTCTAATTGTAGAAATTATCCTTTTAAAAAAATCAGAAATTAGCAAGATCTAGGTATAAGAATGTTCAACTGAAATGCTATTTATAATAACATAATCTCAGGAAATTATTAAACTGTGGTATATATATCAGTCAGGGTCCCAAAAGGAAAAGTTGACACACTCAAAAAATAGGATACTCAAGTGACTATTACTAAGATTGTATGTCAGGAAACTACAACAGATATGTAGTAACACTGGCCAAAACCCCTTCACCTAAAAAGGTGAGAGAGAGAACAATTACTGGATCTCTGAAGGAGAGAACTCTATAGACTTAGCCTCTGGTGGGAGGACACAGCCAACCTGAGAGGACTGGCCAGGGACCATGAGAGGAATAAACTGTCTGTCTATTACCTCCTCTCTCCCTCCTTTCTCTCCCGTCTCCTGCCAGGGCTTCCCATGGACCGCCAGGAAGCCAGGGGACCCTGGCTTGTGGAGATTAGCCTCCACAAGCAGAAAATAAGGTGGGGAAGGGTAGACAGTGGATGTGGGAAAGCAAATGAAGACAATATACACCATATGATGAACTCTCATGCAGGTGTGCATTTAAAATTATTCTAGAAGAATATATAGTGGTAAGGGGAAAGATTCCCAATATAGTGACAAGAGGAAAATAGGATCTAGACCATCCAGAAATTATGATGCCAAATTAAAAAACAAAAAAAAAAGCAGTGTTAATATGTGACCTTGTTTTATTTACTTTTTAAATTTTTTCCAAAATAGTTATAAGTATTATGTGTCATTTTTGTAATCATGAAAAAAAAAAAAAACAGAGTTAACTAAAAAGATATCTCAACTAATAACCCTACAGTGTTAAGAAACAAGACCCTTATGTGGCAGGGGGGCGGTGGTGGGAGTAAATAGCATGATTTCATGTATGCACCATATTTGAACCAACAAGCAGTTACTGACCCTCTGTCATGTGACAGGCACTATTCTGGGTCCTGGGGACATATTGGTAGAGAACTAAGTCTTCAAGGAGCTTATTCTCATTAAGGTAGTAAAACTTCAGGTTGGAGTGTAGAACTGTGAAGGGAAGGACAGTGGCTGGAGCATGGCTGTCCACAATGTCATCTGAGGCAAGTTCTCAGTGTTTATGGTGTTCGGAAGCCTCACAGAGACTTCTATAGACTCAGATGAGAGCTGGGAGCAGTGGGCTGGGAGTCCTGTGCTGAGACTCGGCCTTGTGTTACAAAATCCATAAGAACTGGAAATGTTTTCAGCACTACCAGCAGTGTTATAACTGGCCACAGTATGATAAACAGGAAGACCATCTTCTAACAGAGACTCGTACACATGGGTACATGCCATCTTGGAGGTTGTGGGTAGCAGACAGAATTAAATTTACTTACCTCTCATATAATAGGTGTTTGATACATTTGATATCTATAAAAACAGCAAATAAACAAGCTAAGCCTTTACATTTTTTTAGTGAATAGTAAATATAAATGTCCTAGGATTGAGATATCCTGTAAATGTGATTAGTTACCTGAAACCATTTTTAACAGCATGAATTAGATATTTTACAAAAATTATAGGTCACAGAAATTTTATGGCAAAGGCATAAGAAAGAAATTAAGCAATGAGTCACAGCGTCGTGCAGAGACAATCAACCAGAACCAATTTTCAGGCTTTTGTCAGGGCTATATTTATGGTATGTAATAGCTGGGTCAGTCCTCTTTGAATAAAGGCCACACACTAAGTCCTAATTACCATTCCCAAATGCCTGTTAGCAGGACCTGATCAGCTTGACAATCAAGTGACACTGTGATTATATTGAAGAGCTGGCGCAGAGAAGGTCTGAGGCAATGAGGACGGGTTTGGACTTTAATGAAAGGACAGGGATGTGGCTGTCAGCCCTCCTGGGGGCTGCACATCACTTTCAGTCTTTAAGTCAAGAAACCAGTGACACCAGAGATGTGCCTTCAACTGAAAGGATGTTTAAATAAGCCTATAATCATACAGAACACAAAACTTCACAGGTGCCTTTTCTACACTGTGTGAGATTTGTTTTCAATCTGGATTTTATACCACTAACAAAATATTCTACAAACAATATAGACTTTTTGAAAACTATGTGAGTTGATAAATATCTCTTAGTAGGCTCTAGGGTTTTTAAAAGAAAATGTACTTTTTAAATCCTGAGTAATTTTTTTTTTTAATATATAGCCTAAATGTGTTATAGCTCTGGAGCCAAAACAACTGAGTTGAAAGTCCATTTGAGAGAGTGGAGTGACCTTGGGGAAATTATAGCCTCTCTGTGTCTCAGATTCCTCATCTAATAAATGAGAAGAGTAATATAACTTCCTCATAGTACTGTTATGTGGAGTGAAAAAGTAAATACATTTAAAGTACATGACATGGAACACAGTAGGCACTTTTTGAAAATTAGCTATGACTATTATTTTTCAAAAGTCATACTCCACAGAAATCACAAACCATCAGTTTTTCAAAATCTAGTTTTAGTCTTTATAAAATTAATATTAAAAAACATTATCTTTTGTATGCTTTAGAATATTTTAAAAGACATCAATTTTCAAACAGTGAGATTGGCTTTTATTATGTTAAAGAACACAGTAAATGATAATATTGTAGATCCATAACTAATTTGATTTGAGAACAGTGAGGGACGATTCTTATAGATAAGGTTTTGTAGGACTTAAAATAAATGTTAAGCTACTTCTGCATGCATGCATGTTAAGTCACTTCAGTCGTGTACAGTTCTTTGCGACCCCATGAACTATAGCCCACCAGGCTCCTCTGTCCATGGGGTTCTCCAGGCAAGAATATACCCTCCTCCAAGGAATCTTCCCAGTTCAGGGATTGAACCTGGGTCTCCTGCACTGCATGAGGGCTTCTCTTGTGGCTCAGCTAGTAAAGAATCCACCTACAATGCAGGAGACCTGGGCTTGATCCCTGGGTTGGGAAGATCCCCTGGAGAAGGGAAACACTACGCACTCCAGTATTCTGGCCTGGAGAATTCCATAGACTGTATAGCCCACGGGGTCACAGAGAGTCAGACGCAACTGAGCAACTTTCACTTTACTCCTGCACTGCAGGCAGATTCTTTACCGCTAAAGCCCCAAGCTACACCTACTCACTGGAAATAGGGATAATAATCTGTGATAAAGTGTGAGACCTCTAAAACTCATCTGCCCTCACAATATCTCATACACTTATTCAATAACATTTATATAAAACTGAACATACTATGGCCATGCCCTTGAAGGAATCAAGAACCAGGGGAGACCAATATACAAAACTAATTATAATATTAGTATGATATGTTTCTTAATAAAAAGAAAGACAATATACATATCATCTCTTGCCATCTCAGTGCAGTATATCAGGCATTTGAAACTTATAGAAAACAAGAATAACTACAAGGACCATGAGACTGGGTAGTTATTGTCAAGATGCATTGATGCTTCTCAGAAATAAA
This sequence comes from Aepyceros melampus, assembly GCA_006408695.1. Classification (NCBI taxonomy): domain Eukaryota; kingdom Metazoa; phylum Chordata; class Mammalia; order Artiodactyla; family Bovidae; genus Aepyceros; species Aepyceros melampus. The sequence continues at coordinate 542,008 of SJXQ01011164.1, read as the reverse complement.
CTAGATGCTAAGAGAAATTTGGGGCTTCCCTAATAGCTCAGTTAGTAAAGAATCCACCTGCAACACAGGAGACCCAATTCAATTCCTAGGTTGGGAAGATCTGCTGGAGAAGGGATAGGCCACCCCTCCAGTATTATTCTTGGGCTTCCACTGTGGCTCAGCTGCTAAAGAATCTGCCTGCAATGCAGGAGACCTGGGTTTGATCCCTGGATTAGGAAGATCCCCTGGAGGAGGAGGGAAAGGCTACCCACTCCAGTATTCTGGCCTGGAGAATCCCCATGGACAGAGGAGCCCAGTGGGCTATCCATGGAGTCACAAGGAATCAGACACGATTGAGAGACTAAGAACAATAGCAATGGGGATGATGAGGCCCCAAAACAACAGAGGACACATGGTAGAGATTAACAGCTTAAAGTCAGAGGATTGCAGTTATGGAAGTTAATGGCAAGGTTAGCATGAAAGCCAAAGGCCCTGAACTGTAGAGAGTTCTACAGGTGGTTAACAGGACACTAAATACCTAACGGCCAAAATAGGAGAGAAGGACTTCGCCAGTGGCTGCCAAAATAGCGGAGTAGGACTTCTGCCTGCCAATGCCGGAGATATGAGACAGAGGTTCAATCCCTGGGTTGGGAAGATTCCCTGGAGAAGGTAATGGCAACCTACTCCAGTTTCTTGCCTGGAGGACCTCATGGACTGAGGAGCCTGATGGGCACAGTCCATAGGGTCTCAAAAAGTCAGACACATCTGAAGCAACTTGGCACACATGTATTCAAGTTTATATCAGCAGAAGAAATCATGGATGGTAGAATGAGGACAGTCATCTCAAAAGCACGCATGATCCTCTGTGGAGTTTTTAAACCTAAACCAGTTTTCACAGTCAGAACCCATTGATTAAACAGGTTGCTTAGTCCCCAGGAGGACAGCTATAAACCTCAGTCATGTCCAACTTTGCAACCTGATGGACTGTAGCCTGCCTGGCTCCTTTGTTCACGGGATTCTCCAGGCAAGAATACTGGAGTGGGAATCATTGTGCTGTATACCTGAAACTAACACAACATTGTAAACCAACTATACTCCAATAAAATTAAAATATATTAAAAAAAAAATAGAATACTGGAGAGGGCTGTCATTTCCTATTCCAGGGACTTTTCCAATCCAGGGATCGAACCCGTGCTTCTTATGTCTCCTATATTCGCAGGCAGGTTCTTTACCACTGTGCCTGCCACCTGGGAATCCCTCCCCAGAAGGAAGGACCCTGAAAAACCACAGCAGGCGTACATTATAATTTCTCTGATGCTCCCCCTCAAAGGGACATATGACCACTTATTGGAATAAACATACATTAAGGGAAGGAGAATAGCCAGGACTATGTGATGTAGGGTTTCAGGACAAGACCTGATACCTAAAGTGTTATCATGAGCCCCTGTGAGAGTAGGGATATATGGAAGACAGGACATAGCCAAGGTCTGGCTTACAGTGGGTCCGCTGGGGCTACACAATAACCTGGTAGACATTTCACCCTGTGGTAAATTTAAAGTTAGCAATTGGCAAACCCCAATCAGAAGCAGGGCAGGGGGACAGGGTTGAGCAGGGAAGGTAGAGATCAGTGTTATTTTTAAAGAGCTAAAAGATCAAAGGGCAGTTGCCCCAAAACATCTCCATTTAATTCACTGCTCTGATCCCTACAGAAACTAGATGGGTCCTGGAACATTAGTGTAAACCAAAGGTCAGAAAACTTTCTGTAAAGGGCCAGATAGTCAATATTTTATGTTTTGTGGACCATGTAGCTTCTGTCATAACAATTCAGCTCTCCCACTGTGATGCGAAAATAGCCACAGAAAATATATAAGTGAATGGGCATGCCTCTGTGTTCCAATAAAACTTTATTTACAAAAATAGGCAGCAGGCTGAAATTGGCGCACAGGGTACAATGTGCTAAACCATGATGTAGACTTTCATAAACTCTACAAACAGCAGCCCATCTGGAGCCACTATGTCAGATATGGCATCTATGAGAACAAATTAACAAAGAATCAGGTACATGGCAGGTGGCTGTTGACTTCGTAAATGAATCAGAAAATAGAATCAGAAACAATTTGCATTTGAGTGAGATGGACATATTTGTTTACACTTATCCCCCATGACTATGTCAACTCTCTGCACTTTGTTTACTATAATCTAAAAAGATCTGGACCATCTAGACACCCAGTATTATACTGATTCATCACATTGGTAATAAGCAACAGACTCTTTAAAGTGAAGTCACTCACTCAATAAAAATTTTAGGGTCCAGAGGCCAAGAGCATGCTAGATATTCCCTCCAACAATTTATACAAAATTAAAGTATTGCCTTTTGTACTTCCTACCAAAAAAAAAAAAAAAAAATGGAAGGACAATACATGTTGAGCCTCTTTTGGATTCTGGAGGTGATATATTCTATACCTGCAATGTCCATTACAGTAGCCATTAGCCACACAAGTCTACTTCAGCATGAACTAAACTAAAATTTTAGTTCCTTGGCTGCATTAGCCACATATCAAGCACTCAGTCATCACATGCAGCTAGAGGCTACCATAGCGACAACACAGGGATAGAATATTTCAACTGGTATAGAAAGCTCTGTTAGATAGCATTATACACTTAGAAATAAGGAATATTGTCCCAACACACATACCTGGCGACCAAAGAGCTGCCAGTAGATCCGTAATAATGGAGGTATCAATGGGGAACAAAGATTCTTGCTGGAGTATGTGACACACTCCAGTGAGAGAACCACAGTGTAGAGCAACGTGGTGCCATCTGTACTGGAGGGTACGGTAAGGTTAGAGTTGGGATATGAACCAGGTGTTACCCACTTGTTACCATGGTGGGTGTCATGGCCTGATGTTCTAGATTAAGGCCATGCTATTTGCCCTGTTTAAAAAACACCTCCTGGCATGCTACAGGGTCCTGGAAAAGCCAGAATGATGCTTGGTCCAGCCCATGCTCATTCCCAGAGACACATCCATGTTACGATGGATAGCTCAGCCCACCTGGCCCTGTGTTTTGTTAGGTCTAATAGGATCCAACACATAATGGGCAGATGCAGATGAATGGTCATGAGGTGATTCATGGCAAGACATTTTCTTCTGCACCAGGATTAGGAGTGGATCTGTAAGCACAAAATCCATTGGTCATATCCTGTTCCACAGACCCAGAGCTGCAGGTCTGATAGAGCATTAGCTAATAGGTCTGGGAACCAGGGAGTCGAAGAGGGATAAGCCCACTCCCAATTAACATCACTCCCAATGACACAATTAGCAAATCTGCATTAATATTTTCCACCCCCACAACTTTAAGCTCTATAGGGATAGAGATCTTGTCCCGAGAGAAGAAACTTCAAACCTGGGGACTAGCAAAAGCCCCACTGAACTGCAAGCTGTTGCCTGGTCACTTCGGGTTCCTTGTGACCAAAGATCATCTGGCAGAATGAAGAGTGACTATTTTAGTAAAATAATTAATCCTGATCATGAGACTAATATAGGACTGTTGCTGCACAATGAGGGCAAGGACGAATATGAGCAGCCTCAGGTAATTCATTTAAGAGCCTCTTGGTCCTCCATTGCCCAGTTATGATGACAGATGAACAGATACAACAACCTCCGCTTGAGAAGCTCACGGTTACCAAGCTCTCAGAACTCTCGGGGTCTGGTTCAAGCCACCACTTAAGCCACCGAGGCTTGCAGATCTTGTTACTGAAGGCAAGAGGAATCTAGAATGGACAGGAAAGGAGGAAGACCGTGAATATTAATTGCAGCCCAAGACCCATAGCAGCAGGACTACAGGATGTCTTATAACCTCCCTCTTCTGAGTCTTCTATCAAAAAAGGGCCTCACTAATATCCTAGACAAGCTGCTCCCCAAATATATATGGAGCTCAGGAGATGATGGACTGTGAGGACCAGAGATGCCTTTCCTGGGGAAGGATTTGCTGCCCACCTTCAGGGACAAAGGGGATCTTTCAGGGTATGCCTCAGTTACAGAGAGCTGTCTTGCCCAAAGTCATGTCATTTCCTGAGGGGCAGCCCGCATCCAGGGTCTGAGACAGGGTTATAATCTCAGCCATATCAGCACAACACAGGACAGCCCTAATGGGCAATACTCGCTGGCTGAGGCTTTGTCAAGCAGGCACCACAGCCCAACTTCTTCCTCTGCCAATCCTGCTTCTTCCCCTTCCTTTGCCAAATGTTGATCCCCAATAAATATGTAACATCCCAAACTGCACCTCAGAGTTCACATCTAAAGAATCCAACCTGCCACCGTGTGTGTGTGTATGTGTGTGGGGTGGGGGAGCAATGTTACAGCCCCAAATGAATGTAATGATGTAGGAAAAATACCTTTATCTTTTCTCTCCGAGTATCTAGAGAAACTGTTCTAGAGCTAGCATGTGCATCATTCCGAAAAGTACTTTCTTCAGTGGTCATGACTGTCTCTGGCTACGGGACCATGGTCAATGTCAAGTGTGGCACATCACCACAGACCTTTTGGGAAAGGTTAAGTACAACACTGGAGCAGCAGCGTGAGGCAGCAAGAATGGCAGCCAAAACAACGGGACTGTTTCAGTTGACTACACTGATTTTCCGGTCCTTTCTCCATGGCAGGATTATGACAAAGCTTGAGTCCTAGAGTTATGTAAATGTCCTTGGATTTTTTTTTTTTTTTTGGCATATATTTGATTTACAATGTTGTGTTAGTTTCTGGAGTACAGCAAAGGGATTCAGCTATACATATAAATACATATTCTTTCCATTTTGGTTTACTATAGGATACTGAATATAGTTCTTCTTGATATACAGTCAGACCTTGTCATTTATGTACTTTATATACAATAGTTTCTATCTGCTAATCCAAAACCCCTAATTTATCCCTCCCTCACCCCTTTCCACTTGGTAAGCATAGGTCTGTTTTCTGTGAGTCTGTTTCTGTTTCACAAATAAGTTCATTTGTGTCATATTTTAGATTCCACATATAAGTGATATCATATGGTATTTGTCTTTCTCTTTTTTTATTGACTTCACTTGGTATGATAACCTAAGTGGAGTAGCTTATCCATGTTGCTGCAAATGGCATTATTTCACTCTTTTTCATGGTTAACTAAAATATCCTTGGGTTTTTAAAACTTGAGCTAAAACTGTGAGATGACAATCGTTAGGGGGAGGGAGAGGGAGGGAGGCATGAGAGATATTTTTGCATATTGAGCCACAGGTTTATCTGTCTTGAATATTAGAAGTAGTGTGAACTCATTCTGTACCTCCAAACTGGTGAAATTAAGCATACTGACAACAACTACTAAATGAAAAAATCAGATTATATAGAATAGTATGCTTCATATGGGAGCTTCCCTGATGTCTCAGATGGTAAAGAATCTGCCTGCAGTGCAGGACACCCAGGTTTGATCCCTGGATCAGGAAGATTCCCCTGGAGAAAGGAGTGACTATCAACTCCAGTACTGCCTGGAGAACTTGCCTATCAACTCAAGGACAGAGAAGCCTGGTGGGCTGTAATCTATGAGATCGCAAAGAGTTGGACACAACTGAGTGATTAACACTTTCACTTTTTCTCTTTCATGCTTCATATGAACCCACTATTATGAAACACACATCAATATTTTTAAAAGAAAAAAGATCTTAAGGCCAAGAACTTGTTAGCAATGGTAATTTCAGGGTGGTGGGTTTTTACAACATTACTTTTCTGATCTATATTGTCTGAACTTTTGTGATGACTTTGTATTTTGGTAACAAGGGAAAAGTTATTGCTTTAAATTTACTGAGGTGGAGAATCTGTTTTCCTTCACAGCTTCACTTTTTTAAGGAGTGATGTGTATTTTTTTCCCCAGGAAATACAAATATTTTCCCTTCTTTCATTTTAGATAATTAGAACAGGGCTGCCAGGTTGGAGGCCATTTCAGATGTCAATCTACAAAGCAGTCAAGAAAGGCAGGAAATAAGCCATGGAACATTTTAAATTGCCTTTATAACCTTGATTATAAAACCAAGATATCTCCTTTGTGATTTCTGCTGCTGAGAGGAGGGTATTATGGCCAAGGACCCAGATGCTCACAGAATCCTCCATCCTCTCCATGAGCATTATTAAAGAGAAGATATCACACAAAGGAATTGTGGGGGGCGGGGAGAACCAAAAGCATGATATCATTCATATGCTCTGTGAGCTCATCTTGTCCAAAGAGTCCTTCTTTCTGCAAGATCACCAACAGCTGTTTGCATGTGAGCATCTCTGGAATGGGGCAATTGGCCCATCGTGCACTCCCTCTTATTTAGGTACCTCAAGCACAAAGAATCTAAACTAAATTTACCAACTTTTTAACCCCAAACAGTGCATTTTATGTGTTCTATTATTGTCCCTGCCTTGACCCCTGCTCCCACTAGCTTATAAGCAGGTCACTGACCATCTCATTTCTCTACATTACCAGTGAGTACAACAGTGTAGGGGCTTCCCAGGTGGTGTTAGAGGTAAAGAACCACCTGCCAATGCAGGAGACATAAGAGCTGTGGGTTCAATCCCTGGGTCGGGAAGATCCCCTGGAGAAAGGCATCGCAACCCACGCCAGCATTCCTGCTAGGATAATCCCATGAACAGAGAAGTCTGGTGGGCTATAGTCCATGGGGTTGCAGAGTCAGACACGACTGAAGCGACTTAATAGTAGCAGCAGTGGCAGCAGCAGAACATTGCAGATAGTTGCTCATTCCAGGCACTGGAATTACTAATGCATGAATAACAGGTACCTCAATGATTTTCTTTAAAAATCCTAGTTCCTTGGTAAGCTTTTGTCTTTGATCAATTTATCTGTTCAATTTCCACTGCCCTTCTTTCAATGGTGCTCCTACGCTATCTTGGAAGCAGCTGGTTCTGCCAATCCTCTTTTGCTTATTATCTCATTGCCCATATCCAAGGTCATCTATTTCAAGGAGCCTGTTGAGTGTCAACATTCTACATGCAGTCATCTTCCTCAGTCAACACTCCCAAATAAGATTTGACAGAAAAAGACATTTTTGAAATTTAAGGATGAAGGCATAGCTCAATACAATACATAGCTCAGTAATCTGAACTAAGTGTAGGAAAAAATCAGTCTGATAGTGAAAAGTACAAATTATGAATTCTTTTTTTAAAAAATAGAGAGTGAGTATTCTCGTGTTTAGGGCCTCCCTGATAGCTCAGTTGGTAAAGAATCTGTCTGCAATGCAGAAGACGCCAATTTGATTCCTGAGTTGAGAAGATCCTCTGAGAAGGGAAAGGATACCTGCTCCAGTACTCCTGGCCTTCCTTTGTGGCTCAGCTGGTAAAGAATATGTCTGCAATGCAGGAGACCTGGGTTAGATCCCTGGATTGGGAAGATCCCCTGGAGAAGGGAAAGCCTACCCACTCCAGTATTCTGGCGTGGAGAATTCCATGGACGGTATAGTCCAAGGGTTCACAAAGAGTCAGACACTACTGAGAGACTTTCACACTTTCACTTTTTTCAAATAGAGAATGAGTATTCTCATGTTTAGGAAGTTTATAGACCAAAATAAAAATGTACCTTTAAGAAAACGGATGATATATTATGGTTTGGAAGAGAGAGGGACCAGTAAAGGCAACAGGAGGCAGAAAGGGGCAACAGCACAGAGGCCAGGACACAAGACGGGGGGAAAATAGCAAATGTTAAAAATACAACTTCTCTATAGAGGCTGCTGAACTAGCCAGAGAGATGAGCAGCAGCTTAGGAAATAGGAGAGAGGGAGCGTCACCCATGTTTTGACTTGAACGGAAGTCATGACCAAACAGATGTAGCGCATGAGGCGAAGCAGGCATCACTCACTACAGCGGTAAGGAAAGAGCGCCATCAGCCAGTGGCGAGCATCTATGGACACTGATTGAAGGTGCAGGGCCGTGCCTGGTCCCTGAAGGACCACGCACCTGCACAAGTGTTAGCTGCTCGTATGTACGCTCTGTGTGGTCAGGCGTGTCTGACTCTTTGCAAGGCCAAGGACTGTAGCCACCAGGCTCCTCTGTCCATGGGATTTTTCAGGCAAGAATACTGGAGTGGGTTGCCACATCCTCCTCCAGGGAATTTTCTTAACCCAGGGATCGAATCCACATCTCCTGTGTCTCCTTCATTGTGGGAGATTCTTTACCACTGAGACACTGGGGAAGCCTGAGGCCCAAACTCCATGAGGACAAACACCATTTCTCACTAAACCCTGAAAGAACTAAGCAAAACCTGATGACAGCGCATGATGCCAAGATACAGATTATGGAAACCAGGGTCTGTGGGGCGGTGGACACTCTTCTGGAGGACATGGATCTTGAGTCTAGTTGACTGGGTAGGATTTGGTCAGATAGGGAGGAGGAGGGAAGCAGGTGCAGGGGAGCAAAATCCAGGAGTGTGCAGGTAAGAAGACCCACCAGCTGAGGTGGTGGGAGATTATTATACAGCCACTGTGTGCCGGGCACAGCTGACAGCACAGGCTCACAGTGGTGAAGCACGCCTAGCCCCGAGGGACTCACCAGGCACCACGCCGCCTGCTATTTAGTGCACACAGAGATCTTCTTGCAACACTGGTAGGGGGATGAAAAGCACCCATAATACAAAGGGGAGAGGTCCAAATCTGCCCCATCCCTTAAAAAAATCCCCTAAGTTTTAGCCAGCTGATACTGGTCAGGGAGAGCAAAGTAGTTATGCAAACTGGTGAGAACAACCAGCTCTGCCAATGTATTTCTGTACAACTCTGAGTCATCTGGAAAGATCAGAGAAGCAAAGTTAAAGACAGGAGGAGATACAGCTAGAAAAGAGCCTCCAAAATAATGATGTCCTGTTAAAAAGACCTCCAAATCACAATAAATATATTAACAATTCTTTTTTTTTTTGAGAAATGCTGACTTATGCCTTAAATTATACCTCTATTTACTTAAGACATAATTAATATGTCAAACATCTGCAAACCAATCTCATTTCAAAGAATATTTCAAATTGAATATTTTCTCATTTGCATGGAAAAGCTCTTCATGGGATAAACTAAGTTGAGAATGATAATGTCTTTAAATACTTTTATTCCTATCTGTTCCTTCTCTTCTTACTAAAATAGTTAAAGAAAGGGTTATCTCCATTTTCAGCAGCAAATATTATTTTAGAGAGCTGCTACCAAGTGTAAACATTTTCATTTATTTTCCTTTAAATTGCACTACTTTATTGAATAAATTATTCAGTGTCAGGGACTAAACAAGAGACCACATTACTCTGAAAGAAGTTGAAATATTATATTCAAGACTGGCAAGCTGTCATGGCAATTGGGCATGACCCACCACCCCTACTCCCACCCCTAGACCCTACCATGTTTCTTAAGCTTCTGTGACTGAACCACAAGCCTGGAAAACTCAATTTGGTACCTGTGGGAAGACAGATCTTAATTGAAAAGTTCATTTCTAATGAAATGCGAGGTGGTAAAAGGTTGGGCTTGCAGGGTAGATCATTTGAGTCTTTATTAATAACACCAATTCATATTAATTCAGTGAAGCACATAATTGGCATCAAGCTTTTCAAGTTCACCACACATCCCTGTGCTTGGAATCAATAATATTTAAAACTTTTTTTGTTTGGTAATAGATGTTTTAATAATTTGCATTTTGACAAGAGGTTAGTTGTAGCTGGCTTATACTAATTATCAGTGTGTTGAGTTTTACTAAGCCAGTGGTATCCACCAGCCAGTGACAAATCTTTCTAAGTCTTAACTTGAATTCTCTGTAATTATTCTACAGTCAGCTAAGACTTCAGCAAAGAGATGAATGAGGCCCCTTGAGATTACTGCACCTTGAATGATCAGAGGTGCTTGGCAGGGTCAATTACTGTTTCAGTTTTTTCCATAGCTGCTACATGTAAAGCCCTTTACTAGGAGCTTAGAGAAAGCCTTGATAGCATTTGTTTCATTGCTTTTATCTCTGCAACTGCAGCCATTCTGTGATGCAAGACCCAGAGGGCTCAAACAGACCTGCATTTGGAGGCTCAAATGGATCTCCATGGGAAGTGAGGGCATTGTAGAAGGGCTGTGTTTTTGAAGAAACAAGAGAAAGCCTTCTCTTACTCACAAGATGGAAGAGAGATGAAATTGCTGCTTAGTGAAAAAGACTTAGGACTGAAAGTCCAGAGACATGAGTTTTCTAATATTCCTTGGCTAAGATAACCAACCAAGGTAAGTTTTTTCTGGAAAGAAAGAAATACAACATGGAATAGCAAAGGAAATGGCCAAAGGAAAAAGCAAGAGAAAGAAGTCCTATCACAAAAGTAAAAGCAAACAAGTACAAAATGCCCATTATGCAAAATCTAACAAACCAATGCTTTCATATGAGCTACACAAATGTGCACAATGTTTCTGGTTTAATTTATTGATAATATTAATACCTTCTGGATGTTATTTAGCTTATAAATATAATTAAAATAACCACCTGCTCTCAAGCTCATTTGTAAACAAATGATGTGAATTAATATTACTCATTCAAATAGGGCTCAATAATCCTGCAAGATCTGGGAAGTAAACTTAGGAACTCAGAGGTTTCCAAGCCTGGCATTAGAATTACAGCACAAAACTTTTTTTTAAAGTACAGCTGTCTGAGTCCCCATCCAAACTTCAGAGGGTAGACCTCCTGAATCTCTTTGTTTAATCAGCTTCCTAGGTTATTTTTACTCATTCACCCTGACACCAGAAAAGTTACAAATTCTGAAACCAATGCAGCTGCTTTCACAGCTTTCCCAGTTCTAAAGAAAGAAAAGCATTACCTTCTTTAATCAGCTAAGCAGAAGAAAGGAAAAACTTCCTTAGTCAATCCAGAATCCAGAGTAGCCTTACCCCAATTCACTTTATCCCAATCCTTTGTTCTTTTTTTTTCTAAAAAATTAATCCAACTTTTAATTTTTTTCTTTTTTAACTTTTTTAATTTAAACTTTTTATTTTCTATTGAGGTACAGCTGATTAACAATGCTGTAATAATTTCAGGTGAACAGTGAAGGAACACAGCCATACATATACATGTATCCATTTTCCCCCAAACTCCCCTCCCACCCAGGCTGCCAACATAACATTAAACAGAGTTCCATGTGCTATACAGTGGATCCTTGTTGGTTATCCACTTTAAATATAGCAGTGTGTACATGTCCATGTAACTATCTCTTCCTCTATCTTCCCCCCGCCCTCCACCCTGGCAACCATAAATTCATTTTCTAAGTCTGTGAGTCTCTTTGTTAACAAGTTTTGTAAGTAAGCTCATTTGTATCATTTCTTTTTAGATTCCACATACAAAAGATGTCTTATGATATTTCTCCTTCTCTGTCTGACTTACTCACTCAGTAGGACAATCTCTGAGTCCACCTATCTGGCTGCAACTGGCATTATTTCATTATTTTTAATGGCTAATATTCTAAAAAGCAAAATGGCTGCCTGAGGAGGCCTTACATATAGCTGTGAAAAGAAGAGAAGCAAAAAACAAAGGAGAAAAGGAAAGATATGCCCATTTGAATGCAGAGTTCCAAAGAATAGCAAGGAGATATAAGAAAGCCTTCCTCAGTGATCAGTGCAAAGAAACAGAAGATAACAATAGAATGGGAAAGACTAGAGATCTCCTCAAGAAAATTAGAGATACCAAGGGAACATTTCATGCAAAGATAGGCTCGATAAAGGACAGAAATAGTATGGACCTAACAGAGGCAGAAAATATTAAGAATAGGTGGCAAGAATACACAGAAGAACTATACAAAAAAAGACCTTCATGACCCAGATAATCATGATGGTGTGATCACTCACCTAGAGCCAGACATCCTGGAATGTGAAGCCAAGTAGGCCTTCAGAAGCATCACTATGAACAAAGCTAGTGGAGGTGATGGAATTCCTCATCTATTTCAAATCCTAAAAGATGATGCTGTGAAATTTCTGCACTCAATATGCCAGCAAATTTGGAAAACTCAGCAGTGGCCACAGGACTAGAAAAGGTGAGTTTTCATTCCAATAGCAAAGAAAGGCAATGCCAAAGAATGCTCAAACTACCACACAATTGCACTCATCTCCCATGCTAGCAAAATAATGCTCAAAATTCTCCAAGCCATGCTTCAACAGTACGTGAACCATGAACTTCCAGATGTTCAAGCTGGATTTAGAAAAAGCAGAGGAACCAGAGATCAAGTTGCCAATATCCACTGGGTCATTGAAAAAGCAAAGAGTTTGGTTTAGACAGAGTTTGTCTGGATAGAGAGTTCCAGAAAAACATCTATTTCTGCTTTATTGACTATGCCAAAGCCTTTGACTGAGTGAACCACAACAAACTGTGGAAAATTCTGAAAGAGATGGGAATACCAGAACACCTAACCTGCTCTTGAGAAATCTGTGTGCAGGTCAGGAAGCAACAGTTAGAACTGGACATGGAACAACAGATTGGTTCCAAATAGGAAAAGGAGTACATCGAGGCTGTATATTGTCACCCTGCTTATTTAACTTATATGCAGAGTACATCATGAGAAACACTGGGCTAGATGAATCACAAGCTGGAATCAAGATTGCTGGGAGAAATATCAATAACCTCAGATATGCAGATGACACCACCCTTATGGCAGAAAGTGAAGAACTAAAGAGCCTCTTGATGAAAGTGAAAGAGCAGAGTGAAAAAGTTGGCTTAAATCTCAACTAAGAAAATGAAGATCATGGCATCCGGTCCCATCACTTCATGGCAAATAGATGGGGAAACAGTGGCAGACTATTTTGGGGGGCTCCAAAATCACTGCAGATGGTGACTACAGCCGTGAAATTGAAAGACGCTTACTCCTTGGAAGGAAAGTTATGACCAACCTAGACAGCATATTAAAAGCACAGACATTACTTCACCAACAAAGGACAGTCTAGTCAAGGCTATGGTTTTTCCAGTAATCATGTATGGATGTGAGTTGGACTATAAAGAAAGCTGAGCACCGAAGAACTGATACTTTTGAACTGTGGTACTAGAGAAGACTCTTGAGATTCCCCTGGACTGCAAGGAGATCCAACCAGTCTATCCTAAAGGAAATCAGTCCTGAATATTCATTGGAAGGACTGATGCTGAAGCTGAAATTCCTATACTTTGGCTACCTGATGTGAAGAGCTGACTCATTGGAAAAGACCCTGATGCTGGGAAAGATTGAAGATGGGAGGAGATGGGGACGACAGAGGATGAGATGGTTTGATGCCATCACCGACTCAATAGACATAAGTTTGAGTAAACTCTGGAAGTTGTTGATGGACAGGGAGGCCTGATGTGCTGCAGTCCGTGGGGTTGCAAAGAGTTGGACACGACTGAGCCACTGAACTGAACTGAATATTCCATTCTATACATGTACCACATCTTCTTTATCCATTCTTCTGCGATGGACATTTAGGTTGCTTTCATGTCTTGGCTATCGAATATAGTGCTGCAATGAAAACTGGGGTGCCCAGTCTTTTGTTCTTTATAGTTGGTTTTCTGTGATATAGTCAAGGATAGGAAGGACAGAGAGGAAATGTCAGATTCTCAACCTTACTGGATATTTCTGAGAGTGTAAGGCGGGCTCAGCAGACAGCACTATAGAAACGCATTAAGATTGCATCTGAAAACACCTAGAAATATATTGCTTTTAACGCCTGCCAAAATGACTTTACTGTAAATGAGGGAACAGACAAGGAGCTCACCACAATAACCATACCTCCACACAGTGACAATGATGGGATTAGAACCCTGATCCCTAAACCCCAGTGAGCCCCTTCCACAAGAACTGTCCTGTCTCCCTCACAGACTGCTGGCTGGAGGTAATGGGAGTAAGGCACACATGATCTTAGCTCTCCTGCCAGAACACTTATTTATGTAAGAAGTGGATAGCTAGGCAAAGAGTACATTCTCACTGTGTGCTTAAGATATATTGTGTCAAAACTATTCACTTACTTATTCAACAGAAAGAAAGCTAAAAGTTCACATTGAGTACTTCCATTTTCCCCTAAAAATGTGTTTGTGGCTAAGGAATATATACTTCAATATACAATCATCATCCTCAGCCTCTGAATTCCCCTATAGATGGGGGAGACCAGACTCAACCCTCTGGGCTGCTGGTGGCCATGAGGCAGGATTCTTTAGCTTCCATAGCAGGACCAATATGGAAGGTGTAAGCTGAAAAAAGTCCTTGGCCCAGGAAAAACAGGTGAGGACAGACAAGTTCACATCCTAGGTCTGTGCAGTCGAGGTGGTAATAGCCAAGATCGGGAGGAGCCTCAGTGCAACAGGACAGGTGGATGCAGGGACATCAGATTGCTGTGCTTATATTCCCATGTGCTTTTATTTGATTGATTATATTCTTTGCAGCCAAAGATGGAGAAGCTCTATACAGTCAACAAAGACAAGACCGGGAGCTGACTGTGGCTCAGATCATGAACTCCTGATTGCCAAATTCAGACTTAAATTGAAGAAAGTGGGCAACACCACTAGACCATTCAGGTATGACCTAAATCAAATCCCTTATGATTATACAGTGGAAGTGAGGAATAGATTTAAGGGTCTAGATCTGATAGATAGAGTGCCTGATGAACTATGGAATGAGGTTCGTGACATTGTACAGGAGATAGGGATCAAGACCATCCCCATGGAAAAGAAATGCAAAAAGGCAAAATGGCTGTCTGGGGAGGCCTTACAAATAGCTATGAAAAGAAGAGAAGCAAAAAGCAAAGGAGAAAAGGAAAGATATAAGCATCTGAATGCAGAGTTCCAAAGAATAGCAAGAAGAGATAAGAAAGCCTTCTTCAGCAATCAATGTAAAGAAATAGAGGAAAAGAACAGAATGGGAAAGACTAGAGATCTCTTCAAGAAAATTAGAGATACCAAGAGAACATTTCATGCAAGGATGGGCTCGATAAAGGACAGAAATGGTCTGGACCTAACAGAAGCAGAAGATATTAAGAAGAGGTGGCAAGAATACACGGAAGAACTGTACAAAAAAGATCTTCATGACCCAGATAATCATGATGATGTGTTGACTAATCTAGAGCCAGACATCTTGGAATGTGAAGTCAAGTGGGCCTTAGAAAGCATCACGACGAACAAAGCTAGTGGAGGTGATGGAATTCCCGTTGAGCTGTTTCAAATCCTGAAAGATGATGCTGTGAAAGTGCTGCACTCAATTTGCCAGCAAATCTGGAAAACTCAGCAGTGGCCACAGGACTGGAAAAGGTCAGTTTTCATCCCAATTCCAAAGAAAGGCAATGCCAAAGAATGCTCCAACTACCGCACAATTGCACTCATCTCACATGCTAGTAAAGTAATGCTCAAAATTCTCCAAGCCAGACTTCAGCAATATGTGAACCGTGAACTCCCTGATGTTCAAGCTGGTTTTAGAAAAGGCAGAGGAACCAGAGATCAAATTGCCAACATCCGCTGGATCATGGAAAAAGCAAGAGAGTTCCAGAAAAACATCTATTTCTGCTTTATTGATTATGCCAAAGCCTTTGACTGTGTGGATCACAGTAAACTGTGGAAAATTCTGAAAGAGATGGGAATACCAGACCACTTGACCTGCCTCTTGAGAAATCTGTATGCAGGTCAGGAAGCAACAGTTAGAACTGGACATGGAACAACAGACTGGTTCCAAATAGGAAAAGGAGTACGTCAAGGCTGTATATTGTCACCCTGCTTATTTAACTTATATGCAGAGTACATCATGAGAAATGCTGGACTGGAAGAAACACAAGCTGGAATCAAGATTGCTGGGAGAAATATCAATAATCTCAGATATGCAGATGACACCACCCTTATGGCAGAAAGTGAGGAGGAGCTAAAAAGCCTCTTGTTGAAAGTGAAAGAGGAGAGTGGAAAAGTTGGCTTAAAGCTCAACATTCAGAAAACGAAGATCATGGCATCTGGCCCCATCACTTCATGGGAAATAGATGGGGAAACAGTAGAAACAGTGTCAGACTTTGTTTTTTTGGGCTCCAAAATCACTGCAGATGGTGACTGCAGCCATGAAATTAAAAGGCGCTTACTCCTTGGAAGAAAAGTTATGACCAACCTAGATAGTATATTCAAAAGCAGAGACATTACTTTGCCGACTAAGGTCCGTCTAGTCAAGGCTATGGTTTTTCCTGTGGTCATGTATGGATGTGAGAGTTGGACTGTGAAGAAGGCTGAGCGCCGAAGAATTGATGCTTTTGAACTGTGGTGTTGGAAAAGACAATTGAGAGTCCTTTGGACAGCAAGGAGATCCAACCAATCCATTCTGAAGGAGATCAGCCCTGGGATTTCTTTGGAAGGAATGATGCTAAAACTGAAGCTCCAGTACTTTGGGCACCTCATGCAAAGAGTTGATTCATTGGAAAAGACCCTGATGCTGGGAGGGATTGAGGGCAGGAGGAGAAGGGGATGACAGAGGATGAGATGGCTGGATGGCATCACGGACTCAACAGACGTGAGTCTGAGTGAACTCCGGGAGTTGGTGATGGACAGGGAGGCCTGGCGTGCTGCGATTCATGGGGTGGCAAAGAGTCGGACACGACTGCGCGACTGAACTGAACTGAACTGATGCCTCTGGGTCCCCATATCACTGTTCCCCCACAGATTCAATATCCTGCCAGACGAAATATCTAAAACTGGGTTGTGTTCCTACACCTCAGTACCTGGAGCTAATGAAAGGCCCAGCCCCTTCCAGTCTCCTCGTTAAAAGATAGAAACCTGCTCCCCATAAATCCCCACACAGTAGGGTGTCCAAAAATACAACTGGTAATTGCCTACTATACACAGTATCTTCGCCCATATTACCAAGACTCAAAATCTTCAACTCATCTTGGAAAATGAGAAGACAAGGTCTTCTGTAGCTCAGTCCTATAGCTCTTTTGTCCACAATGTCCCTCTCCTGAGACTCTTCTTCTATTCATAAGCCCTTGTGTAAATTCTATTTCAATCACCAGTAGATTACATCACGCCCTCTCCTGTCAGTCAAACCTCTGGCCTGCTAGTGCCGGAAGAATATGTCAAAGACACAGAGCTCTGATCATGTACCTTCTCTCTCAATAACAATCGCCAAAAAAACTACATGTCTGCTTTATTTTTTTTTTTTTCACAGAAAGTCTTCCATATTGTGGCCTACCCAAGTACCTTTCCAGCCTCTACTTTCCCACCACTCTCTTAGAACTATCAGTTCCTACTCTGCAACTACAGCTTCCTACTCTGCAACTTTTCTCCCACCAGACCTTCTACTGAGAAGCCTCTCCACATCATTTCAGGTTAAAACTCTGTCCATTCCATAAAGATCACCATAAATATAGCTGCCTTCACTAAGCCTTTCACAATGACCCCATCCAATTGTATCCCCTTTCCCTGAGTTCAAAATCATTCACATGCCCCATTTGTCTCTCTCAGAGCACATTTTACATTGTTTTTATGATTATATCCCACCCCTAGGTCCCACACCCTTTGAGTTCAGGAATCCTATCTCACTCATCTTCAAGTCCTTTCTCTCTACTCTTCTAGCCCTGTTCCACAATACACACTACAGTTGCCTCCATCAATTTCCTTTAGGATAGACTGGTTGGATCTCCTTGTAGTCCAAGGGGCTCTCAAGAGTCATCTCCAATACCACAATTCAAAAGCATCAATTCTTTGGCACTCAGCTTTCTTTATAGTCCAACTCTTACGTCCATACATGACTACTAGAAAAACCCTAGCCTTGACTAGACAGACCTTTGTTGGCAAAGTAATGTCTCTGCTTTTGAATATGCTGTCTAGGTTGGTCATAACTTCTCTTCCAAGGATTAAGCGTCCTTTAATTTCATGGCTGCAGTCACCATCTGCAGTGATTTTGGAGCCAAAAAAAAAAATATGATTCCCCTGCATGTGGTGTCACCCAAACCTTCCTTCACAACCATCATTACTTGCTTTATGTCTAGCCTCCCAATTAGAATATCAGCACCACAAGGGCAGGAATCTATCTTATTCACCTCGATATTCCTAGTGCCTACCTCAGTGTTTAGCACATAATAGGTACTTTAAAAATACCACACCACCTGATCTGCCTCTTGAGAAATCTGTATGTAGGTCAAGAAGCAACAGCTAGAGCTGGACATGGAACAACAGACCGGTTCCAAATAGGGAAAGGAGTACATCAAGGCTGTATATTGCTACCCTGCTTATTTATATACAGAGGACATCATTCGAAATGCCGGGCTGGATGAAGCACAAGCTGGAATCAAGATTGCTGGGAGAAATATCAATAACCTCAGATATGCAGATGACACCACCATTATGGCAGAAAGCAAAAAAAAACCAAGAGCCTCTTAATGAAAGTAAAAGAGGAGAGTGAAAAAGTTGGTTTAAAACTAAACATTAAAAAAAATAAGATCATGCCATCTGGTCCCATCACTTCATGGCAAATAGATGGGGAAACAGTGGAAACAGTGGCTGATTTTATTTTTCTGGGCTCAAAAATCACTGCAGATGGTGACTGCAGCCATGAAATTGAAAGACGCTTACTCCTTGGAAGGAAAGTTATACCAACCAGGACAGCATATTCAAAAGCAGAGACATTACTTTGCCAACAAAGGTCTGTCTAGTCAAAGCTATGGTTTTTGCAGTAGTCATATATTGATGTGAGAGTTCAACTATAAAGAAATCTGAGCACCAAAGAATTGATGCTTTTTTACTGTGATGTTGGAGAAGACTCTTGAGAGCCCCTTGGAGATCCAACCAGACAATCCTAAAGGAAATCAGTCCTGAATATTCATTGGAAGGATTGATGCTGAGGCTGAAACTCCTATACTTTGGCCACCTGATGCGAAGAACTCATTGGAAAAGACCCCGATGGTAGGAAGGATTGAAGGCGGGAGAAGAAGGGGACGACAGAGGATGAGGTGGTTGGATGGCATCACCGACTTGATGCACATGAGTTTGGGTAAACTCTGGGAGTTGGTGATGGACAGGGAGGCCTGGCGTGCTGCAGTCTATGGGGTCGCAAAGAGTCAGAAATGACTGAGCAACTGAACTGAACTGAAAAAACATTTGGATTGGATCAAGTGGAACTGAATCTTACCTAATCTGATCTAGCTGCATGGAATCTGGAGGGAGGAAACTGGTAATGGGGTCTTTCACTTCTTACATTTAGCTGACACCTCTAATGAGGGGTGCCCAAAATGAAGAAAGGGGGTGTGATTGTCACAGGAAATATTTATTTTTTAGAAATTTTTTGGAGTATAGTTTTATTACAATGGCATTTTCCATTGTACAGCTAAGTGAATCAGCTATACGTGTACATATATCCCCCCTTTTTTGGATTCTCTTCCCATTTAGGTCATGATAGAGCACAGAGTAGAGTTGCCTGTGCTATACAGTAGGTTCTCATTACTGATGTATTTTATATACAGTGATGTATATATGTCAATCCCAATCTCCCAGTTCATCCCACCCCCCCCTTTCCTCTCTTGCTGTCCATATGTTTGTTCTCTACATCTATGTCTCTATTTCTGCCCTGCAAGTAAGTTCATCAGTACCATTTTCCTAGATTCCACATATATACATAATATACAGTATTTGTTTTTCTCTTTCTGACTTATTTCACTCTGTATGACAGACTCCAGGTTTATCCACATCTTTGCAAATGGCACAATTTCTTTCCTAGAAACTGACTTAAGCAGTTGAAGCATTGCCTCTGGGCCACAACTAACAAGGGAGGAGGCATGAACATGTCATTAAAAGAACCAGATGGGGACAAGTAGTATTTTACTAAAGGAAGGTTCACTTTAAGGCTTTTCTGTCTTTTCTCTTTTGCTTAAAACAGTTTTAAATAAAGGACTGTAGTCTGATCTTGCAATTCCATAATAATTCAGAAAAGAGCTCATCTTCAGAGGAAGCTGAATAAACTACAATTCATTTGGTAAAAAGTTAAGCTCACTAAGAAAAAAATTCACAAAAATATATCTTCTAATACTGATCATTGTTCCTGTTTTGCACACACTGAAAAGCTGACTTTGAGCAAATCATGTCACCTCTCTGGACTGCAGAACTAGAGGTCACCCAGTCCACTGCCATATTACAGATGACAAAATCAGCCATCTGTGACCCCCCCTGTAATCCTAACATTGTACCATGAGACATCCATTCCTTTGGTTTTGGAAGCATTTTATTCTAAGGAAAACACTGTAAAACACAAATGCCCCTGGAAAGGGTTGCATTATAATCATTTTTTTGTTTGTATTTGAAAAGCTTTCTGATTTCCAATTGAGAAGGAGGACTGAGAGGAATGTAAAAATAGGATAGATGTATGGTAGATTCCCAGCCACCACAAGAGAGAGATTTGAAAGCACAAGGAATAAAGAAAGGACACTGACAAAAAAAATAAGTGAATATGAATTGCTAGTCACTGACTTTGCTTCTGTAATTTCACTTACAGCTGGGACAACTAGGCAACTTTTCAGTAACAGTATGACTTTTTGTGAGGAAAGTAGTTCCAAGGACTATCTGTTACCTTTTTTAAAAGATCCGAATAAAAATACTCTTTCATTACATAGCAAAATCCTTTTTAAAAAATTAATACCCTCTAGCTGAAGTTTATAGACAGATCAATGGAATAGAATAGAAAACCCAGAAATAGATACACAGATATATGGACATTGATTTATAGCAAAGGTAGAACTGAAGAACAAAGGGAAAAGGACAATATTGGTACTAACAGGTGCTGGGACAATGGAATGTCCATATAGAAAACAACAGAATGTGATTCCTACCTCATTCTATGCAAAACTAAAATCTAGGTCTTTGTAAAACCAAATGTGAAAGACAGAACAAACACCAACAGAAAATTAGGAGACTGTTGTTATCCAAGTCAGAAAAAGTTTTCTTAAATACAGCACACACTCAAACATCAAATAGTAAAAGGGAAGGAACATGGGAATGATATATTTGACTATCTTTGAAATAAGAACTTATGTTCATGAAAAGACATTACAAAAGAGTATTTTAAAAAACTACAGTGTAGGAGCATACATTTACAACTCATTTTTCAACAAAGAGCTTAATCTAGAATACAAAAGGAACTCCCGCAAATCCATTTTAAAGTCAGACAATCAGAAGAAAAATGGGCAAGATATTTGAACCAGTACATCTGAAGAGAGAATTTACAGATGGCTCAGATAAACATATGACTTGCTGTTCAAATTCAATGTCATTTTTATTGGAGAAATATAAAATAAAACCATAATGCCAGAATAGCTAATTTTTTAAAGGCCAAGTTTTAAAGAGAATGTAAAGAGAAATTTTTATGTACTACAGGTTAGGATGCCAATTAGAACACCCATCTCAGAAGAGTTTGGCACTATCTGCTAAAGATAAACACACATACATATCTGTATATATGTATGTATGTATATACACACACACACACACACACACACACACATATATATACTCCTAGGTGTATATCCAGGAGAAGGCAATGGCACCCCACTCCAGTACTCTTGCCTGGAAAATCCCATGGGTGGAGGAGCCTTGTGGGCTGCAGTCCATGAAGTTGCTAAGAGTCAGACACGACTGAGTGACTTCACTTTCACTTTTCACTTTCATGCATGGAGAAGGAAATGGCAACCCACTCCAGTATTCTTGCCTGGAGAATCCCAAAGAAGGAGGAGCCTGGTGGGCTGCCATCTGTGGGGTCGCACAGAGTCAGACACGACTGAAGCAACTCAGCAGCAGCAGCAGCAGGTATATATCCAACAGAAGTGTGCACGTATAAACCAAAAGAGCACATACACTTATGATAATAGCAACATTATCCTTGGGAGTCTAAATGGCAATGACTCAATTTATCCAAAAACAGTAAAATGAAATATATATTTATACAATGAAATAATATGCAACAAAGGTAGAAACTGACCAGAATACATTAACAGAGGAGAGTTTAACTCTCCACTGACATCAAAGGACAGATCATCCAGACTGAAAATCAATAAGCTAACAGAGTGGGCTTCCCTGGTGACTCAGACAGTAAAGAACCTGCCTGCAATGCAGGAGACCTGGGTTTGATCCCTGGGTTGTCTAAATCCCCTGGAGGAGGGCTTAGCAACCCACTCCAATATTCTTGCCTGGAGAATCCCATGGACAGAGGCATTGGGCGGGCTACAGTCCATGTGGTCACAAAGAGCTGGACACGACTAAGTGACTAAGCAAAGCACAACAGAGGTCCTAAATGACACAACAGACCATTTGGACTTAGTTTATATTTTCAGGACACTACATCCAAAAAAAAAAAAAAAATGCACAGTCTTTCAAAGCATGCATGGAACATTTTCTAGGATAGATCACATACCAGGTTACAAAACAAGCCTCAACAATTTAATAATTTAGAAATTATTTCAAGCATCTTTGCTGACAACAATGATATGAAACTAGAAATCAATCACAGAAAGAAAAATGGAAAAAGAACAAACACATGGAGACTAAACAGTATGCTGCTAAAAAGCCAATAGGTCAAGAGTGAAATCAAAGAATAAAGCAGAAAATACCTAGAGACAAACGAAAATGAAAATATAACCTAAGAAAATCCATGA
Source organism: Aepyceros melampus (assembly GCA_006408695.1). Lineage (NCBI taxonomy): Eukaryota > Metazoa > Chordata > Mammalia > Artiodactyla > Bovidae > Aepyceros > Aepyceros melampus. The sequence goes on along the minus strand of SJXQ01011164.1, from coordinate 519,414 downwards.
GATTCAGAAAAAAAAAAACAGCTATTAACAGTTCTGTTCAAGCGTACAGATCTTCCTCAAGAAAAAAGAAAATTTCAAGCAATCTTTCTCATCTAAAAGAATTTGGAAAAGGAGAAAAAACAAAATCTAATAAAAGGAAGGAAATAATATGGATCAAAGAGGAAATAAATAAAATAGAGATTGGAAAATAGAAGAGATAAACAAAATCAAGACCTGTTCTTTTTTAAGATAAACTACATTAACAAACCTGTAGCTCATGGAAAGAGAGGACTCAAACAAAATAAGAAATGAAAGAGGAGAAAAAACAACCAATACTACAGAAATACAAAAAAAAAAAAAAGAGTATGCTTTTGAACTGTGGTGTTGGAGAATACTCTTGAGAGTCCCTTGGACTGCAAGGAGATCCAACCAGTCCATTCTGAAGGAGCTCAGCCCTGGGTGTTCTTTGGAAGGAATGATGCAAAAGCCGAAACTCTGATACTTTGATCACCTCATGCGAAGAGTTGACTCATTGGAAAAGACTCTGATGCTGGGAGGGATTGGGGGCAGGAGGAGAAGGGGACGACAGAGGATGAGATGGCTGGAAGGCATCACCGGCTTGATGGATGTGAGTCTGAGTGAACTCTGGGAGTTGGTGATGGACAGGGAGGCCTGGCGTGCTGCGATTCATGGGGTCGCAAAGAGTGGGACACGACTGAACAACTGAACTGAACTGAACTAAAAAAAAGTTACATGCCAACAAATTAGACAATCTAGAAAAAATGTACAAGTTTCTAGAAACAAAGTCTACCAAAACTGAGTCAAGAATAAACAGATAATTTGAACAGACTGATCAATGGGAGTGAAATAGACTCTGTTATAAAAAATTTTCCTCTCAAACAAAAGTCCAGGGCTGGACAGTTTCACTGAGGAATTCCACTAAACATAACAAAAAGAACATATACCTTTCCTTCTCAAACTATTGCAAAAAACTGAAGAGCAGGGAACACTCCCAAATTCATTTCATGAAGTCACCATCACCATGATACCAAAGTCAGAAAAAGACACTATAAACAAAGAATATTAAACCAGTATATTTGATGAATATGGATGTAGATATCATCAACAATATGTTAGCAAGTCAAATCCAACAGTATGTAAAAAGGATCATACACCATGCTCAAGTTGTATTCATTTCAGGGTCATAAAGATGGTTCAACATCCTCCAATCAATGTGACACCCCCACATTATCAACAGGAAAGACAAAAACTACACGATCATTTCAATAGAGGTAGAAAAAGAATCTGACAAAATTTAACATTCATTCATGATACAAACTCTCATAAAAGTGAGTACAGAGGGAATATATCTCAGAATAATAACAGTATTTACAAAAAACTCACCCCAACATAATACTCAACAGTGAAAAGGTAAAAACATTTCCGCTAATTTCTGGAACAAGACAAGAATGCCCAGTCTCACCACTTCTATGCAACACAATATTGAAAGTCCTAGTTACAACAACCAGACAGGAAAAAGAATTAAAAACTACCCAAATTGGAAAGGAAGAGATAAAATTGTCACTAATGTAGATGACATGATACTCTATATAGAGAATACTAAAACTATTAGAACTAATAACAAATTCAGCAAGATAGCAGAATACAAAATTAACATACCAAAAAATCTGTTGCATTTATTTACACTAACAATGAATTATCAGGAAGAGAAAGTTTAAAAAGTCCTTTTACAATCAAATAAAAAATAAAAAAATACCTAATAACAAACTTAAAAAGGTGAAATGCCTATATGTTGAAAACTATAACACTGATAATAGAAACTGAAGATGATTTAAAGAATAATGAAAATGAGTGAAATATCTCTGGTAAACAATATGATTGAATCTCATATAAACAGAACACTGATTGAAAAAAAAAAGACAAAAGAATACATTCACTATGAATCATTCATATAAAATTCAAAAACAGGCAAATCTAAAGTATAATGTGAGACATCTGGATGGGGAGTTGCTGCTGCTGCTGAGTCGCTTCAGTCGTGTCCAACTCTGTGCGACCCCATAGATGGCAGCCCACCAGGCTCCCTCATCCTGGGCTTCTTGAGGCAAGAACACTGGAGTGGGTTGCCATTTCCTTCTCCAATGCATGAAAGTGAAAAGTGAAAGTGAAGTCGCTCAGTCGTGTCTGACTCTTAGCGACCTCATGGACTGCAGTCTACCAGGCTCCTCTGCCCATGGGACTTTCCAGTCAAGAGTACTGGAGTGGGGTGCCATTGCCTTCTCCATGGATGGGAAGTAGGCAAGGTTAATGAGAGGAAGGCTCCTGAGGGCTGGTACTGGTCTGCTTATTTTTTTTAATTAAAGTGTAGTTGATTTACAGTATGGTTTTATTTTCAGGTGTACAACATAGTGATTCTACATTTTGATAGTTATACTCCATTTAAAATTATTATAAATAATGGCTATATCCCTTGTACTGTATAATATATCCTCATTGCTTATTCATTTTATACATAGTAGTTGTTATCTCTTAATCCCCCACCCCTATCTGTTTTTGAGCTGAGTGGTGGTGATTATATGAATGTTTATGATAATTTGCTAAGCTGTCCACTTGGATTTTATTTACTTTTCTATATGTTTGTCATGATGGTACTCAGTCATGTCAGACTCTTTGCAATCAAACGGGCTATAGCCCATCAGGTTCCTCTGTCCATGGGATTTTCCAGGCAAGCACTGGAGCACCACAATACACAGCAAGTTGTATTAGGAGTGAGTTTCATTTCCAGATTTTAAACCCAAACCCCTCCATCCTCTTTTAAAGCAGGAATTTCTATAAGCTCATCAAGTAGCAAAGATCAAAAACAAACAAACAAAAAAAGATATAGATAGATGTTAATTGTAATATTAATAGGGAATATAACAACAATCACCATTTATTAAGTGATCTGAGTATTATCTCATTTAAACCTCAGCATCCTGCAGTAGACTGGCTGCATTAATGGTTCCAACTTTCCTTCTTTGCTTGTATCCACATTCTTTGCACATAACTATGTCCTCTGTCCAGTTCATTTCAGTTCAGTCACTCAGTCTTGCCCAACTCTTTGTGAACCCATGACTGCAACACACCAGGTTTCCCTGTCCATCACCAACTCCCAGAGTTTACTCAAACTCATGTCCATCGAGTTGGTGATGCCATCCAACCACCTCATCCTCTGTTATCCCCTTCTCCCACTTTCAATCTTTCCCAACATCTGGGTCTTTTCCAATGAGTCAGCTCTTCACATCAGGTGGCCGAAGTATAGGAGTTTCAGCTTCAGCATCAGTCCTTCCAATGAATATTCAGGACTGATTTCCTTTAGGATTGTCCAGTTGGATCTCCTTGCAGTCCAAGGGACTCTCAAGAGTCTTCTCCAACACCACAGTTCAAAAACATCAATTCTTCGGTGCTCATCTTTCTCTGATTTAGGACTAAAGCATGTTCCTGCCATCTATGGGGTCGCACAGAGTCGGACACGACTGAAGCAACTTAGCAGCAGCAGCAGCATGTTGCTTTGGCTAATAGAATACTAATAATCACAAAACAATCAGAGGCGTGAAAAGAGCTTCTGTTTCTCCTTACTGATTCTGCCCCCTGCCATCACCATGAGACTATGCTCAAGGTAGCCTGCTAGAGGATGAAAGACACATGGAGCATAGCCAGTCACCCAGGTCATCCTGGATGAGGCCATTTAGTCAATAGCCAGTCAATACCAACACAAGTGATCAAGTTCAGTCAAGATCAGCAGAGCTGCCTCACCAACACCCACACAATTCCAAACACACAAGCAATAAATGTTCAATGCCCCTGGAGTTCTATGTCACTGAGGTTTTATGATTATGAGGTTCTAAGCTGCATTTTTACGCAAATTATTATAGTGAAAGCTAACTGATACAAATAGTACTATTACTATTCCTATTTTACATGGGAGGAAACTGAGGCTCAGAAAAATCACATAGCTGGTAAGTAGTGGAACAAGGATTTGAAACTAGATTTTCTTAAACCACAAGAATTGCTTTTAATTACTATACTATATATACATTGCCTGTACAAATGCACTCTCAACTATAATTTTAAACAGAGCACGCATGCATGCGGTCTTTCTCCCCAGCTGCTCACTGACTAAACCTTTAAAATTGGGAATCAGTGTTTCTAACTCAAATATCTGAGCTATATACAGCATTTTTAAAAAGCTGACTGATCAGAGTCCTTGTAGTTTAAACCAATGATTTTGTGCATTGGGACTCTGGTATATATTTTCCTCTGTTCCACTCTCTCTTACGTAGTCCACAAACATTTAATTTCTCACAGATGCCTTCAGTGCTGATAGGCATCCCAGTATTAATTTGTGTGCTTCAAAGAGCTATCCCAAAAATGCTGATGATACCAATAGAAGATGTAAAGTCTGACCTTCACTTATACAATGATTGGCATTGACTATAATTCCTTACAAGATTTAACACAATGTGTGCAGTCAGAGTACATAATCAGTTGTTCTGTATCAAAAATCACCTTGCAGTTGTGGTCAAGAAACAAATTTCTCATATTAAATGGCCAGGAGAATCAGTATTACATATACTTGACAATAATGCATGTTCAGGATGTGCTGGGATGACAAGTGGATAAATAATATATCTACCCAAAGTTTGCTTTCCAACCAGAAACCCTCAAGATACAGGGATCTTCAAAGAGTTCACAAGTGGTTTGGGACTAGGTGCTGTGAACTCAGATCCTCTTACCTGGAGGAAAGGATAGTATGTGGACAAGTAGTGAGAGGGGAATCTGGAGCTGTGGCCTCTAGTCCCAACCCCACCTCAGAGTGATGCGTGGACAAACATCCTCCTGTGCTCCCAGATCACTCTGCACTCTTACTCAACCTTCTGAGTACCAGGAGATTGACAAGGATGGACGTCCTTGCCTCTGGCTCCCAGCTTGGTTTGTTGCCTAGGGAGCATCCATGCTCAGTCAGTGAGTTGTGTCCGACTCTTTCCAATCCCATGGACTGTAGCCCCCCAGGTTCCTCTGTCCATGGGCTTCTCCAGGCAAGAATACTGGAGTGCGTTGCCATTTCCTCCTCCAGGGGATCTTCCCAATCCAGGGATCAAACCTCCATCTCCTGCTTGGTAGGCCAATTCTTTACCAGCACCAGTAACAAATCAGCAAGATAGAGGAGATGGAAGCAGAGGCATTTGTCCTCCTGGATTTCACCCTGTGGTGTCACAAATGGGCTGCTGTGTCTTAGCCCCTTTCAGATGGCCCCCTCTGCACATCCTTCCCCATCTCTGGGTTCTGTTAATCGCTTCATGCCTTCAGACTTACAAATAGTAACAGCCCCCAGTATTTACAGCTCTAGGATTCCACACTGTGCTGTGCTCAGTCCCTTCAGTCATGTCCAACTCTTTGAGACCTATGGGCTGCAGCCGGCCAGGCTCCCCTGTCCATGGGATTTTCCAGACAAGAATACTGGAGTGGGTTGCCAAGTCCACACTACCTCTTAATATTTTTCCCCATACTACATGCAAACCTCTTTAAACAATCTCTTCATTAAACCTTCCTTGAAGTAACTGACTTTGAGGGTCTAGGAATGGTCCCCTCTGTGACCCTAGAGAAGACCTCTCACCATGAGTCATCTTCTTGATCAAGAGAATGGAAAATGCCTCCCCTTTTAGGAGGGGTGGGCAGATTTTTTGGTAAGATCCTAATACCAACATGTTTGAAAGGTTTTAGTGGTACAACATGTAAAGATATTATTATGTCAGGTTGATATCTTAAAGCCTTATTTGGTTTGCAGAACAGAAAGGAATTATATGCTGGAAACACGAGGCAGGAGGAAGTATCTGACTGTACATAGGAATTCCATATGAAAAGAAACAGAGAAGGATTAGAAGCAACAGAAATCAGACTTTTCTTTGAACTACTGGCTTCTCTAGGATTCGTTCTGATAGTGAATCGGATGTCCTACCCACCTTCTTGTTTTCTGATCCTTTTCATCAACATCTCCTACTTGGAATCCACTCAGGGAAGTCTTTGCTTTGTTTTTTGTTTGTTTTAAATAGCTTGAGTGTTTTTTAATAAATTATTTATTAATTTTTGCCTGTGCTGGTCTTTGTTATTGTGTGTGGGCTTTCTCTAGTGGCAGAGACAGGGGGCTATTCTCTATTTGCACAGGCTTCTCATTGCAGTGGCTTCTACTGTTGCAGAATCCAGGCTCTAGAGCACACGGGCTTCAGTAGGTGCAGCACTCAGCTCGGTAGTTGTGGTACATGCGCTCAGTAGTTGTGGTACACACGCTCAGTAATTGTGGCACACAGGCTTAGATGCCTTGAAGCAGGTGAGATCTTCCTGGACCAGGGATCGTACTGGTGTCCCGTGCATCGCAAGGCGGATTGTTAACCACTGGACCACCAAGGAAGCCCTTTGCTTTGTTGACAACAGGGTATGTTAAACTTGCTAACATAATAAAAGGAATATACTTGATGCTTAAGAAACTACCTAAAAAGTAAAAACTTCATTCAGATCAACATTTGTTAATCATATGCCCCATACTTCCTCCTGGTGCTCTCACCAGACAAGGGATCTGGATGCTAAAATTATGTCCCACTAGCTTTTCACATTAACAGGTAAGTTGTTAATTTTTAATAAAAGTTATTTATTCATTCAGCCTTATTTCTTACACACCCACTATTGTGAGAGTGGAAAAGCTGAATAAAAATCAATATTCAAAAATAAAACCATGGCATCTGGTCACATCAGTTCAGTTCAGTCACTCAGTCATGTCCAACTCTTTGTGAACCCATGGACTGCAGCACACCAGGCTTCCCTGTCCATCACCAACTCCTGGAGTTTACTCACACTCATGTCCATCTAGTGGGTGATGCCATCCAACCACCTCATCCTCTGTCATCCCCTTCTCTTCCCACCTTCAATCTTTTCCAGCGCTGGGGTCTTTTCCAATGAGTCAGTTCTTTGCATCAGGTGGCCAAAGTATTGGAGTTTCAGCTTCAGCATCAGTCCTTCCAATGAACACCCAGGACTGATCTCCTTCAGAATGGATTGGTTGGATCTCCCTGCAGTCCAAGAGACTCTGAAGAGTCTTCTCCAACACCACAGTTCAAATGCATCAATTCTTCTGTGCTCAGCTTTCTTTATAGTCCAACTCTCACACCATACATGACTACTGGAAAAACTGTAGCCTTGACTAGACGGACCTTTGTTGGCAAAGTAATGTCTCTGCTTTTGAATATGCTGTCTAGGTTGGTCATAACTTTCCCTCCAAGGAGTAAGTGTCTTTTAATTTCATGGCTGCAGTCATCATCTGCAGTGATTTTTGAGCCCAGAAAAATAAAGTCAGCCACTGTTTCCACTGTTTCCCCATCTATTTGCCATGAAATGATGGGACCGGATGCCATGATCTTCGTTTTCTGAATGTTGAGCTTTAAGCCAACTTTTGCACTCTCTTCTTTTACTTTCATCAGGAGGCTTTTTAGTTCTTCTTCACTTTCTGCCATAAGGGTAGTGTCATCTGGATATCTGAGGTTATTCATATTTCTCCCGGCAATCTCGATGACAAACTTAGAGAACATATTAAAAAGCAGAGACAATACTTTGCCAACAAAGGTTCATGAAGTCAAAGCTACAGTTTTTCCAGTAGTCATGTATGGATGTGAGAGTTGGACCATAAAAATGTTTGAGCACTGAACAACTGATGCTTTTGAACTGTTAGGGTTAGGGTTAGGGTCAGGGTTAGGTTAGAAGACTCTCTTGAGAGTCCCTTGGACAGCAAGAAGATCAAACCAGTCAGTCAGTCCTAAAAATAAACCTTGAATATTCATTGAAAGGACTGATGCTAAAGCTGAAGCTCCAATACTTTGGCCACCTGATGCGAAGTGGGGACTCATTAAAAAAGATTCTGATGCTGGGAAAGATTGAAGGCAGAAAGGGAAGGGGACAACAGAGGATGAGATGGTTGGATGGCATCACTGACTAAATGGATATGAGTTTGACAAACTCCAGGAGATGGAAAAGGACGGGGAAGCCTGCCGTGATGCAGCCCATGGGGTCTCAAAGAGTTGAACATGACTGAGCAACTTAACAACAACAGCAATGTGCAGGAGTTCTCCTAAGCAGTGCTAAAGAAAAAGGACAAGGTTTTTTTATTTTTTTAGACTTTAAACATATGTTTGTGCATAGCCCATGGGATATTATAACCTTATAGAAAATCTTAAAGAGGGATAATAAAAGCACTAATATTGATTTATAGTATTCCTTACATATGTACATAAATGTAAGACCATTGGGTATTCAAAATTTCAAATCACTAAATCCAGCCCCGAACCTCATGCTCCCACTATTTCCCACACACAGAAATCACAATGAGAAAATAGACTGTGTGACCTTGAACAAATATCACAACCTCTCTGCTCCTTAATAAATGTCAGAAGCAATGTTAGAATCCAGGCCTTAGGCTTCACCTGGAGAGTTAATTTCTCCTGATGTTTTCAGTGCAGTTATTACCTTGTAGTGGCTAGGGGATTATCTGAGAATAGCATTTCCCCTTCAAGAGGCCTCACGCCTGAAGTTTTCTCTGCCAGGCCATCTCTCACTCTTCCTTCGAAGTTCACCAGGGTGGTTTCTTGGAACTTTCAGGCCAGGTTGGTTTCCCCTGGCATGTGCACCTGCAGTAACCCACCTCCCCTGGCATTGCCCATCCCCCCAGTAGACTATAAAGTTTCTGAGACCAGAGCCTGCCTCTCTCCTGCATGCAGCAGATGGCAGATATGCTGAAAGGATTTGTGAATAAATGAAACTGTTATTTAATTTATAAAGGAAATCAGCGAGAAAACTGAGATGTGTTCATAGAATTTTGCACAGTGGAAAACTCTCAAGAATGCAACAACTCTACACCTTAATTTTTCAAAGAGTTTTGAGGACATTAGTCCACTATGGCCCCTTTTGCCTGACAAAGGAATAAAGGTAATTTTTTCTACGTCATCTAATAACAATAATAAATTATGGTTTTGAATAAGAGAAAATAGAAGGCTACCCCTCTTTGGTCTTACTACATAAGGAACTGGGTTCTCATCCCTCTTTTTTCCCATTCCCATACAGTGGCTCTTTTCTTGTGCCAATGGTAATGAAGACAAAACAATCCCTTTCCTTTGCTTCACCCTGAACAGTTCAGAAAAAGTGTCTCCCAGCATAGGAAAAACGTCTCCCAGCTTAGGAAAAAGCAATTTCCCCCTACAGTCTAAATGGGAGGAGAATAGAGGATTCAAAGAGAGGAAGGCTCCCCCTCCAAGCCCCAGGACTGCTCTGTCCTCAGGGTGGAGGAAAGACGACAGAGAAACACAGATGGCATGCTGGCACTTGGATGAATTAATGTGATTGCATCTCTATGTTTCGAGTGAGATAGTCATATAATTCATGCAAATTCAGAAATAATTGAGGCTCATGTTTCTAGGATAAAGTCATGGCATTTTGCTTTTACCTGAACTACCCCCACACACACAAAAAAAGGGTCATTTTTATTATTCCATATTTAATTATTCATAGCCACACACTCACAGATTTTAGAACCACAAAAGGTCAGCCCTCTCTGATTTGGCAATTGTTTTCCTCTGAAGTCGGGGAGCGGCCCATGAATATGCAGGAGCACACAATCCTGACACTTCCCTCACTGTTCATTAACAGAGTGTTCACTGTGTATTTCAAAGTCAAACAAATAATACCTGTCATGAACATGAATTTTTAATATCTCCTGTATTTCATTTTAAATGAAATGTCAAAATGATGGAAAATATTTCCATGGAAGTCTGGAAAGGGCAGCGTCTCACGAACGCTGCCTTGTGAAAATCAGCACTGGTGCACAAACACCATTACAGAGGTGCCCCGACACTGGAATCAGATCACTTTTGGTATTTTACTGCCTTTATCTTTCCCGAGAAATGTCAATGTGAAATCCGTTTGTCCAGACCACGTGTTTCTCGGGGGCTGAGAGGAACCACCGTCCTCTTTTCATCTGAAAATGGACGTTGTTTGTTTACAGCCTGTTTCAATCCCTTGCTCTTGGACTCAAACTGCATGTTATTTGCTCGTGATGCTCCTCTTTGTATATGAGTGCCCTTTGCCCCTCTTCATTCTTTAAATGCTACTTCCCATTTTTAATGGCAGGGAGATCAATCAGCTCTGACCTCCCTTTTCCTGCCAGCCCTCAATGAGAATTTCATTTCGGCTCTCATCTACTCTCCCAGACTATTTCTTTCCCTAGAAATTGTCCCCTGGAAACTGGGATTGGTCAAGTTCAGACCATAACTGAGATGGGGTAAGCGGGTAAGAGCTTGTGATGGTAAGAGATGACCAGTAGGGTCTACAGTAGAGTCTCAGTCTCAGCACTAGTGATAACTGTGCATGCTAAGTCACTTCAGTCATGTCTGACTCTATGAGATCCTATGGACTGTAACCTGCCAGGCTCTTCTATCCACGGGATTCTTGAGACAAGAATACTGAAGTGGGTTGTCATTCCTTCCTCCAGGGGGTCTTCCCAACCCAGGTACCAAACACTCATCTCTATGTCTCCTGCATTATCAGGCGAGTTCTTTACCATTAGCGCCACCATTTGGGACCAGACAGTTCTTTGCTATGGGGCTGGCCTGTGCATTATAGGATGCTTAGCAGCATCTCTGGCCTCTCCCTACAGTGTTCCAGTGGCACACCACCCCCTTTTCAATGGTGACAGCCAACACTGTCTCTGGATATACCAAGTATGCCTGGAAGTCAGGTTGCAGTGAGAGGGCAACCTCTCTACATCCCCAGTAAACCACTGATCTACAAGTACAGCTGGAAATGATTGCTTTCCTGGAAGTATTTTCTCCTCTTGGCACTAAAGAAGGCAGGAGCCCCAGGAGCTCCAGCAAACCGCACGAGAACTTAACTGTGCAGCTCTCTGATACCTGGAGAGGCAGAAGTTTTCTGTTCTCCACCACGTGGCCAGGTAGATGTGGCCTGAGCCAAAGCTATGACCATCTATGTCTACCAAATCCACTCTTTTGGCCAAAAGCAGTTTTCTAGTCTCCAGACTAATAACATTTACCCCATCACATAAGAGACTATTATTTTTAGTGTATTTGTATGTCCCTACCCTTCCACTGCCCTGTTCCTCTAAAGAAGCCTCCAGTTTGTTTATCATCAGGCTCCTCTGCCTGAGTCATGAGGGGAAAGTGGGGTTAAGTGGGGCGAGAGCAAGGAAATTGACATTTATACCCTCTTCACGATTTTCAAGACATCCTAGCAAAGGACCTACACCCCTTAGTTCTCTGGACTGTGTTTATTCACCGTGATGCTGCTCTGAGACTAAACCACACAGGTTATGGACTAACTATTACACTTTTATTTAGATGGAATTTAATTGATGCAAAGAATCCTAGAAAAATGTTATCTCAGAAAGAGTAGAAAAAGAGACACTGTAATCCTAATTTTACTGATGTCCCACGTCAAGGAACAAACTGCAAGTAAACTTCAGCACGTCTCCCATTTCCAAGTCTGCTCTCTACATTTGAATATCACCTTTAAGGCAAACATCCCTCAGGCACAGGGCTGAGCTTGTAATATCTTTTTTGTCTTTTTCCAACGGTCTATACATATTAAATGGTTCATGTATGTTGGTTGGTTTAAATGGTTTATATACATGTTAAATAGATATGCCTAATGTGTTGGGAAAGTCCTCATTTTCATAAGCAGAGAGGATTCAGCCTCAGTTAACCCATTAACAAAATCCTCCATGAGGGACATGTTGGGAAGGGGAAGCCTGCTGCCATTCCAAGGGGCAGTTTACAGAGCCCAGACTCTCAAGGGGAGGGGAAAGGCTGGGGCATGTGGCAGTGCCAGGACCTCCAGGACCTGGGCCAAACCTGGATCTCCAAACAGCAGCTCTTCTTCATAGGAGTATGCATGGGGGGTGTGAACCCAGCTTCACCACCAGAGTCCTACAGCTGCTTTTTTTGTGAAAGCTTCAGTGAGCTCATCACATAATAACTGAATGAGATTGTTGGTCATAACATAAAAAGAAATGCACCGCTTCTCTCCCCTCAACATACATCCTGATAGTGAAGAGGGGTGGGCAGGAATACCATTTTCTGAATTTCCCCTTAACAGTGCATTCTTCCTGCCTCTGTGACTTACCTTACTCGAATCACTTAGAAAAGGCAATGTCCCCCCTAGCGGTCTCACAGTTCAGTTCAGTCACTCAGTCGTGTTCGACTCTTTGCGACCCCATGAACACAGCACGCCAGGCCTCCCTGTCCATCACCAACTCCCAGAGTCCACCCAAACCCATGTCCATTGAGTCGGTGATGCCATCCAACCATCTTATTCTCTGTTGTCCCCTTCTCCTCCTGCCCTCAATCTTTCCCAGCATCAGGGTCTTTTCAAACGAGTCAGTTTTTCGCATCAGGTGGCCAAACTATTGGAGTTTCAGCTTCAGCATCAGTCCTTCCAATGAACACCCAGGACTGATCTCCTTTAGGATGGACTGGCTGGATCTCCTTGCAGTCCAAGGGACTCTCAAGAGTCTTCTCCAACACCACAGTTCAAAAACATCAATTCTTTGGCGCTCAACTTTCTTTATAGTCCAACTCTCATCCATACACGATCACTGGAAAAACCATAGCTTTGACTAGACGCACCTTTGTTAACAAAATAATGTCTCTGCTTTTGAATATGCTGTCTAGGTTGGTCATAACTTTTCTTCCAAGGAGTAAGCATCTTTTAATTTCATGGCTGCAGTCACCATCTGCAGTGATTTTGGAGCCCAGAAAAATAGTCAGCCACTGTTTCCACTGTTTCCACATCTATTTCCCATGAAATGATGGGACCAGATGCCATGATCTTAGTTTTCTGAATGTTGAGCTTTAAGCCACCTTTTTCACTCTCCTCTTTCACCTTCATCAAGAGGCTCTTTAGTTCTTCTTCACTTTCTGCCATAAGGGTGGCGTCATCTGCATATCTGAGGTTATTGATATTTCTCCCGGCAATCTTGATTCCAGCTTGTGCTTCTTCCAGCCCAGAGTTTCTCATGATGTACTCTGCATAGAAGTTAAATAGGCAGAGTGACAATATACAGCCTTGACGTACTCCTTTTCCTATTTGAAACCAGTCTGTTGTTCCATGTCCAGTTCTAAGTGTTGCTTCCTGACGTGCATACAGATTTCTCAAGAGGCAGGTCAGGTGGTCTGGTATTCCCATCTCTTTCAGAATTTTCCACAGTTATTGTGATCCACACAGTCAAAGGCTTTGGCATAGCAATAATGCAGAAATAGATGTTTTTCTGGAACTCTCTTGCTTTTTCTATGATCTAGTGGATGTTGACAATTTGATCTCTGGTTCTTCTGTATTTTCTAAAATCAGCTTGAACATCTGGAATTTCACAGTTCACATATTGCTGAAGCCTGGCTTGGAGAATTATCTCACAGGGAGGGAGATATCAGATGTAAAAGCATTTGTAAAGAGTCAGGTATTTCATAAGACTTGATGATACTGCTGAATGGATGAGGGACTGACTTTCAGAGGAAAGGAGGGTCATGCTAGGCAGACCTCTATGATGGACTGAATAGTGTCCCCCAACATCCATGTCCACTCAAGACCTCAGAATGTGACCTTGTTTGGAAATAGGCTCTTTTGAGATATAGTGAAGGTAAGGATAGAGATGAGATCATACTGGATTCCAGAGCCCTAAATCCAATCCAATCCATCTCTGGATTTAGGAGATGCAGAGATGGAGGCAGGGATTCAGTGGTGCATCCACAAGCCAAAGAATGCCAAGGACTACAGGCCAGCACCAGACACAAGGAGAGAAGCCTGGGATAGTTTCTCCCTCAGAGCCCCCAGAAGAAACTGACCCTGCCAACACCTTGATTTTCAACTTCTGGCCTCCTCAACTATGGGAGAATAACTTCTGATGTTTTAAGCCACCTAGTTTGTGGTCATTTGTATGGAAGCCCTTAGCAACTAATACAGTCACTGCATATCTAAGGGACTAGAACTTTAAGGTTCACTCCAATTTGGGAGGAGTGGAGCATCTTGAGCCAAACTGCCCTTAGCCTTGCAGTGTGGAGTGGGGGCAGCCACTAACAAGCCCTAACCTTCCTACAAGGGATGAGGCACCACTGAAGAAGGCTTACTCTTTCAGCCACGGGAGGCTCACAATTAAACAGCTACAGCAGTAATCTAAACATGCTAAAGGTTTAATAGAAGCCCAGACTTAGCAGAAGGTTCTCCCTTTCTACCTTCCAACTTCTAGATCACAAGCATGCTGGAGTCCTTCTTAAGTGCATCAGACCAAGTGGTCCAGGGGAAATTCCACAATCCCCATAACAGAGTTAGACTGCCAGCAGAATCCCAGAGGTCCTTTGTACCCTGCCACCCACTCACCTGTGGACAGACACTTTTAAGAATGCTTAGGACAGGTCTTCAAGGATGTCTGTGCACACTGTCCCCCACCTAACTCCTGCCACAGGAAAAGGCTACGTGTACCTATGAGATGTTTTCTGGGGAAAGGATGAAATAGGATTTTTTTTCTACATGGAAGTCAGTGTGCAAGGTAGAAAGAGGTAAACATTTATTTAACAACTAGTCTTTGCCAGAAACTTTGCACATGAGCCAGCAAAGGACCTAGAACATAGCAGGAACTCTGGAGTAACAGAACCACTGTAAAGGACAAATACTAGTAAACCAGAACTGGAAGGGAAGGTTGGGATGTGGAGGGGTAGGAGCAGGAGCTGTGGAAATGTATGTAGAGGAGAGAAACAGAGGACCCACAGACAGGCAGGAGAAAGAAGCAGATGGTAAATGAATATGATGAAAAAAATAGAGATCTAGAGAGTCCTAGGTCTACAAAGCTACAGGAGGACTGGTCCAAGGCCACTTACTGAGAATGATTAAATTAAACACGTCCTTGTTCATCAACAAGGAAGATTTAAATCTTCTACTCTTTTGAAAACAAGTCTATTTCGATTTAATGATTTAAGGAACAGCTCCATCAGGATGCATTTGGCCGCCACCCATCAGCACAGCCCTCAGGGACAACCCCACTGAGCTGGGCAGCGAGATACATGGAATGACTGGCTGCCTGGCTTCGGAGGATATGGGAGACAGAATCATGTCCATAGGGGTTCCCAGCCATTTCCTGGGAACTTCCTTGGTATTGATAAATGCCCCTATCCAATACTATATGTTGGCAGTATTTTTGACCATCACATAAACTGTTTGTTGGGTCATTCCTGCTCCCATTTTTCTATTAATCACTGATATATCTTGGAACTGTACCTGGCTTCTGATTAGCACTGGAAATCACTGTTCCCACACTTGAGCAATAGAATCCCCAAAGCAGAGAGACATGTGTTCTTGCTAGACCATATAGCCATTTCAGAGGAAAAAGCATGATTTCTGTCTGACTTTTAGAGATTCAGAAAATTGTTCAGAGCATCCCAGCACTATCCCACTGACTCCAGGGGCCACGGACCCTAGACTGAGAACCACTGATTAACTATGATTTTTATCTAGAAGCTGGTTGACCCTCTGGTAAATCTGCAAAGTGGGTTCCTGTAATCCCCCATTTCTAAGACGTTTTCCCTTCCTGTCATGTCTTCACCCTTTAATGTCTCCCCACCATATCAGAACTTTGATCATTTTAGTCTTTCCCCCTTTTGATAACATTATTGCATAGGTCAGATAATACTAGATAAAACATGAGAGACAGTCAAATTCTTAAAACCTGGATGCAATTGTTTTCTATATTATAATTCTTTTTTTCAATTATGATCATTAGAGACAATGTTTCAGGCTTCAGGTGCAAGGAATGTCACATTTGTTTTGCTCAAGGTTGTTCCAAGTTCAACATTACCTTTTAGGAGCACCCCATTCTCCCTTGGATGGTTCAAGGCCACCAAGAACTTACAGAGTCTGAAAAGTAAGCCCCTTCAGCCTCCTTTCTGGGAAACAGGAAGGCATTATTATGTTGCTTTTAGAAATAAACTGAGCTCTGGGAAGGAGGTGCCCTGGGTCTGTTTCCACTGCCTCCCCTGCCCCTGCCTTTCTCGGCCTCACATGGTGCTGTCAGGCCTTCTCCAGTCACTGCTGGTCCACATGGCTTTGCTTAAGCAGCTCTCGCTCCACTCCCTCCATGATGAGTGGTAACCTGGGCTTGAAATGCCACCTCCATTAGCTACCAGCCAGGTAAGGGCCTCAAGAGGTCCTTCTCTGAGATCCTGTTGCCTTAGAGGCATGATGTCAGCATAAATACAGCATCCACCCAACCATCCATCCTCATAGAACTTGCAACTGCTCCTCCTCTCCCAGGGGTGCCATTTTCCCCCTGAAACCAAAGGGTCCTGCCATTACTTAAAACACCAAGGCCTGTTTACCTTTGTGAGGGTCAGTGGGTGGAGAGAGGAAGAGGAGGTCAGTGGGCAAGAAGGGAATTTCTTCCACCTCTACCTGACGTGCTCATAGATGAGACAACTTCATGCTATAAGAGCAAAAAGCAAAATCAAAGTTAAGTTTTCAGCAAGTCACACACACATGCTAGGTATGGATATCCTACTGCCCCAGCTTTGTAAAACTTCAAGTGAAAGTTTTAATATGTTTTAAATTATAAATATGTATTCACTTAAGGCATTTAGAAGGTACAGTAAGTTAAAGTGGACTTATTAACTCTTGGGTTTCCCCAATGGCTCAGCAGGTAAAGAATCTGCCTGCAATGCAGGAGACAGAGTAAACACGGGTTTGATCCCTGGGTTGGGAAGATCCTCTGGAGAAGGAAATGGCAACCCACTCCAGTATTATTGCCTGCAGAAATTCCATGGACAGAGCAGCCAGGCGGGCTACAGTCCATGAGGTCGCAAAGAGTCCGACATGACTAAGCACATGAACTCACCGTGTAACTCTTATGATTCAATAAGATAAGGAAGCATGGGCTAGTATAAAGAAGATCAAAATGCGATCTTCCATGGAAGCCAAGATAAGGAGACTGCCATTGGACAGCAACAGGACTGATTTGTGTACAGGTTTCTAGACTCTCATCCATAAAACCAGAATCTTTTCTGTAATTCACTTGGCATCAAAACCTGACCCCTCTCCACCAAAAAAAAAAAAAAACTGACCTTGATGAACTGATATGTAGCTAGCTTTAGTCTTCATTTATCCTACTCAGTACAAATATTCATATTTTGCCATACACATATTGGTATATTTGATCATTAGGTCCTGTCCCAGACTATATGCAGAGAAGGCAATAGCAACCCACTCCAGTACTCTTGCCTGGAAAATCCCATGGACGGAGGAGCCTGGTGGGCTGCAGTCCATGGGGTCGCTAAGAGTCAGACATGACTGAGAACTTCACTTTCATGCATTGGAGAAGGAAATGGCAACCCACTCCAGTGTTCTTGCCTGGAGAATCCCAGAGACAGGGGAGCCTGGTGGGCTGCCGTCTATGGGGTCACACAGAGTTGAACACGACTGAAGCGACTTAGCAGCAGCAGCAGAAGACTATATGGGAAGTGTTCCATAATGTATATGTTACATTTCCAAAATACAAACAATTCAGAAATCTATCTGCACCAAGTACAGGTGAAAGGGATTATGAGCCTATAATATCCCTGTCTTTGGGAAGCAGCCTCTGCCAGGAGGAAGTAGGACTAAGAACATTCATTTCTTCAAGATCTGAAGCAGGATATTTTATTTTAACATGGGGTCATTTCACAAAGCCTAAAATTTAAAACATTAAAATACAAGCATTTTTATTCTTAAGATTTGTGCACTATAGACATTATCTCTAAACTCCTCTCACCTCTGGGGCAGTGGGGGTGGTCTTGGGATAAAGTGAGATTCAGGGACAGAGGGATGATAAGGGCTTGAAAGTCACATACAGAGTGAGGCTTAAAGACATAACTTGATTTTTTTAAAGTTCAATAGTTATGATTTTATGGCCACAAATTAGATATGAATATCATTACAGCAACCAAATGGCTAAATCAAAATGTCATGAACCCCATGAGAGGAAGAAGGAAATCTTTATAGCTACTAAAAGAGACATTGCAGCTGCTCCCAGGAGGTCTAAGGCCCCCGAGAGAGAAATAGCACCCAAAAATCTGGCCAATAAAACACCTAAGCCCATAGATCAGAACCAAAGCCACAGGCCTGGTTCATTAACACAGCACAGCATCAGTCCTCACTGATTTATTTTCTTTGGTTTAATATGAAGAGCTTGCCACCATTAAAACTTGGAACTTTTCACATAATATCTCAGTATCTGTATTCTCTTGAAAAATCTAAAGACTTGGCAGCGTTGGGCCCACGTTCATGCATGGCAGTGATCATCCAAGGCTGGGAATAAGCCTCTGGACCATTTAGACAGCATGACCTGTCCATTTCACCGCAGTCCCCATGCTGTCTGGGAGGTCCACATGAGCCTGCCAGCATTTGAGAGTGAGACACACGCTTTGGCCACCAAGGATCTCTGGTGTATGGATTCTGAGATTGTACCAGGACACATTAGGGCTACACATGACTGTGGACACCTTGGGGAAAAGATATTTTTCTGCAGAGGGTACTGATACCCTTGTTCCAAAACATATATGTGAGCAGTAATGACTAGTAAAATCATTCAGAGAAATCCCAAAGGGAAGTGCTGAGCAGAACTAAGAAGTCAGTGAGGATTTTTGCAGAAGTAAAATAACAAGAATTGGAGAATAGAGATGCAGGTACTCTTCATGACAAGAACCTTAAGGAACAATTAATATAATTGAGAGTCCTTTGGACAGCAGGAAGATCAAACTAGTCAATCCTAAGGGAAATTAACCCTGAATACTCACTGGAAGGACTGATGCTGAAGCTCTAACACTTTGGCCACCTGATGCGAACAGCGGACTCATTAGAAAAGACCCTGATGCTGGGAAAGATTGAAGGCAAAAGGAGAAGAGGGTGGCAGAGGATGAGATGGTTGGATGGCACCACCAACTCCATGGACATGAACTTCGGCGAACTCTAGGAGATGGTAAGGGACAGGGAGACCTGGCGTGCTGCAGTCCATGGGGTCCCAAAGGATTGGACCTGACTTAGCGACTGAACAACAACAATGTAATTATTTTCACTAATGAGCAATATGCTGCCTTTCTCCCAGTCAGAGACAAATATCCCAAGTAGTTATAGAATACCTACTAAGTACAGGTATTTTACACATGTTGCCTCTTTTACTCTTTACAACATCCCTGGGAGACAGGTATTATTATATCGATTTTAGAAATAAAGAAACTGAGCTGTACAGATTTCAAGTAACTTACTCAAGGACACTAGCTTATCAGTGTTACAACCAAGATTCAAATTTAGGTCTTTATGACTCCCAAATTAATTCATTTTTCATTATAGCACTAGGCCGAAGCAAATGTTTATCTTTGCTCACCAAGAAAGTAATTACTCAAATAATTGAGACAATACATCTCCTCTCTCCTTTTAATAAAAATTACTCTCAGAATCTGACATAAGCTATGCTATACCTCAATGTGAGTTTAAGTCATTTTGGAGTGTTAAATGGAGACCTGAAAGATTTTTCACCCACACAACAAGAGATAAATATTCTAGGGAAAAGGGGTACTTCCTCATGTCACTGAAGTTAACAACAACCTCTTTTAACCACATGGAAGTGTTGAAGGAGGTCATCCAGAGGACGTGGCCACTGGTTAACCCAGGAGCTGGACCCAGGCAACTGGAGGCTTCTCTACCCTTCCCCTCTCTTCGTAATAAATGTTCCACTAAAACCATATTATTGTATGATAATAGTTACAGATATTTCTATTCCAGAAGGAAGAAAATGGAACAGACATAGAAAGGAGTTCGCTATCCTGATAATTTTCAGAATTTGGCCAAGCAGAATCCCCTTCCCTGTTGGCTCAGACAGTAAATGCGGGAGACCTGGGTTTTATCCCTGGGTTGGGAAGAGCTCCTGGAGGAGGGCATGGCAACCCACTCCAGTATTCTTGCCTAGAGAATCCCAAGGACAAAGGAGCCTAGAAGGCTGCAGTCCACAGGGTCGCAAAGAGTCAGACATGACTGAGTGACTAAGCACAGTACCCACCATACCCAGAGTGAGAGCTGTCGTCAAGGACGCAGCCTTGAGAGAATAACGTGCTATTGAGACCATCTGGACAGTACATGTGACTGAACCAGTAAAGGACTCAACATAACTTTTAAGATTTGGTGGGTGTGTGCAGAGTTCTACTCATCTTTCAGCATCTCAAGACAAGCCCCATATATGAGCTCCCATGCTTACTAAACATGCAACCTACCAATCTGCAGTGATCTGCCTCATTCCTCAAGGTCTCGTCATCCTCCCTAAAGGGAGACTAGTTTGCAAAACAAGAGTAAGTCCTCACCAAACTTGTAAACATGAGCTGGAGGCACGCCAGGGGCTGTGTGTTAAACCCTGATGGGTCCAGTCACAACTTCCTGAGCAGTAGACAGTTTAAGAAAGAGTATTAATTTTTTAGGCAGTGCAAAATTCTCTGGCATCCAGGTACCTACCGCATAATCTCAGAAAACTCAATTATTAATATGAGTATATGAACATCATTTTGTTGTGATTATATTTCACTTTAAATTCTGTTAAAGCCACAAGGGACGAAAGCAACAGTCTCATGAAATAAACGAGTCAGTCTCAGTTTTATTTTTCATGTTTGCAAGCCAGGATTATCGGCAAATCTTATCAGTCAGGCGGCAAATTACCAAGAACTGCATTAAAAATGTGTATAGTCATTTTCATTTTTGAAAGATTCAAGACTATAAATAATTAAATGCATTAGACATCTGTTATTTATGAGCTGGAATGACAGTTTTAATTTAGTTCTTCATTTAGCCGAGCCTGACGTACTGTGACTCTAAAGGAAAACACAAGAAATATCTAAAAATGACAACTTTCAAAGCCTGCAGTGACCATAGGTGCAAATCAGAACCTGGTTATTTTCACTTCCCTTCGAGGCTTGTCAAGACACAATCTTCATCTGTGACCTTTTGCTGTCTGTCCTCAGGAATTCTGATTGGCTGACAGAGCAGCCCACAGCTGTCAGTTCCACAATGTAAATCAGACTGCTTAGTAGGAGCTGTGAACACACTCTCAATTAATCATGTGTGCAGAACCAAGTCACGAGATCAGATCTACCAGCCACTTCAGGGAAATGTCAAAGAATGGCAAACGCTTGCCCTTGCCTTTTCCCAAACTGCGGAAAGGGTGTTCCAAAGATGTGCAAAACCTTGTGGATTATGAAAGGAAAGAGGCAAGAAACAGATGCAAGAATCATGATTTGGAAGCCAAGAGATGTTAATGATTAAGAGGCACTGTAGTTACTAATGAAAGTCAGGAAAGGAAGAAACCATTTTTGGAAATATAGGCTCCCTCATCATAAAGCCCCATAAACCCACACACATCAGCTGGTGCCCCATGGCAAGATACCTTTGGATTCCTGGTTCAGAGAAGTGCAGGTATCTACAGCTTGGAGCATTCCAGCATGACCAAGAATCCTGAAGAGACCCCAGGCTCAGGTGCTGAGGAATCACTATACCTTGGTCTCTGTCTGAGCTGCTGGAGGTGGGACAGGTCATATTGCCTGTGTCAACCAGGGAAGAGATAAGCTGTGTGACTGAGCGCACCAAGCAATGGCCCCAGGCTACAGTTGGAAATTACTAGAGTGTTTTAACATTTGTTGCTTCCAATCCGTAGAATGATTGACTAAACAATTTGCCTAGGGAATTTTTGCCTCTGTGTTTGTGTTTCATGTGTAGAATGCTTGAAGCGCTAGGACTCCTGAGGAAAGAGGACCAGCGCAGAATTTGGTGAATTCTAAGCCCCTAGCATTGCTTAACAAGCTGACATGGACTTATGTTTTGGGATCATTTACAAGCACAATCTCTTTGGAAAAAGGAAGACCAATATGTTGTTTTTTCCAATACATAAAATATAAATCAGGGACCCAACCAATGCATTCCAGCAGAAATGGTGCACATAAGATAACCAGATCCCCTGGTTTCCCATGCCTCTGTCTTTCCCAACCCCCAGATGATGCCACTTTCCTGTCCTTCCTCAGGCCCTGGAGCATATCCTGTGGTCAAAGAAAGAGAAGGGACACTGGAGCTCACCACTCACATCCACTGAGTCTGGGAGTGCTCCTGCCCTCGACCGTGGATCGAGTCCCTTGTGCTGGGACTCCTTGCCTTCTTTCTTAGAACAAAAACCTGCCTTATCTACCAGTGTTTGTGCCTCAGAGTTTGCCTTCACCTCCTCTAGTTCCTCTGGTAGCTGAAGACAGCTTTGCTTTACCTTCTATACTTGTTCCTCCGGAAACTAGTGTCCTAACCTTTAAACCGACTGCCATTAACGAGGTCAGACTGTGATGCAGCCCAACTGGATGTCTACCATGACTGCCAGTGGCTCCCAAGGCCATCAGCCAGGACATCACCAATTGCCTTTGCTGTAACCCACCAGCGTCTGTTTTTGGCCCCTTTCCTTCTCCAGGGCTGGCCCATTCTCATAATGGCATCTCAGTTCTGATAACTAGGCATGTAGCTTTTCCCTCCACTCCATCCAACAAGCCTGATTGACAGCTTTTCAGGGATTTCTGACTTCCCCAGCTGCTAATCCTGCTCCTCACCCAGCTCTGTATTCCCCTGCTTCAATTAATCTAGGCAGGAGCTGATTTGGCTTGTAATGTGAGGTTAATTACAGAAGTGATAACATTTCTAAATAAAAATGAGCTCCTCCATTTTAAAAGCCTAAACTAAAATAAATCCGGAAGGAAATCATTTTTGGTTACAAACCACAATCCCAATTCCCGACTCTCATGAGCAATTCCATCAGCAGGACATGTCCTTCCCTGCGGGGAGGCTTCAGGATACATAAACCCATGAGTGGTCCCACAGGGCCCTGAGAAGCGTCCTGTGCTTGGTTTAATGCTCTGCTGCTCCTATGTCAAAAAAATTTATATATATATATATATATATATTTTTTTTTTTTTTTTTCCTTTTGGCTGCATTGTGAGCCTTGTGGGATTTTAGTTTCACTACCAGAGACTGAACCCAGGCCCACAGCAGTGAGAGCACAAAGTCCTAACCACCTGACCACCAGGGAATCCCCTCTGTCTAGAAATTATTAATTTTATCTTAGAACTTGTCTTCTGCCCGTAAAACCCAGCAGGACAATGAACACAACATGGACATGAGCAGGGAAATTGTGCTCAACACACATGTTCCCTGTGGTTCCCACTACCATGGAAAGTCGTTAGCACAGAGCATCCCTGATGTCCCATGAACTTAGGATTTCAGTGAACCCACAATGTACCAGCAAGACTCAAAGTGACTATAGGTACAGGTGACATCTACATTGAGTATGCATGGGAACAAAAAGCCTGAACAGGCCACACCTTGTGTTCAAATCAGTACTTGCTTCAAACACAGAAAGAAGGCAATCATATTTGAAGAAAATAAACAGCCAAGGAACCCTATGGCATCCTTTCTTCCTGGTGTTACCTTAACCCCTGTCAGTTGGTTCCATCCACTTCCAATGAAAATGATGTAAAAGAAAAGGAAAAGAGAATCAGCCTTAGTTCCCTTCCTTCCAGACCTTCCTCACTTCTCAGCGAGGCAGAGGTAGAGAGAGCTAGTAGAATGTGCGCATATCAAGAAGTGAGATAAAGACTCCTGAGTTGCTTTTGTGTGGTGTTTCCACTGTTCTAGTCAGGACAAAATACAATGCATGTATTCTGCAAGAAATATAAATTGTGGAATTCTGGTGATTCTACATATGAGTTGAATGCTCTCATATTTGCATTTAAAACTGGCATTGTACAACATAAAGTTGAACTTGTCAAATTTACGTTGATAATCAAAATTTCAATTTGTCTTTGTCTAGAAAGACATTATATAGCACATAAAAATCACCATGACCGGGGCTGGTACACTGGGATGACCCAGAGAGATGATATGGGAAGGGTGGTGGGAGAGGGGTTCAGGGTTGGGAACTCATGTACACCTGTGGTGGATTCATGTCAATGTATGGCAAAACCAATACAGTATTGTAAAGTAAAAAAATAAAATTTAAATTTAAAAAAAAATCACCATGACCAGTTGTGAGAGACACTAGGGAAAAAGGAAAATGCTTTCTATTTTAGCACTATTAACATCACTTTTTCCTGCTTTTTGAATAAAGAATTCCACATTTTCATTCTGCACTAGACTTCACAAATTACATGGCTGGGAGCAGGTGAGTTGGGCAAGCAGAGTCACCTCCATGCACAGCCCAGACTCGTGGGAGGATGGTCCAGGTGGGTGGCTTTCCAAGTCTACGTGTTCCTGTGTTTGCATTTTCCTTCTGAGATCTCAATGCTGCTGCTCCTCTTCCCTGGAACTGGGTTCCAGCTCTG
Source organism: Aepyceros melampus (assembly GCA_006408695.1). Taxonomy (NCBI): domain Eukaryota; kingdom Metazoa; phylum Chordata; class Mammalia; order Artiodactyla; family Bovidae; genus Aepyceros; species Aepyceros melampus. The sequence continues at coordinate 494,926 of SJXQ01011164.1, read as the reverse complement.
ATCTGATGGACTAACCTTGAGTCCTACAAGGCTGGCTCAGGTGTGGCAGTTTTGGCCACTACATCTTAACCCTCAGGACACTGTGCCGAGCCCAAGCCCCACACCACCTCTCCATCCCTCCTCACTGCCATATTCCCACTCACCCACTTAATACTGCTCTTCTGCATCCTCCAGGTTGCCAACCTTACCGTGTAGCTCTGCTTCCCCCAACAGCTCTGAGTCCTCCCTGGGAGGATCCTGGGAAGATCCTCCTCTCTCTAGCCAATACAGCCAGTTCTTGGCCACATGAAGCCCTTTATTGGTTTAACTTCTCTCGTTGGTTTCCCGCCACCAGGATCTGCCATTTGGCATTGCCTAGCTCTCTATCAGACTGCTGGCATCTACAGATGAACAGGGTGTAGAGAACAGGGGTGGGGATGCTATCTGGGGCCAATCACCATGGCAGAGGGAATGGAGCCCGGACCATGAAAAGCAGCCTTATGGCTCCCTCAGATCTTACTTGGTTGTCTTCAAGACAGCTTGCATCAGAGGTTCTTCACCTTGGTTCATCAGAACCCTCCTGAGGAGTTTTTAAAAAACCAATATTGGGCTCCCATCCCCAGAATTCTGGTTGAACGGACATGGGGTCAATTCCAACAGATCTTTTTTCAAAATTTCCTCAAAGGACTCCAACATGCAAAAATGCAGAGACCCAGCTGTAACACAAAAAGCTGAGCTGGGCCTAAGGAGCAGAGTTAAGGATGGAAGACAAAACCAACAGGGTTACCTCAAGATCACCGCCTGGTTCCACCTGGGAAGCCCATTTTATACATGCTAGTGTATATATGTTATCCCCCCAAATTTTTGTTGTTTATATGCCACTTAGTCTGTGGCATTCTGTTAGAGCAGCCTGAACAGATTAAGACAGGTGGAGGTGGGAAGTATATACAGACAACCTGGTTAGTGTCAGGAAGACACTTGGCTACTGGACTTTGCACCATCTCTGAAAATTTCTCCCAGGTGATGGGTACTTTGATAAATGAATATGTTAGTAAGGCACAAACCTAACCTTACCAACAACATTCTCAGGTATTTCTGTTACCTATTTCTTTATCCACATATTTATCATAGAGATATATCTCTATCAAAGCATAATGATCTCTTAAGTAGCCAACTGCCTGATTCTATCCTTTGATTTAAAACATCCTGGTGAAGAACTTTAAGGAGACCAACTGTGAAATCAAAACATCTTCTATCTGGGCATGAGGCTCTCATTTTTCCTTTTCCTCTTCTTCCCTTCCCTGCTTTTCTCTGACTCAAGCTTTCTTTCCTTCCTCTTCATCTTTTCTGAGTGACTCACATTAGCAGAGCATCTAGTCTGATTCCTCAGCTTCCATTATTTAGCGATCTGCTGAAGGTGCATGTCAGCCATCTCCTGAGGCAATCCTATCGCTCAGCCTTCTCAAGCACCCAGAGAAGCTTCAGACTAAACAACACAAAAATTTCCCTGAAGCACCTATTATGTGAGCTCCTCTTTCTTCCATGAGGTTAACTGGTCTCCAGTCTAATTATAATATCCTATTTGGTGTCTAGAGAAAGTCTTCCCTTTTCCTTACATACCTTTTCCAACCTGTAAAAAGTTGTACTTATTTAATACATACAACTCAGTGTGTTTGGGGTTAAGTATACACATATGCAATCACAGCCATGAAAGCCAGAAGCATACCCATCACCTCCCAAAGCTGCCTGTAACCTTAGCAGAAAGCCAGCCCTCTGCTTGGAACACAGTGGGTCCCCAAGAACAAATTTAAGTGTGTTCAGGAAAGATAACAGACCGCTCAAGTTGATGGAAACAGCAACTGAAAAGGACAACTCAGGTTGTCACATAGTGACATAAAAGCAAAGTCTAGTAATTACATAAATAGAGAAATTCACTTAAGTGCATATTGGTAGAGAGTCTTTGGGGAGGGGATAAAGCCTTCCATAGTTAATGGCCTGTGAATAAATACTTGATCTGTTTCCTTAGAAACTGGCAATACTTTCTACTCCCACTGGTATCAGGAACTCTGCTTTGTTTTGGTTGCTGCTGCTGCTGCTAAGTCGCTTCAGTCGTGTCCGACTCTGTGTGACCCCGTAGATGGATCTTCCAATCCATCTTCAGAAGGGTAAGTTACTAAAAGACACCTAACCATCACTTTTTTCAGGTGACTAAAGGAAGTGGAAACACTAGTGTTCAGGATAACACAGCAGTTGATGCTCTTCCACATGCTCACAGGGCACCCCTTCCCAGAATAGAATAATTACTCAACCATGTGAGAAGGGTTCTTTTTCATCCAGTTTTGGCCAAGGGACATTACCTAAGGGCAGGGACACACAAAATACTCTTCCACAACTTGATGGGAGATTCATAGCAGTTCTTCAGCATAGCTACCTCCTACCACCTTGTCAGGTCTAAAGTACACACATCTATCCTCCAAGACTGACTCACTGGGCTCCACCCAGTTCACAGTGCCCACCAGATCAGCAAAGACAACAGCTTTCTCCCACCATGTCACAGCCTCTTGTCTGCCAAGTCCACATGCGCTATCCCCTCCAGGGGCTGCATCAGCTCAGATGGCCATCATATGGCTGTATCCCTCCATTTCCTGGGAGATGAGGCCCCTGGCGCACACCTGCAGAGACCTAAAGACCCAGCTTACATTTCCCTCTCCTACCATCCCTCTCTTATGACTAAACCATGTGTCTTTGAAAAGCAGACAGCTTTCCTCAACATCCTCACCCATCATTTCCATATTGCCATCACATGGATGGCTGAGAGTTTTGGCTGTCTCCCAGCCCTGACCCAGCAATCACTACCTGTAGCTGGCCTGAACCCAGCTCCCTCCAGAAGTTGGCTGCAGGTAGAGTCAGGCATCATCATCATGATAACTGTTGCAAGGAGCAGGCCCAGGGGCGGGCTTGCACATTGGCAGAAAGTTTACAGGGTCAGGAAGAACCTTTTCCTCCCAAGGGCAACACATCCCCAGTCACCCCAGACTGTCCTTGGGGTAAGACCCAAAGTGATTCATTGGCTTTTATGCTTGCAGTTCAGTTCATTTGCTCAGTCGTGTCCGACTCTTTGTGACACCATGAATCACAGCACGCAAGGCCCCCTGTTCATCAACAACCCCAGAGTCCACCCAAACCCATGTCCATTGAGTCGGTGATGCCATCCAACCATCTCATCTTCTGTCGTTCCCTTCTCCTCCTGCCCTCAATCTTTCCCAGCATCAGGGTCTTTTCAAATGAGTCAGCTCTTCACATTAGGTGGCCAAAGTATTGGAGTTTCAGCTTCAACATCAGTGCTTCCAATGAACACCCAGGGCTGATCTCCTTCAGAATGGACTGGTTGGATCTCCTTGCAGTCCAAGGGACTCTCAAGAGCCTTCTCCAACACCACAGTTCAAAAGGCTCAGTTCTTCGGTGCTCAGCTTTCTTAATAGTCCTTGATGCCATCCAACCATCTCATCTTCTGTCGTTCCCTTCTCCTCCTGCCCTCAATCTTTCCCAGCATCAGGGTCTTTTCAAATGAGTCAGCTCTTCACATTAGGTGGCCAAAGTATTGGAGTTTCAGCTTCAACATCAGTGCTTCCAATGAACACCCAGGGCTGATCTCCTTCAGAATGGACTGGTTGGATCTCCTTGCAGTCCAAGGGACTCTCAAGAGCCTTCTCCAACACCACAGTTCAAAAGGCTCAGTTCTTCGGTGCTCAGCTTTCTTAATAGTCCAACTCTCACACCCATACATGACCACTGGAAAAACCATAGCCTTGATTAGATGGACCTTTGTTGACAAATTAATGTCTCTGTTCCAAATGCAAAATGCTGTTATCAGAAAAGGCCACTGAAAAGATATTTGGTTTTTTTATGTGCCTTTTTCCTAATTCACACACACACACACATGCATATTCTAGACCCATGAGCTCTGTGTCTCTGTGATTTTTCCTCCTCAGCTTCCTCTACTTCTTTTCTTTCTCATGTCTTGCCTTCCTTTAGAAATAGTCACTGACTTGGGACTTCCTTGGTGGTCCAGTGGTTAAGATTCTGAGCTTCCACTANCCAAATTTGCCTGTTACTCCAGGTGTTTCTTGATTTCCTACTTTTGCATTCCAGTCCCCTATAATGAAAAGGACATCTTTTTGGGGTGTTAGTTCTAAAAAACCAGAAGTCTGAAATTTGTCTCATTGGGCTAAAATCAATGTTTTGTTGTGACAGCATTCCTTCTGGAGGCTACAGGAGCAAATCCATTTTCTTGTCTTTTCCAGGTTTTAGAGGCTGCCTGCATTCTTGGTTTAGGGTCCTATTTCTCTGTCTTTAGAACCAGCAACACTGAGTCACTTCTCTCATTCTAATGCTTTTCTACTTATATGAAACTTTGTGAATACAGTGTGTCTACCTGGATTATCCAAGCTAATTTTCTCATGCCATGGTCAGTTGATTAGCAACCATAATTCCATCTGCAACCTTAACTCCCCCTTTTCCATGTGACCTAAACATATTGGTAAATTTTAGAGATTGAGATATGGACATCTCTTGTTGTTCAATTGCTCAGTCATGTCCGACTCTTTGCAACCTCGTTGACTGAAGCATGCCAGGCTTCCCTGCCCTTCACTATCTCCTGGAGTTTGCTCAGATTCATGTCCATTGAGTCGATAATGCCATCCAACCATCTCATCCTCTGTCACCCTCTTCTCTTTCCTGCCCTCAGTCTTTCCCAGCATCAGGATCTTTTCCAATGAGTCAGCTCTTTGCATCACATAGCCAAAGTATTGGAACTTCAGNTTCACTATCTCCTGGAGTTTGCTCAGATTCATGTCCATTGAGTCGATAATGCCATCCAACCATCTCATCCTCTGTCACCCTCTTCTCTTTCCTGCCCTCAGTCTTTCCCAGCATCAGGATCTTTTCCAATGAGTCAGCTCTTTGCATCACATAGCCAAAGTATTGGAACTTCAGCTTCAGCATCAGTCCTTCCAATGAGTATTCAGGATTGATTTCCTTTAGGATTGACTGGTTGGATCTCCTTGCAGTCCAAGGGACTCTTAAGAGTCTTCTCCAGCACCACAATTTGAAAGCATCAATTCTTCAGTCCTCAGCCTTCTTTATGGTCCAACTCTCACATCCGTATATGAGTACTAGAAAAACCATAGTTTTGACTAGATGGACCTTTGTTGGCAAAGTGATGTCTCTGCTTCTTAATATGTTGTCTAAGTTTGTCATATCTTTCCTTCCAAGGAGCAAGTGTCTTTTAATTTCATGGCTGCAGCCATCAGTTGTAGTAATTATGGAGCCCAATAAAATGAAATCTGTCACTGTTTCCACTTTTTCCCCGTGTATTTGCCATGAAATTATGGGACCAGATGTCATGATCTTAATTTTTTGAATGTTGAGTTTTTTCTTTTTTTTTGAATGTTGAGTTTCAAGCCAGCTTTTTCACTCTCCTCTTTCACCTTCATTAAGGGGCTCTTTAGTTCCTTTTTGCTTTCTGCCATAAGGGTGGTATCATCTGCATATCTGAGGTTATTGATATTTCTCCCGGCGATCTTGATTCCAGCTTGTGATTCATCTAGCCTGGCATTCACTTGATATACTCTGCATATAAGTTAAATAAGGAGAGTGACAATATACAGCCTTGATTTACTCCTTTCCCACTACTGAAACAGTCCATTGTTCCATGTCTGGTTCTAACTGTTGCTTCTTGACCTGCATACAGTTTTCTCAGGAGGCAAGTAAGGTGGTCTGATATTGTAGGGGACTACTATTCTGCCTACCATATGTCTCTTTCATATTTTTCACCTGTTTATCTGTGTCTCTAGTGATTTCCCCAGTGTTAGCTTCTGGGTAACAAATTCTGTTCTCAGCTGTGTATATAATGTATACCCTCTGACCAAATAGCCCTAAACCAAACACTCATAGTAATGTAATCAAAATTTAAAACTGTTCTGATTTCTCTGAGATGCCAACTTTGACACTGACTTTAAGCTTTCTTCATATGCATGTGACCTTACAGCTTCCTAGCTAAATCAGCTACAGTAAGTCCCCTCCATACACACCTTCAAGTTGTGAACTTTCAAAGATATGAGCATGCCACTGGATGCCAGCTCTTGTACTGTACTACTGTACTTTCCAAGATACTGTACTGTATGATTTTAAATGTCTTCTTTGTGTCTGTATTTTAATGTATTGTTGTGTATTATTACTATGTATTATTTGTGTGAAAAGTATTATAGGCCTATTATAGTATAGTACTATATAGCCAATTGTGTTAGTTGGGTACCTCAGTTAACTCTGTTGGACTTAACAAATTGGGCACTCTCGGAAAGGAATTCATTTGCATGTAGGGGTCTTAGTGTATAAACACTGCAAGCTTATGCAATGACAAAGAATGTAAGTTTCTAGTAACCAATCGCAATAGAAAACAGTGTACTTACTCGTTCACGCTTTATGAACTGAGTCGTAACCACTGAGGGTCAAGCTTCCTAACCACTTCTGGTTGGAAGTCTCTCTATTCTCAGTTTGTTTCTTGCTGAATGATATATTCACATCAAATGAAGTTCTCTGAATTTTCTTATGACAGAATATATTTATTTTAAAATTTCAGTCATTTTATTACACCTAGTTTTTGGTATAGTAACAGTTTTGTTAGCTTTGTCTCTTCATGGTTTGTTTCCTTATGTGATTTTTATTTTTTTATTTGTTTAGTTCCTTTGCCATGCAGGATCTTTTGTTGCAGCATGAAGGTTCAGTAGTTGTGATGTGAGGGCTTAGTTGCTCCATGGCGTGTGGGATCTTAGTTCCTTGACCAGGGATTGAACCCGTGTCCTGTGTACTGCAAGGTGAATTCCTAACCACTAGACCACTAGAGAAGTCCCTGAAGTGAAATATTTGTAAATGATATCTTTCTCCTTGCCTGATCTCTTCAGAATTTGGAAACTTTTATTCTTAATTTCATCACATATTATGATTATATTTTCATGATAATATGGTTACTGGGATTGATTTAGTAAGAATCATCTCCTCTTTACTAACACATTGAAAATGTTGATTAAATAACCAGTGCCCTGCTTGCAATGTTATATTTGAGAATGATACTTATTCAATCAAAGGTAGTCACACACTTCTAAGGAACGAAAGTTGACTTTATGGAGCCAATGCTTACAAACCCTTCCAGGAATACTGGCTGTTACCTAACTTACAGGGTTACCAGCTTTTAGGTGGGTAAGGCCACCTTCTGAATCTTAACACCCAAGAATCTTAACATAGCCTGGGGTCTTCAAGAACAGAGAAATTCACCCGATGGGTACTATAGCTGCCTAGCCTCAAGAGGCTTTTAAAAGTCATATTTGAGGTTTTTGGGAAAACCTACAGCAAAGCAAATTTAAGAATGCCTAAAGGGCAAATTACAGCTCTTTTTTTTTGCCACTGTAAACAGTGAAGCCATATGTTATGAGACAAGCCTTATCTTGTGATCAAGAATAATCTTTCTTTGAGATTATTTTTGATTAAAAGGGAGGAGATTATAGAAAAAAATTGTACTTCAATGAAAAGCTAATGTTTTGGGTAATTGTTTCCAGTTTTCTGAGTCTATCCCTGTCCATTGCCTTTGAATTATAGCTCATATTACTTGCAGGTAACTGAGTAATTATTCTTTACAGCATTGGATTTTACTTTCACCACCAGATCTATCCACAGCTGAGCATCATTTCCACTTTGGCCCAGTCACTTCATTCTTTCTGGAGCTATTAGTAATTGCCTTCCACTCTTCCGCAGTAGCACACTGGACATCTTCCAACCTGGCAGGTTCATCTTCCAGTGTCATATCTTTTTTCCTTATCATGCTGTTCATGGGTTCTTGCTGTGAAAATACTGGAGTGGTTGCCAGTCCCTTCTCCAGTGGACCATGTTTTGTCAGAACTCTCCACTATGACCCGTCTGTCTTGCTCAAAATCCTTCAAGCTAGGCTTCAGCAGAATGTGAACCAAGAACTTCCAGATGTACAAGCTGGATTTAGAAAAGGCAGAGGAAACAGAGATCAAATTGCCAACTTTAATCTGATCATAGAGAAAGCAAGGGAATTCCAGAAAAACATCTGTTTCATTGACTGTGCTAAAGCCTTTGATTGTGTGGATCACAACAAACTCTGGAAAATTCTTAAAAAAATGGTAATAGCAGACCACCTTACCTGTCTCCTGAGAAAACTGTATACAGATCAAGAAGCAACAGTTAGAACCAGACATGGAAAAATGGACTGGTTTTAAATTGAGAAAGGAGTACAACAAGGCTATATATTGTCATCCTGCTTATTTAACTTATATGCAGAGTACATCATGCAAAATGTTGGGCTGGATGGATCACAAGCTGGAATCAAGATTGCTGGGAGAAATATCAACAACCTCAGATATGCAGATGATACCACCCTATTTGCAGAAAGTGAAGAGGAACTAAAGAGCTTCTTGATGAGGGTGAAAAAGGAGACTGAAAAGTTGAATTAAAATTCAGCATTCAAAAAATGAAGATTTTAGTATCCGGTCCCACCACTTCATGCCAAATATATGGGGAAAAAGTGGAAACAGTGACAGATTTTATTTTCTTGGGCTCCAAAATCACTGTGAACGGTGACTACAGCTATGCAATTAAAAGATGCTGCTCCTTGGAAGAAAAACTATGACCAACCTAGACAACATAGCAAGAAGCAGAGACATCACTCTGCCAACAAAGGTCTGTCTAGTTAAAGCTGTGGTTTTTCCAGTAGCCATGTAAAGATATGAGAGTTGGACCATAAAGAAGACTGAGCACTGAACAATTGATGCTTTCAAATTGTGGTGCTGGAGAAGACTCTTGAGAATTCCTTGGACAGTAAGGAGATCAAACCAGTCAATCCTAAAGGAAATCAGCCCTGAATATTCATTGAAAGGACTGATGCTGAAGCTGAAGCTCCAATACTTTGGCCATGTGATACAAAGAGCCAACTCATTGGAAAAGACCCTGATGCTGGGAAAGATTGAGGGCAGGAGGAGAAGGGGGTGACAGAGGATGAGATGGTTGGATGGCATCAACTACTCAACGGACATGAATCTGAGCAAACTCCAGGAAATAGTGAAGGATAGGGAAGCCTGGCATGCTGCAGGCCATGGAGTCACAAAGAGTTAGACACAGCTTAGTGACTGAACAAGAACTGAAGAGCACTGTCAAAGACAAGATCAAATAATTAAGAAGACTGATTTTATTCAGGCTATTGTAATAGGGAGATCACCTAGATCCATGGATCAGAATACCTTGGCCAGGTGGTTTAACCTAGACCTTTTTATAGAGAGAAGTAGACACATTACAGGTGAAAATTTATAGTTGAGGTTGTTTTGTAATCAGGAAAGTCTCAGTCAGTTGAACAGGAAATGTTTATCTCTGTGTCTAGCTAGTTTCAGGGGACAAACAGTGCTAATCTCAGTTAATCATTTATGTGACAAAGAGCTAGTAGTTGAGGCTCTGTTCCTGGCCTTGTTAGGGTTTGGGTTCACAGGTAAACACGGAGTTATGAGAAAGAGTGGCAGGGGAAATGCTGGTTCTTTGTAGTTAGCCATTTCCTGGAACACAAAGGGTGGGAAATTTCAGAATGCAAAAGATTGGTAGGTTGGCTTCTTAACCATTGTTGTTTTCTCAGAACACAGGCGAGGTAAAGTTCAACATTGTCAAAATGCAAACTGTATCTCATCTTATAGAGTTCCAGTGGAATTCTCTCTCTCTCTCTTGTGGAAAAATTGCCTTTATTTGCAATTCAGTATCTTTTCTCCATACAGATTTGTGCTTCTTGACTTTTGAATCAGTTATAACATCTGCCTGGTTCTTTCATATCATATGAGTCCTATCAATTATTTTTTTAAAATTTATTTTTATTGAGGTAACATTGATTTATAACATGTTTCATGTGTACAACATTGTATTTCTACTTCTGTATACTCTACCACCAAAAGTGCTGACCACTAAAAGTTTAATTTCCATCTGTCACCACAGAGTTGACCCCTTTACCCATTTTGCCCTCCCTTCCCTTCTGGTAACCACTACTCTGTTCTCTATATCTACATGTTTGTTTCTATTTAATTTGGTTTCTTCATTTATTTTGATTTTCTGTTTATTTTTAATATTCCAAATATGAGTGAAAGCATCCAGTATTTTTTCTTTCTCTATCTGACTTATTTCACTTAGCATAATACCTTCAAGTTTTCTTCATATTGTCACAATGGCAAGATTTCATCTTTTTATGGCTGAGTAATATTCCTATTATGTATATAAGTAAGTAAGTAAGTAAAGTCACTCAGTCCTGTCCGACTCTTTGTGACCCCATGGACTGCAGCCCACCAGGCTCCTCAGTCCATGAGATTCTCCAAGCAAGAATACTGGAGTGGGTTGCCATTTCCTTCTCCAGGGGATCTTCCCGACCCAGGGATCGAACCCGGGTCTCCCGCATTGGAGGCAAACGCTTTAACCTCTGAGCCACCAGGGAAGTCCACATTTCCTTATCCATTCATCTATTGATGGACACTTAGGTTGCTTTCATACCTTGGCTATTGTAAATATGCCATAATAAACATAAAGGAGCATATATCTTTTCAAATTGGTGTTTTTGTAGTCCTTGGATAAATACCCAGAAGAGGGGTAACTGGATCATAGTGTAGTTCTAGTCTTAATTTTTTGGAAATCCTCCATGCTGTATTCCATAGTGGCTGCACCAATTTACATTCCCACCAGCAGGGTATAAGTTTTCCCTCTTCTCCACATCCTCACCAACACTTATTTGTTGTCTGTTGGATAATAGCCAATCTAGCATGCATGAGGTGATATCTCATTGTGTTTTTAATTTGCATTTCCCTAATATTAGTGAAAAAGTTGGCTTAAAGCTCAACATTCAGAAAACGAAGATCATGGCATCCAGTCCCATCACTTCATGGGAATTAGATGGGGAAACAGTGGAAACAGTGTCAGACTTTATTTTTTTAGGCTCCAAAATCACTGCAGATGGTGACTGCAGCCATGAAATTAAAAGACGCTTACTCCTTGGAAGAAAAGTTATGACCAACCTAGATAGTATATTCAAAAGCAGAGACATTACTTTGCCGACTAAGGTCCGTCTAGTCAAGGCTATGGTTTTTCCTGTGGTCATGTATGGATGTGAGAGTTGGACTGTGAAGAAGGCTGAGCGCCGAAGAATTGATGCTTTTGAACTGTGGTGTTGGAGAAGACTCTTGAGAGTCCCTTGGACTGCAAGGAGATCCAACCAGTCCATTCTGAAGGAGATCAGCCCTGGGATTTCTTTGGAAGGAATGATGCTCAAACTGAAGCTCCAGTACTTTGGCCACCTCGTGAAGAGTTGACTCATTGGAGAAGACCCTGATGCTGGGAGGGATTGGGGGCAGGAGGAGAAGGGGGTGACAGAGGATGAGATGGCTGGATGGCATCACCGACTCTATGGACGTGAGTCTGAGTGAATTCTGGGAGTTGGTGATGGTCAGGGAGGGCTGGCCTGCTGCAATTCATGGGGTCGCAAAGAGTTGGACACGACTGAGAGACTGAACTGAACTGATAGTTTCCTTTGCTGTGCAAAAGCTTTTAAGTTTAATCAGGTCCCACTTGTTACTTTTGTTTTTATTTCCATTGCTCTAGGAAGTGCGTCATAGAGGATCTTGCTTTGATTTATGTTATTGAATGTCCTGCCTATGTTTACTCTAAGAGTTTTGGTTTTTTTGAGAGCTTTTTGATTATTGTTTCAACCTCTGTACTTGCGATCACTCTCTTCAGATTTTCCATTTCTTCATGATTCAGTCTTGGAAGGTTGTACAATTCTAAGAATTTGTCCATTTCTTATAGGTTGTCCAATTTGTTGGCATATAGCTGTTCATAATATTCCCTTATAATCTTTTGTATTTCTGTGGTATCTGTTGTTATTTCTCCTGTTTCATTTCTGATTTTATTTTGAGGACCTTCTCTCTTTTTTCCCTTAGTGAATCTAGCAAAAATTTTGACAGTTTTATTTATCTTCTTGAAGAACCAGCTCTTAGTTTCATTGATCTTTTCTATTGTCTTTAAAATTTCTATTTCATTTATTTCTTCTCTGATCTTTATTACTTTCTTCATTCCACTGACTTTGGGCTTCATTTGTTCTTCTTTTTCTTGTTCTTTTAGATATAAAGTTAAATTTTTTGTTTTAGAGTAGTATTGTTTCTTGAGGTAGATTTGTATTGATATAAACTTCCCTCAGTACTGCTTTTGCTATATCCCATAGGTTTTGGTGTATTGAATTTTCATGTCTTTTTGTAATTTTTTATTTTTCCTTTGATTTCTTCATTAACTCATGGTTGTTCAGTATCAAGTTGTTCAGTCTCCACATATTTGGATTTTTTTTTCCAGTTTTCTTCTTATAGTTGATTTCTAGTTTCACACTGTTGTGATTGGGAAATATGCTTGATGTGATTTCAGTCTTCTTAAATTTATTGAGACTTGTGTTTCAACATATGGTCTGTCCTTGAGAAAGTTTCATATGTACTTGAGAAGAATGTGTATTATGTTGTATTGGATAGAATCCATCTGCTATACAAATCTTTATTAAAACAGTTTGGTCTAAGGTTTCACTTAAGGCCATTATATCCTTGTTGACTTTCTGTGTGGATGACCTATCCAAGTCCTCTACAGTTATTGTGTTGCTGTCAATTCCTTCCTTTAGGTCTGTTAATTGTTTTATATATTTGATGTTCCCATGTTAGGTGCATATATAGTAATCACTGTTATGTCTTCTTGATGAATTTTACCCTTTATCATTATCATTTATCATTTCCTTCATTTAAAAAATATCTTATTTATCTTTCCTCTTCCAATTGTTTCTAGAATTCTATCTTTGAACTCAGTAATTATCTTGTCCATTTCCTTTGCTTTCTTATACATCCTTCATCTTGTTTATTGAGTTCTTTAGCTGCTTGGTTCTTTTTTTAGAGTTTTCATCTGTTTAATAAAGTATTCCTTCTGTTTATTAGTTTTATTCCTGAGTTCATTAAACTACCTTTCTGAATTTTATTGTAGCTCATTGACTTTCTTCATGACAATTATTTTGAATTCTCTATCAGTTAGATTATTATTCTGTGCTTTAAGTTTGATTTCTGGAGAACTGTCATTTTCTTTTTGTGGTATAATGTTAATTGATTATTCGTAGCACCTGATGAACTATTCCTCTGCCTGCGCATTTGAAGTAGTGACAGATTAGAAGTTAGAGGCTCTTCTTTTTTTCTGGTAGGTGGTGCTATAGTACAAGTTTTTGGTTTTTCTTAACCTGGGCTGCCTTTGGTTTTATTTGAGAGCTTGCTCTCAGCTCTGTAACAGATGTGGCTCTGTGCCTTCATTGTAGCTTCTTATGGCCCTGGGGTTGTTGTTGCCTTGCTTCTCCCAGTGCTGCTGTCGTTGCCTCTTGTTGCCCTGGGATGGTGGGCCCTTCCCTTGCCACTAATTTCCCTTGAGTCACAGGATCCACCCCAAGGCGAGAGAGCTAGGGTAACAGGGAGCCCAGATCACTCAGGCACTTCTGTTCTGGCTGGCATGAAGGTTCACGGGCTCCACTGCGAGTCTTGGGGGAGGAGCCGAGATACGGATGCCTCAGTGTTGGGAAGGATGGGGGCCCCAGGCCCCACTGCTGCCGCTGCCCAGGTGTCTGTGGCCGCTGGAGCTGCTAGAGTCGTGTGTTGCCTCCCCTGCTGCCGCCATGTCCTCTAGGGCCGTGATTCAGCTGCCACAGCCAGAGGCCCAGGATTGCAGCCACCAATTTTGCTGTTCCCGCAGTTGTCCTTCCTTGATGTGTTCCCGTCTACTCTTTTAGATGTACAGATGTTTGAAATTCCGTGGCATCCTGGTGTGTTTGGCAGAGGTAACTTTGTTGAATTTTGGATGTCTTAGTGTAGATTGAAGGGGAGAGACAAAGAGAGATTTATTTATTTTTTAAAATTTATTTTTGGTTGTGCTGGGTCTTCATTGCTGCACGCAAGTGGTCTCCAATCGCAGCAAGCGGGGGCTTCTCTTCATTGTAGGGCACAGGCCTCTCATTGCAGTGGCTTCTTTTGTTGTGAAGCACAGGCTTTAGGCATGTGGGCTTCAGTAGTTGCGGTACTTGGGCTCAGTAGCTGTGGCTCTTTGACCGTAGAGTGAGAGGTCTTCAGTAGTTGTGGTACAGGGGCTTAGTTGCCTCATGGCACCGTGAAATTCCTGGACCAGCTATTGAACTTGTGTCCCTGCATTGGCAGCAGATTCTTATCCGCTGTACCACCAGGGAAGTCCCACAAAGGAAACTTTTGACTTCACCATGTTGCTGACATCACCTAGTCAATTGTTTATTATGTATCCCTTTTTATATTTGTACAAGAGTCAAAATTTTGCCTTTTTTTCCCTGAAAATTGTCTTTACACAGTATAACCCCTAGTTTTTTTCAGATTTCACCAATTATAGACATGTTCATTTGTTTGTGTGAACAAGCTAGTTTCCGAGGGTTCCAGTAAGAAGCAAGGAAATCATGAGAGCTTTGGAAAGTCCAAAGTCTGATGTTGGCCACAGTGAAGACTGACACCCTGAGTTAAGAGTTATCAGAGCAAAATGGGATAAATCTTTTAATGAGGATCATTCTGGATTCAGAGACTAATGCTTAGTTTTTCATGTTCAAGAATTACTGTATCTGCTTTCCTTGGCTATTACCTGGATGTGTTAAAACATAGGATTAAGAATTAGACAAAATTGGATTAAAAATGGTTCTATGCTTCCTTGCTATATGATCCTAGGGAAGGATCTTATTCTCGTTCTGCCTAGATGTGTGTGCTGTGTGCTAAGTACTGTCTGACTCTTTGTGACCCTATGGATCTTAGCCCACCAGGCTCCTCTGTCCAAGGGATTCTCCAGGTAAGAATACTGGAGTGGGTTGTCATGCCCTCCTCCAGGAGGATCTTCCTGACCCAGACCAGGATCAACTCCGAGTCTCTTATATCAACCTGCATTGGCTGTCTGTTTCTTTACTAGTAGTGCCACCTGGGAAGATACCTAATGCTAATATCTGCCTCACAGTATCGTTGTGAGGATCAAATGAGATAATGACTGTAATGGACTTGGCAAATAGAAAATATAATTGACCTTTGACCAACATAGGAATTAGGGCACCTACCCTCTGCATAGTTGAAAAATCTGCTTATAACATAGTGGGACTTCTATGTCCGTGGTTCCTCCTTATCTGTGGTTCTGAATCTGTGGATTCAACCAACCCCGGGTTCAACCAACCTTGTACTGTGTAGTACTGCAGAATTTACTATTGAAAAGATTCTGAGGACTTCCCTGGTGGTCCACTGGCTAAGACTCCACACTCTCAATGCAGGGTCCTGGGTTCAATCCCTAGTCCGGGAACTAGATTCCACATGCTGCAACTAAAAATCCCTCATGCCACAACTAAGATCCAGCACAGCTAAACAAATAAAGGAAAGAAAGAAAAGCATTTGTGTAAAAGCAGACCTTCTCAGTTCAAACCCATGCTGTTCAAGGGTCAAGTGTACTCAGTAAACGATGGCTATTATTGTTAAAACAACTTTTCTGTGTCCAAACCAAGGAAAGGCCTAAACTAACAATCTTTCATGAAAACTGCAAAAACCACTATGTCTTTATTTTACTCTAGACCCATTAATACTCAAACAAGCAGAGTTCTTGCTCAACAAGAACAAATGGAGTAATAGTTTATCAACTCATCAACTTCAACAGTAGATCAATGATGAAAATCACAGATGCATGTTAATTGTACCTGTTCTTTGTTTTCTTTGCAACTTTTATATTTCTTTTCATGTAAGAAATAATTTACAATCTATAAGACTGTTCATATAAATGATTTTACAGATCAGCAAAAACCCAATAATGTGTCCAAATTCTCATCAGGAAAATATGGGTAATGTAGGTATGATCTTCTGACATATCTTAGAGTCACTAATGGTATCAGAGGGGTCAGTAGGGTCCCCACTGGAGGACTACTGGTAAGAGATTCCTGAAGGGCTGACAAATCCAAGAACTTCTTTCAGATTTTCCTTTCAGCTTTGCATTAAAACCCACTTCAGTATTCTTACCTGGGAAATCCCAAGAACAGAGGAGCAGAGGAGTCCATGGGGTCACAAAGAGTGGGACATGACTTAGCAACTAAATAGCAGCTGTAAGGATTTGCTAATACAGGATTGCTAAAATGAGGCATTTGTAAACTAAAATTTGCGCATTACTCAAGTGTCCTCAGGATTCAAGTTAGGTACTCTACTAAGATCCTGTATTCCCTGGGAAAGTTAAAAACCTCCTGCCTGCAAGCAGACACCCTCATGTCAGAATTCTCTCAGTTTCTAGGGGTTTTTGTTATCAATGCATTAGCAGCATTGACCTGAGGTGGTTGAGCTGCTATAACTGCTTTCTGATAATGATCTGGTAGCTTTGTTTCATCATCATCTATTCAGTGTCATGTGAATTGTTTGATTTTCTCCTTCAAGGTGCTGCAGTGTGTATTTGCATCAAAAATAGTTTTAGCAATCCCATGTTAACAAGGCCTTTCTGCTGCTGCTGTTTATTACCTATTTTAAAGTGTATAGGGCATCATTTAATTAAAAAGACTCATGCAAACTCATTCTCTTATATAGTATAAATAAATCCATATGTAATTATAGCAGTAAGTTTGCTGCAACTTTTAATTTTGTTCCTTTTCCATTCTATTATTATCACTAGTTCTTTTTTGAGTGAGGCATTATGTATGGATGAATAAAATAGATTCCATGATCAAAACAATTTGAATATACTGTTCTAAATTCTTTGAGGAGATTATTAATGCTCACCCTCACAATTCTTAAACATTGCAAAATAGTAACAAAATAACCAACATGGGACTCTCCCTCCAGTTTCTCACCTTGTTCATGCAAAGGTCCTGGCTACCTTCATCTACTTCCATAAATGTAGAGCCCGTTTATTATGCTACATCCTAACCTCTCCTGATGAATCTATCAGGATGATATCCTAGGACACATCTCATCATTATCTCATCATTCATTTCTTGGCTGGCACAAATGTCATTTTCTCACAGAGGCTTTCCTTGAACATTCTGTTTACCTATTCTATTCCTCTGTCCTGTTACCCTGTTTATTTTCTTTAGGACAGTTATCAGTATATCATATCATTAGTGTCCTCCTGTCTTTTGAGTCTTCTCCTGTCTGTCTTATTCATTGCCATGTCCCCACACCTAAAAAATATCTAGAATATAAGGAAACACTAAGTACACTAAAGATTGGTAATAATGAATGAGTTCTTTATTCATTCATTTCACATTGCTGTTCTGGGGAGCAGATGATGGGAAGGTTCATAGAGGCAGAAGCTCTCAGTTAATCCTGATGGCATGTTGCATGTATTGGAGGTCTACCTGCCAGCCAGCCAGTGGGGATTATCAGCTACCCCAGCCCAGTATTTTCTTCTTCAGTTGCAGCAGTTGAAGCAGGGCTGCTCTTCTTCATTGCATCCCCCAACCTCCTCCATCTCAATGGGAAAGAGTCCAAGGCTCTGGAAACTTGTCTTAGGTGTAGTGTTTGAATCCCCTTCTCCTATCAAGGAGCCCTAGCTGATCTGGCTGTGAGGATTTCATATAATTGGAAATGGTGAAATCTGTGTGTGAGCTGAAGCTATGAGTGATGTCACCATATGGGAAACATGTAGAGTTGATAGATGGGTAGGGAGCTGAGGTCTGTGAGCCCCTGGTGAGTCATCCAAAGGTCAAGGAGGGCCAGGGGCAGACACTGATGAATGTTGAATATATGTATCTGGGAATCGAGAGTCTGGGAGATGACAGTGGGGAGCAGTGGAATGAGAGAATAAGCTGGAAGTGGTGAGCAAAGAGAATTTTGTGGTGGAGTTATTTATTTTTTGGTGTTGTTTAATGCCTCTGTTGAGATATAATTTACATACTATTAAATTCACCTACTTGAAGCACACAATTCAGTGGTTTTTAGTTTATTTGCAGAGTCATGCAATCGTCACCACTATCTAATTTTAGGGATTCATGTCGATGTATGGCAAAACCAATACAATATTGTAAAGTAATTAGGCTCCAATTAAATAAATAAATTTATATATTTTTAAAAAGAACATTTTTTTTTATCACCCCCCAAAGGAATCCTGTATTCATTAGCAGCCACTCTTCTTTCATCTACCCTTTTCCCCACTAAGTCCTGGGCAACCACTAATCTACTTTCTGCCTCTGTGGAATAGCATATTCTGGATATTTCATATAAATAGGATTATATGATATATAATCTTTTGTGACTGGCTTTCCTTTTACTTAGCATGTTTTCAGGGTTCATCTATGTTGTAGCCTGTATCATGTGCTTCATTTCTTTTAATGGCCAAATAATATTCCATTGCATGGATATATAACTTCTTATTTATCCATTCTTTAGTTGATAGACACTTAGGTTGTTTCCACTTTTTGGCTATTATGAATAATGTCACTGTGAACATTTGAGTACAAGTTTTTGTGTGGACATATGCTTTCATTTCTCCTGGGTATATATCTAGGGATGGAACTGCTAGATCATGTAGTAATCCTGTGTTAAACACATTGAGGAGCCACCAAACTGTTTGCCAAAGTCTGTACTATTTGCATTCTACTGGAACTTTTTCTGACTGGTGGTTTTATGAGTTTGTTCTGGATGCTTGAACCACCTGAGTACCACCAAAATGAGTATGTTGGGATTCTCACTATTTAACTTCTGCTGCACAAACCTCTGGATCCCATGAGGCCCATTTGCTATGCTGCTAAGTCACTTCAGTTGTGTTCAACTCTTTTTGACCCGTGGAACATAGCCCACCAGGCTCCTCTGTCTGTGGGATTCTCTAGGCAAGAATACTGAAGTGGGTTACCATTTCCTACTCCAGGGGATCTTCTAAACTGAGGGATTGAACCCACGTCTCTTATGTCTCCTGTATTGGCAGGTGGATTCTTTACCACTAGAGATACTTGGGAAGCCCAAATTTTGGGACACAATCCTTTTCCAAAGTTAAGAACCCATCTTCTCATTGACTTTTCTTTTTCTGGCCATGACACACAGCATGCAGGATTTTAGTTCCCCAACCAGGGATCAAACCTGTGCCCCCTGCAGTGGAAGCACAGCACTGTAACCACTGGACTGCCAAGGAATTCCCCTGATCATTTGTTACGGTTTTACCTAAATGTAACCCCAGAGGTTGCAAAGAATATAATCAACCTGATTTTGGTGTTGACCATCTGGTGATGTCCATGGGTAGAGTCTTCTCTTGTGTTGTTGGAAGAGGGTGTTTGCTATGACCAGTGCATTTTCTTGGCAAAACTCTATTAGTCTTTGCCCTGCTTCATTCTGCATTCCAAGGCCAAATTTGCCTGTTACTCCAGGTGTTTCTTGACTTCCTACTTTTGCATTCCAGTCCCCTATAATGAAAAGGATATCTTTTTTGTGTGTTAGTTCTAAAAGGTCTTGTAGGTCTTCATAGAACTGTTCAACTTCAGCTTCTTCAGCATTACTGATTGGGGCATAGACTTGGATTACTGTGATATTGAATGGTTTGCCTTGGAAATGAACAGAGATCATTCTGTCGTTTTTGAGATTGCATCCAAGTACTGCATATCGGACTCTTGTTGACCATGATGGCTACTCCATTTCTTCTAAGGGATTCCTGCCCACAGTAGTAGATATAATGGTCATCTGAGTTAAATTCACCCATTCCAGTCTATTTTAGTTCGCTGATTCCTAGAATGTCGACGTTCACTCTTGCCATCTCCTGTTTGACCACTTCCAATTTCCCTTGATTCATGGACCTGACATTCTAGGTTCCTATGCAAGTCACGTATTCAATTCCTGGTCAGGGAACTAAGATCCTGCACACACCATGGAGAGGCAAAAAAAAAATACATTAAATAAATAGAAATAATCACTGATTGTAATCAAACTGAAGTATATACATCTTCATTAACTAATTGGTGAGACATCTGAAGATAATTAATTGTGGTCACTGAGGAAAATAAAAACATTTAACTCTATCTTTTAATGGACTGGATTTTTTAAGCAATGTTAGGTTCACAGCAAAATTGAGCAAAAGGTACAGAGATTTCCATATACCCCTTGCCCCTGCCCCTGCTTCCTAGTTCAAGTAGAAAGAACAGGTATCTTGACAATATTGAGTCCTCTTACCCATGAACATGAAATAGTCCTCCATTTACTTCATTCTTCTGTTATATCTTTCATCAGAGTTTTGTAGTTTTCCTCATATAGATCTTACAGATTTTTTGCTAGATTTGTACATATATTTCATTTTTGGTCTTCCCTCATAGCTCAGTTGGTAAAGAATCTGCCTGCAATGCAGGAGATCCCAGGTTGATTCCTGGGTCGGGAAGATCTGCTGGAGAAGGGATAAGCTACCTACTCCAGTATTCTTGGGTTTCCCTTGTGGCTTAGCTGGTAAAGGATCCTCCTGCCAATGCGGGAGATTGGATTCAATCCCTGGGTTGGGAAGATCTCCTGGAGAAGGGAAAAGCTACCCACTCCAGTACTGTGGCCTGGAGAATTCCTTTGTGGTTTTTTTGTTTTGATTCAGTTTGTGTTTTCATTTCTTACCTTTGTCATCTTTTATTGGAATATAGTTGAATTACAATATTACATTAGTTTTAGGTATACAGCAGAGTGAGTCAGTATTTTTACAGATTAAAAGTAATTACAAGTTAAAAATAACAGATTAAAAGTAATTACAAGTTAAAAATAACTCCATTAAAAGTTATTACAAGTAATGGCTTATAATTCCCCATGTTATACAATATATCCTTGTTGCAAAGGATACAAAATATCCTTATCTATTTTATACATAGTAGTTTGTATCTCTTAGTCCTGTACCCCTAACTTGCCCCTTCTTTCCCTCTCCCTGCGGGTAACCCCTTGCTTGCTTTCTGTATCTGAGTCTCTGTTTTGCTGTATACATTTGTATTATTTTTTAGATTCTACATATAAGGGATATCATTCGTTTATGCCAAACTCACAGCTAACATCAAATGAAAAGCTGAAATCCTTTCCTCTAAATTTAGGAACAAGACAAGGATGTCCACTCTCACCATTTCTTTTCAACATAACATTGGAAGTCTTAGCCATAGAAATCAAACAAAGAAAAGAAATAAAAGGCATCCAACTTGGAAAATAAGACGTAAAACTATCACTATTTGCAAATGAAATGATACTTAATATACAGAAAATCCTTAAAGCCCACCAAAAAACTATTAGAATTAATAAATAAATTCAGCAAAGTTGTGGTGTGCAATATTAATATATTGAAAACTGTTACTTTTTTATACACTAATAATGAACTATCAAGGGCTTCCTTGGTGGCTCAGATGGTAAAGAGTCTGCCTGTAGTGCAGGAGACCTGGGTTTGATCTCTGGGTCGGGAAGATCCCCTAGAGAAAGAAATGGCAGTCCATTCCATTATTCTTGCCTGGAGAATTCCAGGTACAGAGGAGCCTGGAGGCTAAAGTCCATGGGGTTACAAAGAGTCGGACACGACTGAGCAACTAACACTTTCACTTTCAACGAACTATGCGAAAGAGAAGATATAAAAGCAATTCTGTTTAAGATCACATCAAAAAGAATAAAATACCCAGGAATTAATCTAACCAAGAAAACAGACCTATACCCTGAAAGCTATAAAATGAAGGAAACTGAAGATACAAAGATATAGAAATAAATCCAGTGCTCTTGGATTAGAAGACTTAATATTGTTAATATGGTCATATTACCCAAAGCAATCTATAGGTTTTAATGCAATCCCTTCCAAAATACCCATGACATCTTTCACAGAACTAGGGCAAATAATCCTAAAATCATACAAAACCACAAAAGACCCTAAACTGCCAAAGAAATCTTGAGAAGAAAGAACAAGACCAGAGGTATCACCCGCCCAGACTTCACACTATACAACAAAGCTACAATAATCAAAACAGCAGCATGGTACGGGCACAAATGCTGACACATAGATCAACAGAACAGAATAGAGAGCCCATAAATAAACCCACACACCTATCGTCAATCTATGACAGAAGAGACAGGAATACACAATGCAGATTAGACAGTCTCTTTAATAAGGGTGCCAGGAAAATTGGACAGCTACATGTGAAAGAACGAGATTTTAACATGTCTTCACACCATATACAAATATAAAGACTAATGGACTGAAGACCCAAATGTAAAACCCGAAACCATAAAACTAGAAGAAAATACTCTTTGACATAAATAGTAGTAATATATTTTTGAGTCTGTCTCCTAAGGCCAAAGAAATAAAAGCAAAAACAAACAAGTGGAATCTAATTAAACTTAAAAGCTTTTAGCATAGTAAAGGAAACCATCAACAAAACTAAAAGACAACCTACTGAACAGAAGAAACTATTTGCAAATATGACCAACAATTGGTTAATATTGAAAATATATAAGCAGCTCATACAACTGCTGCTGCTAAGTCACTTCAGTCGTGTCTGACTCTGTGCGACCCCAGAGACAGCAGTCCATCAGGCTCCCCCGTCCCTGGGATTCTCCAGGCAAGAACACTGGAGTGGGTTGCCATTTCCTTCTCCAATGCATGAAAGTGAAGAGTGAAAGTGAAGTCCACAATATCAAAAACAACAAATCAATCAAAAAATGGGCAGAAGACCTAACCTACTGAACAGAAGAAACTATTTGCAAATATGACCAACAATTGGTTAATATTGAAAATATATAAGCAGCTCATACAACTGCTGCTGCTAAGTCACTTCAGTCGTGTCTGACTCTGTGCGACCCCAGAGACAGCAGTCCATCAGGCTCCCCCGTCCCTGGGATTCTCCAGGCAAGAACACTGGAGTGGGTTGCCATTTCCTTCTCCAATGCATGAAAGTGAAGAGTGAAAGTGAAGTCCACAATATCAAAAACAACAAATCAATCAAAAAATGGGCAGAAGACCTGCATAGACATTTTTCCAATGGTATTGAGTTTTTAATTTCAATTTCCCCTTGTAATTGCTAGTATATAGGAAAGCAATGGACTTTTGTGTGTTAATCTTTTTATTTCCTACAACCTTACTAGAATCACTTTTTAATTCCATGTGTTTTTGATCAATTATTTCAGAATTTTTTCAATTCTTTCTATATGGACAATCACATCATCTATGAACAAAGACAGGTTCATTTCCTTTGTCTCAATCAGTATATATTTTATTTTCTTTGTCTTACTGCATTAAGCTAGGACTGCCAGTACAATGTTGAAAAAGGAGCGGTGAGTGGGGACACACTGCCTTGTTCCTGGTTTAGAGGGAAAGCTTTGAGTTTTCAATGATTAAGTATCAATTGTTTTGTAGATATTCTCTATCAAGTTGAAAAAATTCTCCTCTATTCATTGTTTACTGAGAGTTTTTACCATGAATAGATCACTTTTTATGTCACATTTTATCAAGTGCTTCTCTGTACCTATTAATATTATCACTTGATTTTTTTTTTCTTTGGCCTGTTGATATGATGGATCATATTAATTGATTTTTGAATGTTGAACCAGGTCTTCATACCTGAAATAAACCCCACTTGGTTGTAGTATATAATTCTTTTTTATACATTGTTTAATTTATTAACAATTTATTGAGGACTTTTGCAACTACATTCATGAGAGATGCTGGTTAGCAGGTTTTTTTGTTTTGTTTTGTTTTGTTTTTAGCTTTTGTCTTCATTGATTCAATATCTTTGAAATAATCATTCACAAATTTAACCTATCCTTAAAAATAGGCACTATATTATTTCATTTATATATAAAGCCAATCCTTTACATATTTACACTTAGCTAAGTACACAGAAAAAAGCATGAAAGGATATATATTATTAAACATAAACATTGGTAACCTCTGGGAAGGTAAAATGAAGGGAAATCATAACTCTTTATTCCATAAATTTCTGTATATTTTAAATTTCTACAACAAACATGTATTTATGGATTACTCACATATATTAATTTTTAAAGGCCCAAAAGGGCTTAGTTAAACCATACTTTCTATCCAGTCTGCATATTAATTAAAGCTTCTATTGTTTCAAGGTGCTCTAAAAGTTTGTTCAATCACTTCTGATTGTTCTACTCTTTTCCTTACTTGTAGTATGAGTTAGTCCCAGTTCAGCACATTAGGCAGAAGTACAATTGAAAGTTGTTTCACACTACAGGTATCTCATTGTTCAAGAATTCTATTTAAGCTTTTAGAACTCCAGCTACACACTATCCAAAACTCAGGGGAAAAAAAAAAAAAACAGATTTAGATAATATCTTGGCTCAGAGGTTAAAGCGTCTACCTCCAATGCGGGAGACCCGGGTTCAATCCCTGGGTCAGGAAGATCCCCTGGAGAAGGAAATGGCAACCCACTCCAGTATTCTTGCTTGGAGAATCTCATGGACTGAGGAGCCTGGTGCGCTGCAGTCCATGGGGTCACAAAGAGTGGACACGACTGAGTGACTTTAATTATAATTTAATTATATTCAAAACCTAGAAATGAATATAATTGGTACCAAGGGATACTTTGTATTAGTCAGCAGTTTTCTTTCATCTGGTTTCAGTATCAGAATAATGCTGGCCTCAGAATAACTTGGGAAGGATTAATATTTCTCTACTTTTATCTTTTTAAAAAGATTGTAGAAAATTGATATAATTTCTTCCTTCAGTGTTCGGTAGAATTCACCAGTGAAACTATCTGGGCCAAATACTTTCTGTTTGGGAAGGTTATTAATAATTTATTCAATTTATATAAAAGATTCAGGCCTATTCAGATTATTTTTTCTTGTGGGCTTTTGGCAGATTGTCTTTGAAAGACACAGTCTGTGAGTTTTTACCATTTTGTCTAGGCCATCAAGATCGTAGGCATTAAGTTTCTCATAATATTTAATATTCCTTTATTACCCTCTTAATTTTCATGGGATATAGTGATGCCCCTCTTTATTTCTGATATTAATAATTTCTGACTCTCTCCTTTCTTTGTGATTAGCTTAATTAGATGTTCATTGATTTTATTGATCTTATCAAAGAACCAGTTATTTTTTACTTTATTGATTTTCTCTTTCAATTGATTTCCTATTTTCAATTTCAATGATTTCTGCTCTAATTCTTTATTATCTCTTTTCTTCTTCTTACTTTGGGTTTATTATTCTTTTTCTAGTTTCCTAAGATATTAACCTAGATGATTGGTTTTAGATCTTTCTTATTTTCTAATGTATGCATTCAATGCTATGCATTTCGTTCTAAATACTGCTTTCATAGCATCCCACAAATTTGATATGTTGTATTTTTATTTAATTCAAAATATTTTTAATTACTCTTGAGATTTCTTCTTTATGTATTATTTAGAAGAGCATTTGCTGTCTAAGCTTCAAATATTTAAGGATTTTCCAACTATCTTCTTGCTACTGATTTTTAGTTTAATGCCATTGTGTCTTAAAGCAGGCATAAGCAGACACTATATGATTTTACTCTTCTAAATTTGTTAAGGTGTGTTTTATGGTCCAGAACGTGGTCTGCTTTGTTGAATGTTCCAGCATGAGAGAAATGTGTATTCTGTTGTCATTGGGTGACGTATCCTCAGATGTCAAGTATTTTTGTTGATTGATGGTACTGTTGCAGTCAGCTATATCCTTGCTGACTTTTGCCTCCTGGATCTGTTCATTTCTGATAGATGACTGTTGAAGTCTCCAGCTTTAACAATGGATTCATCCATTTCTCTTTGCAGTTCTATCAGGTTCTGCCTCACATATTTTAACTCTCTGTTGTTAGTTCAGTTCATATACCTTAAGGATTGTTATGTCTTCTTGGAGAATAGACCCCTTTATCATTATGTAATGTCCCTCTTTACCCATGGTAACTTTCTTCACTCTGGTCCGTCTGTCATGGATCCACTCTTTTTTAAAAAATGCATCATGCCTGAGAAGGAAGACCTACTCTTGTCATTGTCACTTGAGTAGTGACACACTGAGTCCTCTAACCATGAACAGAGGCCAGGACTTGCACTGGCACGTGTGCACGTGCACACACACACTTGGCATAACACACAGAGTCAGCTTCAGTTTGTAAACCACAGCACGCTTTACATGATAAATACACATAGACAGATCTGAGTATGTTAACCAATGTACTCTATCCTTGTCTGAATGACTAGAGCAAGATTTTGTGTTCCTGCAACCCTTCTCCATCCTACTTTATGAAACAAGGTGGTCCCTCATGGCACAGTCCTTTCAGTTCAGTTCAGTTGCTCGGCCATGTCCAACTCTTTGTGACCACATGAATTGCTGCACACCAGGCCTCCCTGTCTATCATCAACTCCTGGAGTTTACTCAAACTGACATCCACTGAGTCTATGATGCCATCCAGCCATCTCATCCTCGGTCGTCCCCTTCTCCTCCTCCCCCAAATCCCTCCCAGCATCAGAGTCTTTTCCAACGAGTCAACTCTTTGTATGAGGTGGCCAAAGTACTGGAGTTTCAGCTTTAGCATCATCCTTCCAAAGAACACCCAGGACTGATCTCCTTTAGAATGGACTGGTTGGATCTCCTTGCAGTCCAAGAGACTCTCAAGAGTCTTCTCCAACACCATAGTTCAAAAGCATCAATTCTTCGGCACTCAGCTTTCTTCACAGTCCAACTCTCACATCCATACATGACTACTGGAAAAACCATAGCCTTGACTAGACAGACCTTTGTTAGCAAAGTAATGTCTCTGCTTTTGAATGTGCTATCTAGGTTGGTCATAACTTTTCTTCCAAGGAGTAAGCATCTTTTAATTTCATGGCTGCAGTTACCATCTGCAGTGATTTAGCTTCTGCTAAGGACGCAGGTGGAATGGTTGATGTGCTTTGTCTAGGCACCAAGAATTCGGGATGCTGGACTCTTTCTTGGAGACACTACATGAGTGAACAAATATGGACTTAGTTATACCATATTGTACAATTTTACACAAGCCTCTGTTTTCTTATCCACAAAATGAGAGAGGACAGGAAATTAAGGAATACAAAAACAAGCTTCACAGTTTGTTATGAGGATTAAACGCAATGCAGTATTATAAAGTATAATACCTAATAGTTAGTAAATGCTTATAAAATGTCAGGAAAGTGTCTGAAATTGCTCACTAATTACAAAAGGAAAATAGTAACTTAATGGAAAAACCTGAGAGATGCCACCTTAACCAAGTGATCAACATTAGTATCACTGATAAGACAAGCCTAACACCAAGTGCCTCCTGATGTGATGCACTCTTATTAAATTCCTGCCCAAAATGCAATCTAATTATGAAGAAACATCAAATAAATCAAAACAAGGACGTTCTACAAAATAACTGGCCTGTTCTCTTTAAAAATGTCAGTGCTTTAAAGGACAAAGGCTGAGGGACTGTCCAAGATTAAAGGGCTAAAGAGACATGACCACTAAATCCAAGGTGTGATCTTGTATTAAATCCTAGACCAGAGAAAACAATAGCTATAAAAGACATTATTGAACAGTTATGAAAAGTCGAATATGAGATGAGTATATTGGATTATATATTACTGCAGGGCTAAATTTTCTGAATGTGGTTGCTGTGCTGTGGTTATATAAAAGAATATCCTTGTTCTTAGGAAATCCATGCTGTATTACTTAGAGGTAAAGAAGCATCATTTGCAGTTCACTATCTAATGGATCAAAAAAAAAAAGTAATCATTTTATACAGATGGGTAGACTGAAAGAGAGAGAAAGCCAGTATGGTAAAATGGTAACAACTGGCGAATCTGGGTGAAGCATATACACGGTTCTTTGTGCAATTTTCTGTTTTGTGTATTGCAACTTCTCTTTATGCCTGAAATTATTTCAAAACAAAAAGGTATTAAATGGCAGGGAAGATAACTTTTCAGCGCTAATCGGAAAAAGAAGTCAAGGTGCACTGCCACACTAGTGAAAAGGAGGGGGAAGCCTGAGGAAGAGCTCTCCAATCTCAGTGTAGCCCTACTCACAGCATCTCAGCACTCCCACCACACCAAAACTAAGACTATTGCTGGTGAAGCACTTTTCTGAGGAGCAGTGGCCCTTCAGGCATGCGCACACATATACACATACAAACACCCACTAAGACACTCACACTCGCAAATACACACACATAAACGCAAACACACAGAGATAAATTGAATATAACTGGCAGCTGAAACGTAAGATCTCTCTCCTTCTTAAATTCCAATTTATATGTTGCATCTCTAATGTGCAGCCTTATAATATCATCCTAACTGGTCTATCTTCATCTTTACCTCTTCCAATCTATTTTTTATACTATCTCCAGGGTACCAGTAAAACATAAACATGATCGCATCATGTTATGTTAAAAGAAAACCTTCAATGTTCCCCAAATGCTGAACAAATCCCTTTTCCTTATTGTCATCAAGCTATCTTCAGCTCAAACATAAAGCAGCTGTATGCAAGAGTTCTCCTGAAAGACTAGAGGTAATTAGAGGGGCATTAAATTGCATCACAGCTAACCAAGTAAAATTAAAATCCTTTATCAATTATTTTTCTTGAAGCAAATAATTCAGTTCTTTTCCCCATTACCAGGACTACCTTGGAGCTTCCTAATTCAGTGTTTCTGTCCCTTATGCAGTAATTGTCTCCCAGTTGTGCATAGGAATGACCTGGGGAGCTGGAACCACACCCCAAACCAGATTTAGAATCAGAATGTTGATGGATGGGGCCCCTCCCACATCTCCACACCCAACTAGCTCCTATAAATGCAAGGAAAACAACATAAAAATACGTCTTCCTCCAGAGCAAGCACCCAAGGGTCATGGTGATTTTCTTTATTCCCCCTTTGGCCTACTAGCACCTGGAGAACCAGAGTTCTGTGATATCTGTCTTTGTTAGGAATCATGTTAGACTTTAGGAGACTTACAGCAAGACCTTGACAGGTAATATTAAGAGTTACTCTTTTTTAGAACAAAGCAAGAGGCATAACCCTTCTAGAGTTCAGATAATACTACAAAGCTACAGTAATCAAAACAGCATGATACTAACACAAAAAACAAACATATGGATCAATGAAGCAGAATAAAGAGCCACAAAATAAACCCACATACCTATAGTTAATTAAACTTCAACAAAGAAGGCAAGAATATACAATAGGGAAAAGACAGTCTCTTCACCAAGTAGCATTGGGAAAGTTGGACAGCTGTATGTAAATCGATGAAATTAGAACACACCCTCACACTACATAAAAAAATAAATTCAAAAGGGCTTACAGATCTAAATATAAGACAAGACATCATAAAACTCTTAGAATAGAACATAGGTAAAATATTCTCATTCTGAAACCAATAGTTTTCTTAGGTCAGTCTACCAAGGGCAATAGAAATGAAAACAAAAATAAACAAATGGGACCTAGTCAAACATAAATTTTTGCACAGCAAAGGGCATCATAAGCAAAATGAAAAGACAAGCTACAGACTGGGAGAAAATGTTTTCAGATGATGCAACAAATAAATGCTCAATTTCCAAAATTTACAAGCAACTTATAAAACTCAAAAATGACCAAAAAAAACCACCTCAATTTAAAAAAATAGGCAGAGGACGTAAATAGACATTTCTTCAAAAAAGACATACACATGAGCAACAAACACACGAAAAGATGCTCAGCATTGCTAATTATTAGAGAAATGCAAATCAAAACTACAATAAGGTGCCACCTCACACCAGTCAGAATGGCCATCATTTAAAAGTTTACAAATAACAAATGCTGGAGAGGGTGTGGAGAAAAGGGAACCCTCTTACATTTGGTGGGAATGTAAATTGGTGCAGTTGCTACTGAGTTGCCATTTGATCCAGTAATCCCACTCTGAGCATATACCCAGACAAAACTAGAATCTGAAATGGTGCATGCACTCCGATGTTCAGAGCAGCACTATTTACAATAGCCAAGACATGGAAACAACCTAAATGTCCACCGACAGATGAGTAGACAAAGATGTAAATGTATATATTTTTGTATACAATGGAATATCACTCAGTTATCAAAAAGAATGAAATAATGTCATTTGCTGCAACAAGGATATATGTAAAGATTACCATGATTAGGTAAACAGAAAGGGACAAATACCATGATATCACTTAAACATGGAACCTAAAATATGACACAAATCAACATATCTATGAAACAAAAACATACCTACATATATAGTGAAGAGACTTGTGATTGCCAAGAGGAAGGCAGACTGAAGGAAGGAAGGATTGGGAGCTTTGGATTAGAGGCAAACTATTATATGTAGGGTGGATAAACAAGTTGCTACTGTATAGCACAGAGAACTATATTCAATATTCTTTGACAAACCATAATGGAAAAGAATAAGAGTAACTGAGTCACTGTTGTATAGGAGAAATTAACACAACATTGTAAATCAACTATACTTTAATAAAAATTTTTCAAAGAATTTTAAAGACTCTGTTTCAAGTACTACACATAGGCTAGGCATTTTATGTTTTTTACCTTACTACACAAATTATAACAATCCTTCAAGTTGTAAGTGATACATGCCATATTACAAGTTATTAAGAGGTGATGCCAAAAGTTGAACTCAGATCACCTAACTCCCAAATCTTTGCTACTTCTATGACCCTCTCCCATGATGTCTTATGTTTGTTTAGCAGACAGACTCAAAACAGGCAAAACCTTTGATGCGTCTTTTGTTATGTAGTTCCCAACTCTTTCAAGCAATGAACAAGTTCTGGTTGCCATTTATGTATTTCCTTAGAACTAACACCAGAAACAATCCCTGTACTTGGACACTACTCTGTGTAATCCCAGCCACCAAGCCTGAGCATCCCAGTGCATCACCCCTGTCTAAACCTACATTTCATATGACTGAATCAAAGACAGAGGCTGGGACTGATTTCTTCTGAATGTCTAAATGAATAGATTCCAAATAACAGGAGATGGCAAGTGTCCTAAAATGTCCAGTATCATATGGAAATACATGAGATTTCACACAGAACTTATATGAGCTCCAAGTCTTACCTGTGAGCTGCAAAATAAGTAGCCCAAGTGATGGTGAAAGTAACCTGTTAACATTGGAAGCTGTGGTTAAAAAAAAAAATTCTTATTCTCAATGTATTTCCGATGTTTATCTGTAAACATTTTATCACCTCAGAACTCAGGCAACACAAGGCCATGACTGATGCTCTGAAGGTTGACGACTATCAGAATCTCATGAACACTAAATGTAAAACAGTAAAGCTGTGTAAAGATTAATTCACACCTGCAGCAAGGAATATCCTTGCACTAGGCAATAGCTTATGGTTCTAAAAACACCAGCATGGGAAGGAAAAATGGAACATTCCACTCCATTAAAGCCTCCCAACAACTGTCATCCTGCTTATTTAACTTATGCAGATGTGAGAAACACTGGGCTGGAAGAAGCACAAGCTGGAATCAAGATTGCTGGGAGAAATATCAATAACCTCAGATATGCAGATGACACCACCCTTATGGCAGAAAGTGAAGAAGAACTAAAGAGCATCTTGATGAAAGTGAAAGAGGAGAGTGCAAAAGTTGGCTTAAAGCTCAACATTCAGAAAACTAAGATCATGGCATTGGTCCCATCACTCATGGCAAATAGATGGAGAAACAGTGGAAATAGTGTCAGACTTTATTTTTCTGGGCTCCAAAATCACTGCAGATGGTAATTGCAGCCATGAAATTAAAAGATACGTACCCCTTGGAAGGAAAGTTATGACCAACCTAGACAGCATATTAAAAAGCAGACACATTACTTTGCCAACAAAGGTCCGTCTAGTCAGGCCTATGGTTTTTTCCAGTGGTCATGTATGGATGTGAGAGTTGGACTATAAAGAAAGCTGAGCGCCAAAGAATTGATGCTTTTGAACTGTGGTGCTGGAGAAGACTCTTGAGAGTCCCTTGGACTGCAAGGAGATCAACCAGTCCATTCTGAAGATCAGTCCTGGGTGTTCATTGGAAGGACTGATGCTGAAGCTGAAACTCTAATACTCTGGCCACCTGGTACAAAGAGCTGACTCATTTGAAAAGACCTCGATGCTGGGAAAGATTGAGGGCAGGAGGAGAAGGAGACTACAGAGGATAAGATGGCTGGATGGCATCACCGACTCAATGGACATGGGTTTGGGTGGATTCTGGGAGTTGGTGATGGACAGGGAGGCCTGGCGTGCTGCAATTCATGGGGTCGCAAAGAGTCAGACACGACTGAGCGACTGAACTGAACTGAACAACTGTCCTTCAATGAAGGTGAGCAAGTGTGTCTGCCTTAATGTTCTATTGCTGTGTGACACATTACTCCAACATTTAGTGGTTCAAAAAAATAAAAACACACTTTTATTATATCATAGTTTCTGTGAGTCGGGAATCCAGAAGAGGCTGAGCGGGGTCTCCTGGCTCAGGGTCTCACAGGCTGCAGTGACCTTGAGGCTCATCTGGAGGAGGACCACTTCCAGGCTCACTCACATGGGTGCTGTCAGGATTACTGAAGGGCTTCAGTGCCAGGAACTGGGGCTCATTGGGAGCCAGTGTAGAAACTGCCTCACCTGATGTCACTGGACTTGGTACAACAGAAACATTCAGGTCAGCCTTAGGATGATCCCTCCCACTTTTGCCCATAGACAGCAGCTCCCACTCAGTCCTGGATGATGCATAGGTATTCTTGTGGACCTATTCCTGAGGAGATGGGCTTTTGTTTCTGCTGGGTTAATTCCACTTTGTAATATTCCCCAATATTCTCTGCTTTATCCTAGAATAATTCTACAGAAAATATACATACATTTGGAGCAAACAGACACACACACACAAATGAGTTTTTTCTCAGTTTTTTGTAGACTGAGGAACATCCCTAAAGAACAAATCTCATGAAAGTAGTGGAAAAGAAAAGATCTTTTAAATATCAGACAAGAGATCTGAGTTCAAATGTCACCTTCAACAGGAACTAATTGTATGATCTTTGATCCATTACTTAACTTTCTCTTACCTACTCAAAAAAAGGGGATGGGGGAATGGTAATTCTAATCTAACTCCCTCCAAGGCCCGCATCCAGCTCCTTTCCAAGGAGAACTCTCACAACCCCTCCCCTAGGAGCCCAAGGCCAAAAGATGTCAATTGCCCTGTTTTCACACACTCCCAGGTCACCCTGGAACCCTGGTCAACTAGTCACCTCTGTCAGTGCATTTAAATTCCCATAGTAGCCACAGGATTTTTTCACTTACATGGACATAGTTTTAATTTTTTTTACGATGAAGCTGAAACACTGAGTGAGTCAACACTTCATAGGACCATGCGGCAACAGAGGCCAGGCAACTGTAACCCCAAGAACTGTGCTATGGAGTGTCAGGCTGCTTGTAAAATGACTACATAATTGCAAATGTGAATATAGTGCAGTCTCATTATCAATGAACATTCTGAAATGGAAGGTGTTTTCTAAAGAAGCTCCTTCTATTTTCAAATTAATAGGTCAGCACCATACCGTTTGGCTCATGTGTGACTTTGAATAAGGTACTTAACTTTCTGAGGCTCAGTTTGCTCATGGTAAAATGTGGAAAAGAAGGAACTCTCCGGCAATTTGTTGTGAATACTGAATCACATGTGCTATCTAAAGTGCTCATCATAATACACAATTAAGACACTAATCTATAATTATATTTTATATTTTTATTATAGTTATTCACTCTCTTGACTGGCTCAGAAAAAACATCATGTAGTGTGTTTAGGTGATGATATTAAAATTTGAGGGATAATGAATAGGCTTTGAATAATCTCTCTTCTTGAATGATCATCTAACTGTCCTTCTTTCAAGAATCAAAGAATTAATCTAGAAACACTTGAGGTTAGTTCCCAGGAGCTTCCAGGGCTAAGGAGCCTGAGACTTCATTAAGTACAGGAGTTCTTCAGAACCTGAATTGCCCTCCATTAGTATAGGTTACCTTCATAACCTTTGTATTTCCAATTCTTTAAGTTCTTTCTTCATTCTTTTCCTTATCAAACTCCTAGGTGCATATGTTATGTTTTCTCAGGCAAGTTGATAATTTCACTTAGCACTTAACAATTTTTTTCTCTTAATCTTTCTATGTAGTACCTTGGAAAAGTATCTCCAGGTCTTTCGTATTGTTTTTCTTTTATGGCAAAGAATCTTCTGATAATGAATAAATGAAAGGTGCTTATAGCAGTGACTGGCACAAAGTTTTCCATGAATGTTAGTGTTGCTGGACAAACAATAGGTAGCTAATATTGAGAACTAATTCTATGCCAGGAACTGCTAGGCAATGACTCGTTGTTGTTGTTGGGGCCAGATTATCCAGGATCAATGCATTTACCAGGACATTTCTAAGCCACTTAACTGGTATTCAAACTGATTGTCTAGATTCTTTCTCTCTCACAGAAACAGATGCTGGCTAGTGCACAGGATGCTAAGATGGTCCTATAGAGGGTGTACTTTGAAAAAATTCTTGCGACCTCATCATTCCCAGCAGTCTCACACATAAAATCCTTGATAGCTGACAATTTAACCTATCCAATCAGAAACAAATCATTATCCTTAAGCATCACTGTCAGGCTATCTACTAAGCAGATTCGTAAGGACTTCTGTTGTAATTACCTACAGAAGAGTTGCCAGCAGATACTGCCCAGGGAAAAAATTCTAAACACACAAGTTTTTATATGATCTTCTATAAATCTATGATCCATGCCAGGAATCACAGGTACTTTAGCAGCAACATTAGCAATCCGACTATATGTAATAACCTCTTTGGTACCCTGAATTTCCAACCATCCTCTTCGTGATTACTCTTAAGTCCTAAAATTTCACTGCTCATCTTTGGTTGCAACTGTATTTCTGATTCATCAAAATTTGGAAGTGAAAATTAAGTGGCCCCACCTCCCTGCCTCTATGGATAGCACTCCCTACAATTAAAAAAAATAGAAATAAAATCCTTGTCCTTGTATTACCAGTGTATGTAGAATCCTTCATATCCATGCTGAAACCTTCAGTTCAGTTGCTCAGTCATGTCTGACTCTTTGTGACCCCATGGACTTCAGCACGCCAGGCTTCCTTGTCCATCACCAACTCCTGGAGCCTACTCAAATGCATCTCCATTGCGTCTGTGATGCCATCCAACCATCTCATCCTCTGTAGTCCCCTTCTCCTCCTGCCCTCAATCTTTCCCAGCATCAGGGTCTTTCTTTTCAAATGAGTTGGTTCTTCACATCAGGTGGCCAAAGTGTTGGAGTTTCAGCTTCAGCATCAGTCCTTCCAATGAATACTCAGGACTGATTTCCTTTAGGATGGACTGGTTGGATCTCCTTGCAGTCCAAAGGACTCACAAGAATCATCTCCAACAACACAAATCAAAAGCATCAATTCTTCAGTGCTCAGCTTTCTTTATAGTCCAGTCCATGGGGTTGCAAAGAGTCAGCACAACTGAGCGACTGAACAGATACCATTTTCCATAGTGGCTGCATGAATTTTCCAACACTGCACAAGTATTCCCTTTTTTCCACATCCTTACCAACACTTGTTATTATTTATCTTTTGACAATAGCCATTCTAGGTGTGAGGTAATATCTCACTGTGGTTTTGATTTGCACTTCCCTGGTGATTAGTGTGGAGAAGGCGATGGCACCCCACTCCAGTACTCTTGCCTGGAAAATCCCATGGACAGAGGAGCCTGGTAGGCGCGGTCCATGGGGTCGCGAAGAGTTGGACATGACTAAGCAAATTCCCTTTCACTTTTCACTTTCATGCACTGGAGAAGGAAATGGCAACCCACTCCAGTGTTACTGCTTGGATAATCCCAGGGACAGGGGAGCCTGGTGGGCTGCCGTCTAAGGGGTCACACAGAGTCGGACACAACTGAAGTGACTTAGCAGCAGGTAATTAGTGATGTTGAGCACTTCTTCATGCACCTGGTGGCCATCTGTATGTCTAAACAAAGCTACTTTTGATTCCTCCTTCCATCCACCCCCATCTCCCTCCCTCCCACCACCACCTGTGGAACTAGCTCCCCTCCATGGTCTTTGCCCCAGACGACTGCACAGTTGGACTTGGCCACTGCTTATGCGCCTCCCTGATGTCAGCTGGTTGAGTTACAGAGCAAGTGCCAAGGTCATTAGCACAAAAGAAGGTGTCAGAGAGTGCAAGCTTCCAGGCAAAAAGTAAAGAGCCTCTCGTTTCCTTTTCATCTCTCCATATCCTTTCTCATCTCTCCATGTGTGCCACTGCACCAGGGGACCCTCCAGTGTGGAGACCTACACCCACCTTGGCAATTGGCGATAGATGTTGTTTTTGTGCTTGGTGGCCTTTCGTTTGCCAGGGAGACATTCTTAGTTTACTGTATAGCTTTTTAGCTTTTTTCTTTGTCACTATTCTTGAGAATTTTGTTTGATTTGTGCTAATTTAAATTGTCCTTCCCTTTACTCTTACTTTATTTTATATTATCTCTCCCTCTCAGTTTAAGCTTCTTTCAATTTCTTTTCAGAATATTTTTCTCTTAATCCTCTTTGTTAAAGTATTAGCACTTAAAGGAGCATTCTTAATTCCTTAATCTTGTACTTAAACTTCAAACCCATCTACTTCTATATTTTTAACTTTTTTCCATAGGTTTTAGTCTGTTATCCTCTTAATCTTTTATCTCTTTAACTTTGATGTGTTTAACATTTTACCCTTTTTATTTGTGTTACTGTATCTTTCACCTTAAATTGATTTATTATCTTGCTACTACTTTTCAATTCTTAATTTTAATTTTATTTTATTCATAGCTTGCTATTTTTATTTTTAACTCTAATCTGCTTTTCTTTTTATTTTTTTTAATTCCTCTCACTTTCTTTCAATGACTCCATTCTATTTCCTTTATCTTAAAGCCTTATTTATCCCTCATGATTACTTTAAGTCTTAACTTTTTATCTGTATTGGGCTTTTATCTTCCTATGGAAATATTTAGTCTACTCTTTTCCTTTCAACTTTCTCTTAGCAAGTCTCAATGCTTTCATTTTAATGTTCTCTTGGCCTTATACCCTGCTTTTATTATTTTACGCTAAGTTTTCTCTCTTTCTTCTACTTTTCATCTGTTTCATGACTTGGTTTAAAATCACCAGCAGCAATGGAAGAAAGTCCCACCTCCCTCAGGCACAGATTGGAAAGCTTCTCCCCCAGGGAGTTCTCTCTGCAGCTGCCCTTATGATGTCCCCCATCCATGAATCCCCCAGTCCCTTTAAAGAGACTTGAGAGCCCCTCATGTAACTTTCTCCAAGGCTAACATTCTCCAAAGGGTTGGGGTGGGGCAGTGGCCACAATGGGTTTATTAAAAGTCATAACATCTCATGTTATAGCATGTATGTGGCTTTTAAAATCCATGTCTGCGGCTTTTAAAATCCATGTCTGCATTTGGGGCTGACCCAAGCCTCAGCCTACATGAAGCATTTTAAAAGAAACAGACCTATGGACTCAAAACCACGAGACCTCTGAAGATGAGGCTTTTTTTGAGGGTCTCTGAGAGGGGCACTTTCCTGAGCGCAGCATTAGGAATTAGAGTAGTGACACCGTTCTTCTCTCTCCCTTTTCCCTCAAGTTGTATTGGCTACTAGCCATCTTAATGCCAAACATGTGGCCAGCCCCAGACAAGTTCTCATCACTTCACCCTATGTTTCTCTCAGCTGCAATTCCCTAGCCTAT
The DNA here is from genome assembly GCA_006408695.1 of Aepyceros melampus. Lineage (NCBI taxonomy): Eukaryota > Metazoa > Chordata > Mammalia > Artiodactyla > Bovidae > Aepyceros > Aepyceros melampus. The sequence continues at coordinate 457,143 of SJXQ01011164.1, read as the reverse complement.
TTATTTCATTCTGTTTTGTGGTGTTCTGTGTATTTTTAATCATAATAAATCTTTCAGAAACAAGGCCAGTTTGAGTTACTACCTGACCAACCTCAGGCAAGATAATTCACTGTTCTCTCTGTACTTCCTCTTCCTCATCAGTGAAATGGAGCTGACAGAATCTACCCCCTGGGTGACTGTGACCAGGTGTTCAACAAATTGTCACTAAAATCAGGAGAGGGGCCCTGAGAAAGAACTGGAGCCATCTAACAAGTGGAATAAAGAGCTATGTGAATGAGTTGCAAAAGGCTGTTCTTTGCAAAGCTGGCAGTAATGATATTTTTTGTCCCATCGGCTCTTCTGTGGTGTGAACTGGCTACTCTCCCATCACAAGGTGGAGTCTGTGTCCCCACCATCCTGAATCTGATCTGGCTGTGCGATTGCTCAGACCAATAAACTTCAGCAGAGGCTACTGGGCCCTTCTAGGCATAATCCTTAATCTTCCTGATAGCTTCTGCTTCTCATCCTTAGGGGGCCAATCAACATTAAAAAGTACTATTACAGAGGAGAAATATCATGTGACATCCCTTGTATGCAGACTCTAAAAAGAAATTATACAAATGAACTTATTTACAAAACAAAAAGAGACTCATAGACTTAGAGAATACATTTATTATTGCCAGGCCAGAGGGGGGCAGAATAGGGGGAACAGATAGTTAGGGAGTTTGCATGTACACATTGCTATGTTTAAAATGGAAAAACAACAATGACCTACTGTGCAGCACATGGAACTCTGCTCAATGCTATATGACAGCCTGGATAGGAGGAGAGTTTAGGGGAGAATTGATACATGCATATGTATGGCTGAGTCCCTTTGCTATCCACCTGAAACTATCACAATACCATTAATCAGGCATGTGCGTGAGTGCTAAGTCATGTCTGACTCTGCGCGACCCCATAGACTGTAGCCCGCCAGGCTCCTCTGTCCACGGGGATATTCCAGGCAAGAATATTGGAGTGGGTTGCCATGCCCTTCTCCAGGGGATCTTCCCAAGCCAGGGATGGAATTCACATCTCTTCTGTGTCCTGCATTNGGACTCAAAACCACGAGACCTCTGAAGATGAGGCTTTTTTTGAGGGTCTCTGAGAGGGGCACTTTCCTGAGCGCAGCATTAGGAATTAGAGTAGTGACACCGTTCTTCTCTCTCCCTTTTCCCTCAAGTTGTATTGGCTACTAGCCATCTTAATGCCAAACATGTGGCCAGCCCCAGACAAGTTCTCATCACTTCACCCTATGTTTCTCTCAGCTGCAATTCCCTAGCCTATTTATTTCATTCTGTTTTGTGGTGTTCTGTGTATTTTTAATCATAATAAATCCTTTCAGAAACAAGGCCAGTTTGAGTTACTACCTGACCAACCTCAGGCAAGATAATTCACTGTTCTCTCTGTACTTCCTCTTCCTCATCAGTGAAATGGAGCTGACAGAATCTACCCCCTGGGTGACTGTGACCAGGTGTTCAACAAATTGTCACTAAAATCAGGAGAGGGGCCCTGAGAAAGAACTGGAGCCATCTAACAAGTGGAATAAAGAGCTATGTGAATGAGTTGCAAAAGGCTGTTCTTTGCAAAGCTGCAGTAATGATATTTTTTGTCCCATCGGCTCTTCTGTGGTGTGAACTGGCTACTCTCCCATCACAAGGTGGAGTCTGTGTCCCCACCATCCTGAATCTGATCTGGCTGTGCGATTGCTCAGACCAATAAACTTCAGCAGAGGCTACTGGGCCCTTCTAGGCATAATCCTTAATCTTCCTGATAGCTTCTGCTTCTCATCCTTAGGGGGCCAATCAACATTAAAAAGTACTATTACAGAGGAGAAATATCATGTGACATCCCTTGTATGCAGACTCTAAAAAGAAATTATACAAATGAACTTATTTACAAAACAAAAATAGACTCATAGACTTAGAGAATAAATTTATTATTGCCAGGCCAGAGGGGGGCAGAATAGGGGGAACAGATAGTTAGGGAGTTTGCATGTACACACTGCTATGTTTAAAATGGAAAAACAACAATGACCTACTGTGCAGCACATGGAACTCTGCTCAATGCTATATGACAGCCTGGATAGGAGGAGAGTTTAGGGGAGAATTGATACATGCATATGTATGGCTGAGTCCCTTTGCTATCCACCTGAAACTATCACAATACCATTAATCAGGCATGTGCGTGAGTGCTAAGTCATGTCTGACTCTGCGCGACCCCATAGACTGTAGCCCGCCAGGCTCCTCTGTCCACGGGGATATTCCAGGCAAGAATATTGGAGTGGGTTGCCATGCCTTTCTCCAGGGGATCTTCCCAAGCCAGGGATGGAATTCACATCTCTTCTGTGTCCTGCATTGGCAGACGGGGTTCTTTACCACTAGTGCCACCTGGGAACCCTTGTTAATCAGGTATGGTGGTTTAGTCACTAAGTCGTGCCTGACTCTTGCAACCCCACGACCATATGGACTGTAGCCTGCCAGGCTCCTCTATCCATGGGATTCTCCAGGCAAGAATACTGGAGTGGGTTGCCATTTCCTTTTCCAAGGAATCTTCCCCACCCAGGGATCAAAACCTGGTCTCCTGCATTGCAGGCAGACTCTTTACCAACTGAGCACAAGGGAAGCCCTAATCAGGTATATTGCAATACAAAACAAAAAGTTTGTGTTTTTTTTTTTTAATGCTGCTGCCTTGAGTCCAACATACTATAAGAATCCCAAGACATGTGGAGAGGCCTTGGAAGATTAACCCATGTGGAGAAAGAGAGACCACGGAACCCCTGGGACACATATCTGAGTGAAGAAGCCATCTGGGAAATGGGTCCATCCAGAGCCAGTCACCCAGCTGACACTCAGCTGAGTCCTCCCCCAAATTCTTGACCCACAGAATTGTGAGCAATATAAAACGGTTGTTTTAAGCCACTAAGTTTTGGGGTGATTTGTTATATGGCACTAGATAACTGAAATGGAAATGATAGTTCATTGAAAAATATATAAACTCATTGGATCCTCAAACCAACTCTTAATAAATGAGTAGAATCAAACAAACATCGTTGTGGCCATATCCCAAAAGTCAAGCTCCCTGTGAACAAAGACCACATCTGATACTGCTTTAAGCCCCCTGGACAATTTCTAAATTCTTAGTAGGGCATTTTGTTATGAAGACTGTATGTCCTGTTACTCAAGATATTTATCCACTCATTCAACAGATGTGTCCTGAGTACCTCCTATGTGACCAGCTCTGCTCCAAATGCTGGAGATATAGTGATGAACAGGTCAGATGAAGTCCCTGGCCTGGTGCAGATACCTCTTTGTGCTGCTTACTCTTTGTCCCACCCACCAGACCCATTCTCCTCCCAACTCTGTATCCAGCAGTTAACCTCTGTGGTCTGCATCACCTGAGCTCCTCATCCTCTGGCTCCCTCAACAAACTCCAGTTGTTGTTCAGTTGCTAAGTCATGCCTGACTCTTTGCGATCCCATGGACTGCAGCATGTCAGACTTCCCTGTCCTTCACTATCTCCCAGAGTTTGCTCAAACTCATGTCCGCTGAGTCAGTGATGCCACCCAACCATATCATTCTCTGTCAGCCCCTTGTCCTCTTGCCCTCAATCTTTCCCAGCATCAGGGTCTTTTCCAAAAGTTGGCTCTTCACATCAGGTGGTCAAAGTACTGGAGCTTCAGTCAGTCCTTCCAATGAATATTCATGATTGATTTCCTTTAGAATTGACTGGTTTGATCTCCCTGCTGTCCAAGGGACTCTCAAGAGTCTTCTCTAGCACAATTCGAAAGCATCAATTCTTCAGCATTCAGCCTTCTTTATGGTTCAACTCTCACATCCATATATGACTACCAGAAAAACCATAGCTTTCATTACATGGACTTTTGAAACCAAAGTGATGTCTCTGAGGCTCTCTAGGCTTGTCATAGCTTTTCTTCCAAGGAGTAAGCATCTTTTAATTTTATGGCTGCAGTCACCATCCACACCGATTTTGGAGCCCAAGAGAATAAAATTTGCCACTGTTACCATTTTTTCCCCATCTGTTTGCCATGAAGTGATGGGACTGGATGCCATGATCTTAGTTTTTTTAATGTTGAGTTTTAAGTTGCAGAGAGTTTACTAAAGGGGCTGTTCTGTAAACAGGGTTCAATCACTGCTGCTGCTGCTGCTGCTGCTGCTGCTGCTAAGTCACTTCAGTCGTGTCCAACTCTGTGCAACCCCATAGACGGCAGCCCGCCAGTCTCCCCTGCCCCTGGGATTCTCCAGGCAAGAACACTGGAGTGGGTTGCCATTTCCTTCTCCAATGCATGAAAGTGAAAAGTGAAAGTGAAGTCGCTCAGTCGTGTCTGACTCTTCGCGACCCCATGGACTGCAGCCTACCAGGCTCCTCCGTCCATGGGATTTTCCAGGCAAGAGTAGTGGAAGATGCCAAAAGATCAAGTGGCAGCAGTAAAGAAGGGTCAGGCTGCCTACTCCCAGCCTCTTCCCTGCCCCATCTGCCTCAGCTGTGTCCCTCAGCCTAAGGCCACAGTTCCTACAGAGGGAGCCCCTCTTCCAGGTCCCCATTGGGACCTTCCATAAATAACTTTTATAAACAAAATACATGAAAACCCACAATAAGGAAATCCTGTACTTTGTATAATTCTGTTTTCATGAGTCAGGATATTTATTTCTAGTCACTTAGAGAATTAAGGAACTGAGCTAAACTGAAAGCTATGACCTTGAACCCATCAATATAGAGCTCTGGCTGCATCAGACTAAATCTCAAACTGCAAGGGCTTCAGATACTCATAAAGCTGTATTTCTTTGACCATGGAACTAAAATTTCTTTAGCAATGGAATGCTTCATTTAAATTAAATCTCACAGAGAACCCTAGACAGATAAAAGCAGAGTTGCTCTGAATAAAGAGAACAAAACTAAAGGCTCCTTTGTCCTTGACCTTCACCTCAAAAAATTTTAACAGATCTCTGAGACCAGGAGGGCACAGCTCGACCACCAAGAGGAAACCTCTTTGGTCCCTTAGGACCTTATGCAACCGCAATAGTATAAAATTTTCATATATTAACCAGTTCTTTCAATCTCTCTACTCCCAGTTACCCTGAGAGTCAACTCCATTAATACATCCAGACACTGAGGCATCTACTGCCTCAAGAAGGGTTCATCCCATGGATCTGTAGAACCCAAGGGTCAGAAACTTAGCTTTTGTTTTCAAAGGGCAAGGTCCAGGTCTGTCTAATTAACATTAGGCTATCCTACAGCAAAAATTGAGCCAGAAATGTCAGTGACTTGGCAAAAGAAAACTTCCTTGGCTTGGGCCTTCATCCATCTTTTAGCTGTGTCCTCTGGAACACATGACCTTGAAGGCAAGTGTAGCAGAGGAAGAAAGAGAAAGGAGAGCTCACATTCAGTTTTAAATTCCTCAACCTGTATGTTATTCTGCTTAGGTTGCCATAACAAAATACCACAGACTGGGTGGCTCAAACAACAGAAATGGATTGCTCACAGTTTCTGGAGGCTAGGAGTCCAAGCCAAGATGTCAGCAGGTCTGGTTCCTCCTGAGGCCTCTTTCTTAGGCTTGCGGATAGTCGCCTCCTATCCTCCCATGTCCTCACGCGGCCTTTCCTCTTCATACACATCCCTGGTCTCTTCCTTCTCTCATAAGGACACACAATGGGTTAGCGCCCATACTTTTGACCTAACCTTAATCATCTCTTTAAAGGCCTCTCTCCAAATATAGTCACACTGGGGGCTGGGCTTCAACACGTGAATTTGGGAAGATTGCAGGGGTGGGGAGGGGACACAACCCATCCATAATCACCTGGAATCAAAAAATGCCACTTCCATTCACATTTTATTGACCAGAATAAGTCACATGGCCCACCTAATTTCAAGAAAGACCAGAAAGCTTTATATTCACATATGCCCACGAAGAAACGGAGAACCAGAGGTAGATGAGCACTAGCAATCTCTGCCTACAAAGGCAACACAAAAAGATTTAGAAAAGTATGTGGTTGCGGCACAGTCTTCCCCACCCCTTGGGTGAGTGAAGGCAAAGGAGGAGGAAAGGGTGATGAAAGAGAAGTAATGGGGGATTCAACAAAGGGCCCTCCCTTCTGTGTGGACAGAAGCCCAGGTGGCCTCCAAAGGTATGCCCCCACTCTTGCTGTGCTCAAGCAACAACCCCAGGACCAGGAAGACAAATGGGAGCTGAGTCTGTGTTCACAGATGGCCCAGACTCTATTCCAAGTGAGTAATCACTCTACACCCCAGAGTTGAGAAGCCATGCTAGTCATCATGCCCTCTGCATCTGGAGAGGGTCTTTCTATCAACAGTAGCGAACACATTGCCCACCAACCATCCAGAAGGACTGCTGCCCATGTGCCCCAGACTTAGTATCTGACTGCTCCATCACCTGACTGCTCCAGAGGACAACCCCCAACACACACACACACACACACACACACATGCAACTTGCAGTTCTCAAAGATTCGGACACCGAGGGCAGAGATGGTAATGGGTGGGTGGCAGATGGGAGAGAACCTTCATCCACCATTCTCCTCACCTATGGGACTAAATGAAACAGCTCAAGATTTCCCCAAGGGCCAGGGCAAAAGTGAATGAACTTAATACAGTAAGCGGCATCCTGCTAATGTGCGTCAGATGGAGGAAAGCCACAGTGCCATCTACTGGTCACAAGTGAAAAGGACGCCATCTGAAAGCAATCAGCAGGGGAAAATAAAAATAATCAAATTCTACTCTAATAACTTCATTATAGAAATGTGATAGGACGCGTCATCTCATTCCCTTCAACGCGGGAAACTATAAGAGACACGGAAGTTAGATATGCCTTGAGTAAATGTATTTAGGGAATTATTATTATAATATACTAGCAGGTCATCCAGCACACAGTTCTAAGGTGCTTTTCAATTCTCTCAATTCTACATGCTCAGATTTTGTAAAAATAAGACGGGTTCCTCCTATGAAACCTGAAACCCCCACATTTAATTAAGGAATTTTTGATCCTGCGGCTTGGCTGACAAATGATACACTCAGCACCCTGCTATTAGGTGTTGTGCGGTGCGTGATCAGTCACCATAATGCCGGGAGACTGGCTCTCCTGAACCATCAGGACGGGTTTCAGCACACACACACAAAAAAAGAGAGCTCCAAAGATTTGGATTGCGGTGGGGGCAACAAAGGCCTTGGTCAAGTCCGTCCCACTTTAAAAGGCAATATCGGATTTAGAAATTGAGCTTTGTCAGCTAAAACACACCAAGCAACCTTGCTGCTTAAAAGCTGATGAGTTATGGTCAACCCAACTCCCCGACCCTGACGGGCTCAGGATGTGACTCTAATGCAGTGTCTGCTTCCAAGTACAAAACCCAGAAAAGACTGCCCAGGCAGAGGCTGGGAAGAAACACCGCAGGGTCATTTTCACAGCCTGTGGGCATAATTCCAAAGCTCAGCCCAGGATGTGATCCAGCCTACGGTGAAAGCTACATTTGAGCACAAAACGGCTGACCTTCCGTTTAGGGTCAGAAATTGGCTAATCTGTTTCTCAGACCTGCTTCACAGAAACCGAGCAAATAGATCAAGTTTAACTAAAAGGATGCCAGACGCCATGCCTTCTCCAAACGGAAATCTTGGAAAGACGCTGAGCACCATGCACCGAGTACACAGCGCCACCTACAGCACTACTGGTGCAACTCATCACAGCCCTCTTCACGGTGGCCTTGAAATGAAGAGCAGAAAGAGTCTGGGGAAAAGCAGCAATCTGTGCAGGGCAGAAAGAATGTAACCCAAACGTCAAACTGGGCAAATATTATGTTTATTCCCGGATGGGAAAAATAGACATGTTCTATAACAGGGAGAAGGTTGGGCTGACTGGTTATAGGCTTGTCCATTTTCTTTCTGGCTGGCTTCAGGCTAACAGCGTTGAATTCTGACATGATTTTTTTTTTCTAATATCTGTTGCAAGAGTTCACCAAGGAGGAAAATCAATCAAAAATAACCGTCAAGAGCAGCTGACATTGAAATTTGATGTGAAATAGTCAGTCAATCATATCTACCATCTCTGAAATTTAGAAAATAAAACTCAACAGAAGTCCTCAAATTTATAGAAGCTGAACTTGGATGTGATCAGAGCTGAGAGTTCTAAAAAGGGTTTGTTACCATCACCTTCCCATTAATTCCTGAAATGAGGAGGACAGAGTGTACAGTGTCTCAAATGACAGGTAATAAGCTTGGGTTTTTTCCTGCTTCTTCAAAGTTGCCAGCTTGATCCAAAGATATGACAGCAGCCAAGCTAAAATTTTAGACTAATCTGGTGAAAGTATAGGATGAATTTGAGGGGAAAGAAATTGGAGACTAAAGGAACAGTTACTTTAAAATAAACAATGATAGTGATGGGTTACAATCATTGAATAAAATGAGAATATGTAAGGCCTTAAAGATATATAAATAACTGAGTACAAGTATAAGATGAGCCTGGAACATCCTGTTTCAGAAAGTAGGGAGTCAATGCAATCCCTATCAAGATTGCAGTGGCAATTTTTTAATAGAAGGAGAAAAAATCATTCCTAAAGTTATATATATTTATATTTTAAATATCCATAAATTTATATTTACATATAAATTTATATGTAAATGGTTATTTAAATAGCCAGAGAAATCCTGAGAATGAAGAATAAACCAGGAGGAATCATACTTTCTGATTTCAAGTTACAGTATAAAGCTATTGTCATTAAATTGGCATAAAACAGTTTAAGGTATGGGCATAAAAACATACAAATAGACCAATAGAACAGAATCAAAAGCCCAGAAATAAACCCAAGCCAAATAAACCCAATAACCCAGTATGGTTATCTAATATTTGACAAGGGAGCCAAGAAAACTCAATGAAAAAAAAATAGTCTCTTCAATAAATGGTTAGTAACTGGGATAATTAGTAGTTCATATGTAAAAGAATAAAACTAGACCCATATCTTACACAACTCACAAACATTAAGTCAAGCATATTAAAGACTTGAATATAAGACCTGAAACCCTGAAACTTCTAGAATAAAATAGAGAAATAAAGCTCCTTGACATGGGCCTTGACAATGACTTTTTTGGATATGACACCCAAAGCACAAGCAAGAAAACTGAAAATAAAATGGGATTCCATCAAATTAAGGCTCTGTACAGCTTTTGAAAACCATCAACAAAGTGAAAAACAACCTAAGCAATGGAAAAAAAATTTTCAAACCATATATCTGATAAGAGATTCATATTCAAAATATATTAAAAACTCATATAATTTGACAGCATAAAAGAATAGCCCAATAAAAAAATTGGCAAAGGACCCAAATAGAAATTAATCCAAAGAAGATACACAAAGGGCCTAAAGAGATGCTTAACATCACTAGTCACTGTTGTTGTTAAGTCTCTAACTTGTGTCTGATCATTAGTCATTAGTGAAATGAAAATTAAAACGACAATGAATAACACTTCATGCCTGTTGGAATAACCATCATCAAAAAGGCAAGACAGGGACTTCCCTGGTAGTCCAGTGATTAGCTCTGTGCTTCCGCTGCAGGGCGGGTGGATTCAATCCATGACCAGTGAACTAAGATCCCACATGCCTAACTGCTCAGCCCAAAAAAAAGGGGTGGTGGGGAAAGGTAAGATATAACAAATGCTGACCTGGATGTGAAGAAAAAGGAATCCTAGTACACTGCTGGTAGGAATGTAAGCTAATACAGCCACTATGGAAAACAGTATAGAGTTTCTCAAAAAAGTAAAAACAGAATTACCATAAGATCCAGCAGTCCACTTATGGGGATATATCCAAAGAAAGTAAAACAGCTATTCAAAAAGATGTCTGCACCCCATGCTCATAGCAGCATTATTTACAGTTTGCCAAGACATGGACACTTGTCCATCAATGCTTATATATTTCAATGAAATATAATTCAGCCATTTTTTTTAAAAAAAAGGAAATCCTACCATTTGCAACAATATGCATAGACCTTGAAAGCACTATGCTAAGTCAGAGAGAGGAAGACAAATATTAAATAATTTCACCTATATGCAGAATCTTTAAAAAAAAAAAAAAAGCATACACACACACACACACACACAGAAAAGAGATCAGACTTGAGAGGCAGAGGGTGAAGGGCGAGGGAACTAGGGGAAGATGGTCAAAAGGTGAAAACTACCAGATACAGGCATGCCTCGCTTTATTCCCCTTCACTTTACTGCACTTCACAGATATTTTTTTTACAAATTGAAGATTTGCGTCAACCCTGCAGTCAAACAAGTCTGTCATCATTTCTACAATAGCATTTGCTCATGTTATGTCTCAGTGTCACACTTTGATGATTCTCACAGTATTTCAAACTTTTTCATTATTATTTGTTATAGTGATCTGTGATGTGACTATCCTGTTTTCAGGCACCATGATTCTAACCCACATAAGATAACAAACTTAATTGATAAATGTGCATGCTGATTGTGGGTAAAATACTATCAAATATCATTGCTATTGCATGCTAAAGAGAAATTGTTTCTGAAGGGAAGAGTCAATCAATGCAACAAACTTTATTATTGTCATATTTTAAGAAACTGCCACAGACAACTCAACCTCCAGCAACAACCACCCTGACCAGTCAGCAGCCATCAGCATCCAGGCAGGACCTTCCACTAGCAAAAAAATTATAGTTCACTGAAGGGTCAGATAGTGGTTAACATTTTTCAGTAATGAAGTATTTTTTAACTAAGATATATACATTGTGTTTTTAGATGCAACATTTTGCACAGTTAATAGACTACAGTATAGTGTAAACAAAGCTTTTATATGAATAGGGAAACCAAAAACTTCATATGACTTGCTTTAGTTTATCATGGCGGTCTGGAACTCAATCTGCAATATCTCTGAGGTTTGCCTGTATAAGATAAAGGGGTTCTAGGGAAGTACAGCATTGATGTCTATAGCTAACATTGCAGGATGGCACTGGGTTGGCCAAAATGTTAGTTCAGGTTTTCCTATAACGTCTTATGGAAAAACTCGAATGAACTTTTTGGTCAATCCAATATATAGGAAAGTTGTTAAGAGTTCTCATCGCAAAGAGAAAAAAAATTTTTTCCTTTTTCTTTTTTTTTTTCTTTCTCTTTGTTACGTCTCTATGAGAAGATGGATGTTAGATGAAGCAGTTGTGGTGACTATTTCACAGTATAAAAATCACATCATCATGCTTCATACCTTAAATAAATGCAGTGATGTGTCAATTATTTCTCAATAAAACTGGGTGGGGGAAAGAAACAGATTTGACCTTTAAAAAGAGTAAGACAGTGCTCAAAGTTTAATGAAGACATGTCAAAAGAACTCAGAAGTCAGCCTGAAGGGAGTTCATGACCCAAACTTGGAAAATGTGAACTTTAAAGTAATAATGGGGTTTACAGTCCATTGAATAAAATGAAAATCCATGAAACCTCAAAGATGAAAGAAGAAAGAGAAAGAAAAATGGAAAGCTCCTCCTTACAGTACAATGTCAATTAGTAAATGCAGCTGGAATGATGGAAATAGAAAATCACCATTTGTCAGCCATCATGGAGGGTATCAGGCTTCCCTGGTGGTGCAGTGGTAAAGAAACCAACTGCCAAGGCAGGAGATGCAGGTTCAATCCCAGGGTTGGGAAGATCCCCTGGAGAAGGGCATGGCAACCCACTCCACCGTTCTTGCCTGGAGAATCCCATAGACAGAGAAGCCTGGTGGGTTACAGTCCATGGGGTCACAAAGAGACAGACACAAACACACGCATGGTGGTTATTTAGAAAGTGCTGTTTGGGGGAGAAAGATCCACTGTACTATTTAGAGGTGTTGAGGCATCATATTCACTGCTTACTCTTAAGTAGTTCAGACAAAAAGAAGAAAAATCATGACTCTATACAATAACAAGGTTTTTTTTTTCAGTTACAATGAGATGTGTGTAAAGCACCTGGTATATGGTAGATCCTTACTTCAAGTTAGTTGTCTCACCTCAAGAAATTAGGAGGAAATACTAAGGCTGTTCTACACACTGTATGAAATAAAAGACTGATGTCACAGGAACTCTCTTTCACATGCAAGAGAAAGGCCCCCAGGAAGATGAGTGTGATAATAACTGGCATTTAGCAGCATGCAGCATAATGATAGCTCTCCTTGGATTACAAAGCACTTTTGAGTTCATTATCTTATTTTATCCTCAGAGTACCCTGGAGAGATGGGCAATTATCCTCATTGTTGCTATTTTTTATATAATTATTACAGTTTTTAGTATGAAGAAATGGCAGTTCAGAGGCCTCAGAGTGGGGCTAAATAAATAATATTTTCAATGATGGCTTCCCTTTTCAAGGAGAGAAGCAAGATTGTACTCATAACTTGTACACACACATACATAGCCACAAGCCTAATATTCCCTAGACTCTGCACCTCTCAAGACCCAAAGGAAAAGGTTATAATTGTGCACTCAGTAGGGAGCTGGTCCAGCCCGACCTTATGTTCCTGAGAACCGGGTCAGTGACCCTCCCTACCCAGTTGCATGTCTCTCTGGTCTCCCACATGCCTTCCCTCCACAGGCACCCTTCTCCAACACAGCACACTTGCTTTAGTTCTGGAGCTGAGGTTGGAAGAATGCATCAACAGAGACTAGAAGGGACACAAACAGAGGAATCAAGAAAACTAAGTCACAGACTATATGATATCACTTATACGTGGAACTCAGAAACAGAGAGTAGAATGGTGGTTAACGGGCACTGGTGGGTGGAGAAAAGATGACACTGTCAAAGGGTAAAAACTTCCAATTAGAAGATGAATAGTTCTGGAGATCTAATGTATGGCATAATGACTATAGTCAATAACACACTATGGCATAATTGAAAGTTGCTAACAGAGTAGATCTTAAATGTTCTCACCACACACACAAAAAAAGAAGTGGTAATTATGTGATGCAATAGGTTAGCTAACGATCTGATGGTGATCATTTTGCAGTGTAAGACTGTGTTAAATCAACACTTTGTACCACATTATATGTCAATTATATCTCCATAAAGCAGGAAATAGATATCAATGTTACAAAAGACAAAAAAAAGGCTGTGGAAATGTTCCAGATTAATGAAGGCTAAAGAGACATGACAACTAAATGTATACCTGACACTAGGCTAGATTCTATATGAGAAGGTAGGAAGTGCTAGAAAAGACAGCTGGTAAAATTGGAATATGGACATGGATTAGATAAAATACTGTATCACTATAAATTTGTAAGGTTAATTATATTGTGGTTACATAAGAGACTACTCCTATTGTAGTACACCAAGTATTATATAGTTCAGTATTTAGTACATTGTGTTACTAGTATTTAGGGTAAAAAGCTATGATGCATGTAATTTACCTTTAAATTACTCAGAAAAAATATATATCAATGAATATATACTATGTATAAATATACCAACCTAGATAGTATATTCAAAAGCAGAGACTAAGGTCCGACTAAAGTCCATCTAGTCAAGGCTATGGTTTTTCCTGTGGTCATGTATGGATGTGAGAGTTGGACTGTGAAGAAGGCTGAGCGCCGAAGAATTGATGCTTTTGAACTGTGGTGTTGGAGAAGACTCCTGAGAGTCCCTTGGACTGCAAGGAGATCCAACCAGTCCATCCTAAAGTAGATCAGGATTTCTTTGGAAGGAATGATGCTAAAGCTGAAACTCCAGTACTTTGGCCACCTCATGCGAAGAGTTGACTCATTGGAAAAGACTCTGATGCTCGGAAAGATTGGGAGCAGGAGGAGAAGGGGACGACAGAAGTTGGGATGGCTGGATGGCATCACTGACTCAATGGACGGAGTCTGAGTGAACCCCAGGAGTTGGTGATGGACAGGGAGGCCTGGCGTGCTGCGATTCATGGGGTCGCAAAGAGTCGGACACGACTGAGCGACTGAACTGAACAGTAAAATGACTAGCACTTCAATAGCATTCTCGTGCTTACCAGATGCCATTTTATGAGCCTAATGTATTTTAACTCATGTAATAATGGCTCACATACTATTATCCCATTTGATGTCATAAGCCCAACTTTATAAATAAGAAAAGAGTATAAACAAGTTAGCCCACAGCGCTCCGTGAAGGGAGGTCACCTTGGGTAAGTGGTGAAGTCAGTACTCACACTTGCCTCTTTCTGATTATGTTCCTTTTTCCAACCCATATGCTTCCCAAACCTGCGAGAGCACCCAACTTACTCAAGAAGTCCAGATTCCTTAGTCCTCCCTCAGATTCACGGGTCAGAACCACCAGAAAGGGGATCCGGAGGCCTGTTTCCGGTTTTCCTTGGTTGTCTGCCACCCTCTTCTGCTCCCATTAGGTTCCCCCATTGTCCCTGCTCCTAGCCATCCAGTGTCCCCCCAGACACACCCTCCATCTGGCCTCTGGCCTCCTCTATGGAAACACAGGCATCCAGAGTCCCTGGGTGCCCTGGAGGGCGCTAACTCAAGGACATCTATGGCCAGCTGATTCCAGCCAGGGCGGGGGGTACGGGGGTGGCCTTAGGCCAGTCCAATCTTTTATTTCACTCCCAGATGATGGGCATATGGTAGGCCCAGAGGATTCTGTGCAGATAGGCCAATTATCATACTCCCTTTCTGGGCTCCAAAGTCACTGCAGATGGTGACTGCAGCCATGAAATTAAAAGACGCTTACTCCTTGGAAGAAAAGTTATGACCAACCTAGATAGCATATTCAAAAGCAGAGATATTACTTTGCCCACTAAGGTCTATCTAGTCAAGGCTATGGTTTTTCCTGTAGTCAGGTATGGATGTGAGAGTTGGACTGTGAAGAAGGCTGAGCGCCGAAGAATTGATGCTTTTGAACGTGGTGTTGGAGAAGACTCTTGAGAGTCCCTTGGACTGCAAGGAGATCCAACCAGTCCATTCTGAAGGAGATCAACCCTGGGATTTCTTTGGAAGGAATGATGCTGAAGCTGAAGCTCCAGTACTTTGGCCACCTCATGCGAAGAGTTGACTCATTGGAAAAGACTCTGATGCTGGGAGGGATTAGGGGCAGGAGGAGAAGGGGACAACAGAGGATGAGATGGCTGGATGGTGTCACTGACTCCATGGGCGTGGGTCTGGGTGAACTCCGGGAGTTGGTGATGGACAGGGAGGCCTGGCGTGCTGCGATTAATGGGATCGCAAAGAGTCGGACACGACTGAGCGACTGAACTGAACTGAACTGAATGGTAAAATGAGCTATTTAGCTGAAACAGCTGAATGAGCTGAAAAGTTGTTTTGTAGGACCCTGGTCAGTAAACCGGCACTCTTTGAACCCTCAGATGATACTATCAGAAACACAGGAAAGGCCAATGAATATCTGGTGGAATCAATTTCAAAAAGGATAAATCACTGTTCCATACAGGATGATAAAGGCCTGGGGGAATCCACTTGGCAACAAACGTCTGGATGGACTTCTTAAAAGTGGTACCATATCAAGGGCTCATCTTTTGTCTCTGCCATTAACATATTGGGTATTCAGAAGTGACAAGAACTGGACCAGCTCTGGTAGGATGGACCCCATGCAGAGCCTCCATCTCTACACTCTAGCTCCTCCATCCATGTGAGCACTGGGGTGACCAGAGCAGAGGCTGACAGACATCTACCAGACAAGTCAACTTGGAGTATCCTCTGCTGAGTACTGATGGGCAATACAAAGATGTGCCCACTCCCAATATTCAGTCACAGGCTTCTTCCCCAGACTCCTACTCCACACACCTAACCAGATCATTCACCATTGCCCAAAAGTTCACAGAAACAACCTCAGGCCACCTCCCTTTCCAAGCAAAACAGACAAACAAGGGTACCACTCACAGCTCTGCCCACTGGGAGTGTCTGCCTCACACAGCCCCAAGGCAACTCTTGAACGGGGCAGCAGTGTGACAGCAGTCTCTTTCAGTCCCTGCCAGTAGACCCAAGCTCTTCTCCCAGTGCTGCAGGGAACCCCCACCCCAGCCCATGAAGCCATGATGAGAGGTGGGTGAGACAGAGGTGCAGCAGAGGAGATGACACGGGGATGGGCGCCACCCGTTCATATAACAGATTTCCAGGCTTCAGCCCAAAGCGATCTAGACAGAATCCCAGGCAGTTTTTTTAAAAGAAGAAAAAAAAAAAAAAAAAAAAAGCCACACACAGCTGATTGCAATGTACCACCAGGTTTGGGAACCACAGATACACAGTTACTTAGCATCAAGACTCAACATAGTACACAGTAAGGCTTCATCGCATAAAGCCTTCTTTGCCCTCCAGAAGCCTAAAGTCTGGTTGGAGAAATCAGTGGATATAAACTTCCTTAGTGAAGGGGTACAAACGATCGCTTTAAATGGATTGATAATTAGACTAGAGTGGTTACTTGCAATCAGAAATGACCTGGTGAAATGAGGCAATCAGAAATGGCCAGCCAATATTCTGCCCTGTAAAGAATAAGTAATTTAGACATGCAGACCTCTCAATCAGACCAAGAGTTGGAAGCAAGGAGAAATTGAGAGAGGGAAATTAAAAAAGAGGAAGACTGGTGGTGCCTTTAGGTTATCTTACACAGAGGAAGGAGCTGCTCCAGACTTTAATCCCAAGTGTTATCAGTTATAAAACTTGATATATTATTGGTATATGTCTTGGATAATCCAGGACGAGCCTGAGAGGAAGCTCCAGGTAAGTGTGATGCTAGCACGCATGGGCAGGTGGTGTACATTGCCAGCCATAACTCACCAAGGCCTCTTGTGGCTTTACAGTTTCACCCCATATGTTACTGATGACCAATATCCCAGACTGTACAAGACTCCTAAATTCAAAAATTCTGCCTGTCACACCAGATGTAGCCGAATTCCCAATTTCAGAAATGTGTTCATCCTACCTACAGCCCCATATCCCAATGCTGTTCATTTCCTCAAATAAACAAACACATACATACATGTATACATACACACACATATATGGTGTTTATGTGGGTTTTACCTTTGTCAAATGTAAATTTTACATTTGTGAATTGTGGGGGACTTTGGGGGGGTGGCCATTTCTTGTTTTTTTAACTGGAGATAATTGCTTTACAGTGTTGTGTTGGTTTCTGCCCTGTGTGCGTGTATGCTTACTATGTCCAATTCTTCGACCCCATGAACTGTAGCCCACCATGGACAGAGATTAGTCTGGCAAGAATACTGGAGTAGGTTACCATTTCCTTCTCCAGGGAATCTTCCCAGACCAGGGATCGAACCCCTGTCTTCTGCGACTCTGGCATTAGCAGGATTCTTTACCGCTGAGCCACCTGGGAAGCCCCGGGTTTCTACCTTACAATAATGCAACTAACTATACATATCCTCCGCCCATGGCATTTTCCAGACAGGAGTACTGGAGTGGGGTGCCACTGCCTTCTCCGCTATACACACACACATACATACATACATACATACATATATGTATATATCCCCTCCTCTCGAGCCTCCCTCCTACTCCCTCCCCTACCCCACCCCCTCTAAGTCGTCACAGAGCACCAGGCTGAGCCCCCTGTATTATACAGCCGCTTCCCTCTAGCTAGCTATCTCACACTTGGGAGTGTATATATGTCAGTCCCGCTTTCTCTGTGCGTGGGTTTTCCCCAAGGAAAAGGAAGACGCCTAGAACAAAGTAGAAAAAAGAGGCGCGCCCTCTTGTGGCTCTGCCCTGACCTTGCTGCTTCCTAGCACGTGCGCCGGGCCAGTTAACTACCCTAATTTAAGCCTCAGTTCAGTTCCGTTCAGTCGCTCAGTCGTGTCTCTTTGCGTGACTCTTTGCGTGACTCTTTGCGTGTCTCTTTGCGTGACTCTTTGCGACCCCATGAATTGCAGCACGCCAGGCCTCCCTGTCCATCACCACTCCTGGAGTTCACTCAGACTCACGTCCATCGAGTCGGTGAGCCATCCAGCCATCTCATCCTCGGTCGTCCCCTTCTCCTCCTGCCCCCAATCGCCTCAGTCCTTCATAAAACACGAGTAAAATGCCCTCCCTTATGGCAATCACGAAGATTAAGAAATTGGAGGCAAAGCCCCTAGCCAGGTGTCTGCCTCAACATACTCAAATTACACCGATTAATAGTATTTTAGTTATGATTGTAGTTATGGTTGTGGCTGAGCCGACTCACCTCGCAGGAACAGTTAAGGAAAAGGAGCGCGGCACCGTCCCAGCCGTCCCCGCGGCCCCTGTGCAGTGCGGGGCGGTGGGGACAGTGGTTGGACAGACGAGCAGACACTCCCAGCGACGCGGAGTTTTGGCTCCTCGACCCAGCGCTCACCTGGCCGCCAGCTAATCAGAAGCAGGTGGTGAACGCACGCTGCGGGCGGTTACTTCAACCCTCGCCTTTCTAGGCCTCCTGCAGGCGCTCCAGGCGCTCCAGGTCTCCGGCGGGCGGCGCCCACAACCCGGCTCTAGGACCTCCCCAGGTGCTCTCTCCCCTTCCCCGCTCCCTCTCCAGGGGCCAGCGCTTCACTGGCTTTGTCTTAGCCCCCACTGAGAGGTACTGGGAAGCTGAAAGGACTCTAGTTGGGAGGTCCTGGCAGGAATCCCTCGTGTCAAAGGGCATCCTGGAGGAGATGCATTTCCCCTTTCTAGTTCGGAGGATGTTTCGCGAGTGCACAGAAGCACTCTTCTTGAGAGCGCAGGCTTCGTTAGGGTCTAGGCTCCTCCGAGGGGCAAATGCATCTTACTCACCTGAAGACCCAGCAGTCGGCCAGAGAATGAGTGAACACGTAGATGAATGTTGACAATGGAGAAGATAGGATGTGTCCACCTTCTTTTTCTTGTAGTAAAAAGAGATTTTTAACCCCAGAATCTGTCTCATTGGAGAATCAACACCTCCACCCCCATTCTCAGCTCAAGTGGTTCCTACAGGGCTGACCCAATCCTCTCCCCAAAGAGTGGGCATGGTGATTGGTTCAATAAAATCACAAACTCAGCTTGGATCCTCAAATCCAAGATTTTTGCTATTTTAACAGAGGGTGTGTGGGCTCTACAGACCACGTAAGCCTGACCCTGCTCCACTTCGTCAGCCTATGAGGTGGTGTACCTGAGGAAGAAACCAACACAAAGAAACGCGGAGCAGGAACAGGAGAGGAAGAAATTGAGCCTCTGGATCCAGCCATGCCTGATCTCCTTCCCAGACTTCTAAGTACATAAGCCAATAAATTGCTGTTTTGCTACTTGGAAAAATAAGAGAACTTGGACTAATACATTGCTCTTTTTTCTTTTACTCCTGAAAAGAAATACGACAGCACTGAACTAAGAGCAGCTTTTCAGAGTAACCCTAAGACACTGTGAGAACAGACTGAGATTAAAATTCCAGTTCTGTCTCGCATTTGCTTTGTGGTCTTGAAAATCTTTCTGTATTTTCTATAAACTATGAACACCGAGTTCCTAGTCACAAATAACAGCCCTTTCCTAGATTTATAAATTGGATTCTAGGAGAGTTTCATTTTAACCACAACCATTCCAATTACTATGCTGTTTGTACGGTTATTGATGTTTAAGTACCTGCAGTATTGTATTTGCACATAAACCATAAGAAGGCATTCCTCATTTAGAAGACAACCAATCAGTAGTCAGATATACGGTGGCTTCGTAGGATGTAAGAATACATTTACAAGAGGACTCACCAATTTGGAGGAAGTAAGCAATGAAACCAGTTTTGCTGGAGTGAAAAGGCCTCCATTTGCTGAGATAAGGAAGAAATAGGGTGGAGAGAGTTTTCTGCCATAGGCTTCTTAAATTTCAGGGGATGGTCCCCAGTCAACAACAGGGCATCTATTCTGTGAGGAAGAGCCCTGACTGACCACTGAGACAGTAAACATGTGGGGGTAGAGGTCAGCACTGTCCCTTCTCCACATCTTCCCATTCCCCCGTACAGCAATAAAGTGACCTCTGCCCTTTTAATGATGGTGCTAGTGGTAAAGAACCCACTTGCCAATCAGGAGGCATAAAAAACATGAGTTCAATCCCTGGGTCAGGAAGATTCCCTGGAGGAGGACAACTCATTCCAGTATCCTTGTCTGGAGAATCCCATAGACAGAGGAGCCTGGCAGGCTACAGTCCATAGGGTCACAAAGAGACATGACTGAAGTGACTTAGCATGCATGATTCAATATAGTTGGAAGATGGAAGAGAAGCTTAACCCTTTGGCAATGGCGGGCTTCTCGGTCTGTAGACATGAGACTTGCACAGGCTTGCAGGCATTCACCTGCACTGGTGGGACAAATGCTGAGATCAGCGGGGCCAATATTCCTGCAATTTCTGCAGTCCCTTGAAAACCAGCAGTTCTTGTCCTTTATGCTTGTTTCCTCAGCTGTCCCTGGAGTTCTGCATGGAAAACTTCCCAGTTTTCCAGGAGCTGATAAACCTTTTCAGTAAAGAGCCAGCTAGTAAACATTTTAGCCTTTGAGGCCCACATGCAGTCCCTGTCACAACTGCTCCCCTCTGCCGCGACAGTGCAAAAGCAGCCCGAGACAATAGGGACATGGAGGAAGATGGCTGTGCTCTAACAAAACTTTACTTATAAATATGGGCAGTGGGCTGAGTCTGGCTCACAGGTCATAGTTTGCAAACCTCTGCAATTTTTAATTCCTTTCTGCCTGCACTATTTATATATTGGTTTCTGTTTGACCGACTGATAGTCTCTGAAACCTTCATGCATTTTTTCCCTCCTCTCCTCCCTTTGTGCTTTAATTCAAAGCCCTCACCATCCCTTGTTGAAGCTAGTTGGTCCTGGCCTTGGTCAGTCTGTCTGGAGTCTTCTCCTCAATAAATAGCTCACCCAGGCTGCTACTACAGTCCCCTGTCATTCACATGTAAACTCCCTCAATGGCTCTGCAGTTCCTTTAGTTTATGTTGTGTCAGCTGTCTCAGCAGGAAGCTGAAGACAGGGTCAAGTCAGGAAAATTCACAATGAGTTTATGTACAAAGGTGAATCAAGCTGGAGGAACTGCAGGCACAGGCAGTCCCTTATGTACAAAGGTGAATCAAGCTGGAGGAACTGCTGGCACAGTGCAGTCCCTCGGAGTAGCCAGGAAGCTGTTTCCACCCTTGTGCCTGCCGGGATGGGTACAGGAAAGGGGCATCAAACCCAAAAGGAAAGCGGGACTTCTCCAGTCATCCGCTGAAACCAGATTTGTGGGCTTTGTTTTCATTTTGTTTGATTTTTTTTAAATCTAATTCTTCTCAGACTAGTTTTTCTGTAAAATACAATAAAAGATTATTAGAAAAAAATAAAATTTGAAAACACACATCAAATACAAGCCCCAATTTTTTATTATTAGATTCAACAGGTAACAGATATAAAATATCTCTGTCAAATTGCTATAAAAGTTTATAAACTCTCTCAATTTCTGTTCTTATCATAAGGCCAAGACAAGCCCGCCAGGAGAGAGCCAGAGGAGTGCCCCAGCCTTACTCCTTACTCACCTCTCACTCTCACCACCTACCAAGCCCCGCTGGTCAAACCCAGCCAGAAACCAGACAGCAGGGACAATCATTCACACTGCCTGCACTGGGCAGCCTCCCAGGGCAGAGAGTAGGGTGCAGAATGCAAATGGCAACATCAGAGAGCCCAACCCAAGGTACCCCAGAATCCCATTTTCCACCCTGTCTTCTTCCTACCATCCAATATTCTTCCTACCCCAACCAAATTACCCATATTCCCACAGCCCCCCACCCACAGCCCCGTACTGTTCCTCATGCCTGGAAGATTCTACTCCTCTGCTCCTGGGCAAGTCTTCCTCATGCCTCAGGACCTTAGAGGTGATCATGGTCTAGGGTACCCAGAACATTTGTCCATCAGGCTCCTTCTTTAAGTAGCAAACCCCACTTCCCTACATATGGAGTAGGCACACGGCCAAAATTTAGTTGGTTCGTTCAGTTAACAAATATTTACTGAGAATTTAGTATGTGCTGTTCTGGGTCATAGTGTTCTAGGTACTGCTAATACAGCACTGAACAAAAGAGCACTCATTCCGATAGGGAAACGCTTGTTTATTGACAGGTAATCATTATGAGCTTCCCCAATGACTCAGCAGGTAAACAATGCAATGCAGGAGCGCAGGATCAATCCCTAGGTGAGGAAGATCCCCTGGACAGGGAAATGGCAACCCACCTCAGTATTCTTGCCTGAAAAATCCCATGGACAGAAGAGCCTGGCAGGCTACAGTCCAAAGGGTCGTAAAGAGTCAGACACGACTGAGTGACTAAGCACACAATTCATAATCCGCCCCCAGAACTGGGCTATTGACACTTGGAAAGCCCTGTTCTTTGTTCCACTAGGGAGGCCAAGCCAGAAGAACATGCGTGCGGCCCTCCTCCCTGGCCACAGTGAGAAAGCATACCTGTCACAGAGAGTGACTCAGAGGGGAAGAGAATTGAGATGAAAAGAGAGCACCTTGATTACCTTGTGATGCCTGGATCTAGTCAAGCCTGAAGTCTACACACGAGTTTCCCAGCTACATGAGCCAGTAAGTTCCCCCTTTTTCTTTTAGGCTTATTTGGCTTCGATTTGTGTCACTTGGAACCAAATGAGACCTGGTTAATACAGGGACTCAACTCAAACTTTACCTTCTCGGTATTTTCCTTGAATGCCTGGTTTAAGACAACACAGTTTGAATGTTATGACCACATACAGATGGGACCTCTAGCTTGATGCTTCATGGAAAGAATCAAACAGAGCTCACAGAGGATAAGGACTTGGATTTTTAAATACCCAAGGGCCTTGAGTATATTAGATGCCCCCCAAATAATTGTGGAAGTAGCTAATAATGAATTCTTGCAGTCAGTGAAGCCCTATAACCAATAGTATATATCATATGTACTTATATACCCTGGAGAGATGAACTGACTGATATTAAGAGACTGAAAACAGGTCCTTCTGTGATCTGAACCTACCAGGGGCCCAAAGGGTTTCCCTGGGTCACACAGCCAATGGGAGGCAGATCTGGGATTCAAATCCAGTCTTGGATCCAAAACATGTATTCTTACCCACTACCCCGCATGGCTGATCTATAATGCTGACAACTTCCCAACTCTGAAAGTCTGTCAAAATGAGGCACAGAGTTGCGGTGGTAACAAGTGACAGAATCCATCTTTCTTGCTAGAATAAGGATGTCGGAGAGCTGTCATGACCCCATTTCTCCCAGACAGGGAAGTATTTCTAGTCTAAGGGGAGGCTGTATTTCTGAGTGCTTCATTCAACTACCAGAGTCAATGACAACAATAATAGCTACAGTCTATGTGCCAAACTGCTAAAAGCTATACCTCAATTCATTTAATGCTTGCATTAGCTCTGTGAAGTAGGGATCATTAACCCACTCTACAGGTGACAAAGTGGTGATTAAAACATGCGAGAGGGATGCTATCAGCAGTCAGTGGGAAAGCCAAGACCCAAATCCTGGTCTATGGCTCCAAATCCTGTGTTCTGTCCATCTGTGCCTTGAGAGATCCGAACCCAGTTTGTGACAGAACAGCCCCAGGGTTCCTGCCTGTCTGCACTTCTGTGGGCCTGGGCATGGCCCCAAATGGTACCTGAGGGATGCAATTACCATAGCTTTCAGTTCAGTCGCGCAGTCGTGTCCGACTCTTTGCGACACCATGAATCGCAGTACGCCAGGCCTCCCTGTCCATCACCAACTCCCGGAGTTCACTCAGACTCACGTCCATTGAGTCTGTGACGCCATCCAGCCATCTCATCCTCGGTCGTCCCTTTCTCCTCCTGCCCCCAATCCCTCCCAGCATCAGGGTCTTACTACATGCAAACATGGAAAATTTTAACTTCATTTAGGGTTGTTCATAGCATGCACTCCTCCAGGAAAGCTGTTTTTCAAAAATCAATATTGGGGGAGAAAACTGTTCCATATGTCACCATCCATCCTTCTCAGCTGTGTCTTGTGACCTTTCTACCTGCTTGCAAAGTATTGACCTTGACTTTCTCCAGCATAAAGACAAGACAATCTCCTTAACTACTTAGCAGTGAACCAAACCAGAGAGACCTGGTTTTCACTCATCTTTTCAGAAAGCCTATCTCATCCAAACCATTGCTCTTGATCCTTTCCTCCCTGAAATGATCACAATGAGCTTATCTGAAATGAAAGCTTCATCTGTGGCCTTAGGGCATAAAGGGGGACTTTGCTTTAAAATCAGACTAAAGTTATCCTGTGCATGCAAACAATCAGAGGACCCACTCTTAAAGGTTACATTACAAAACCACCTTCCTCAAAAGAACAATATTCCATGTCTTTGATAATTCTACCTTCAGGATTGTTAGAGAATTACACATTTACATATATTTGCTACATTAATTAATTCATAGTTTTCTCAGCCAGGATAAATGATCTGTACACCTTGAGTAACTTACTCACCAATCTCTTCTCCCTACAACCAACCACTGAGGCTTCAACACATATTAAGTGTAAAACACAGGTCACAAAGCAGTACTTACAGTATGATCCCATTTGTTTTCAGGAACTTTAACAGCAATCATTAGGACATTACAGAAAAAGACACCAAGATGCTATTAGTTGTTACAACTGGGTCATGGATTTGAAGTGATTTCTATTCCTTTTATTGATCTCCATTCTCTGAATTTGTCTACAAATTTAGAAATAAGAGGTTTCATACCAAAATAAAAGAATCTACTAAATCTGAAACCCTGTGTTCCCCCTGTCGACTTCAGTCTCACTTCCCTCCCTGGAGCTCAGTGGTCCCTAAGCTGCCACCTAGGTCTGTTTTCACTGTACCCTCAGCTCACCCAGGGCCTGACGCCAGGGCAGAAATTGAAAGGGAAGAAGCTCTGGGACAAAGGATGGTGGCAGTGGTGGTGGGGGTGGGACCCAAGAAGGGATTTCCCAAGCCAGCTGCCCCAGCCCTGTGTCACTTCTGGACTCTAGAGGCATCAGTAGGATGGGACTTGCAACCTCACCCACCCCAGGCACCATCTTTGGAGAAACCGCCAGCTACCCTGGTCTTACCCCTCCCCATTTACTGCTGCTGACTGCAAAAACTGAAGACAGTCCCAGAGCACGGCCTCTCCCTTGAGCAAGCCACATTTGTGGTTAAGAAGATATGGTTTCAGCAGTCAAAATTTTCTGGAATTCAGCACATTTCTGATCTTTCCCATATCAAAGGAGTGAAAGCTAGAGAACAATGTACTGGTCAACAGCGGTTACTGCTCCCCCCGGCCTTGGCAGTCAATTCTGCCCAGCGTAATGTGAACTGAAGCAACTTCCTGATGCTTGGAGGTTTATTCAGAATACACAATCATAAACAGACACAGGAGATGCCAGCTCACCCTGTGAGGGATTTCAAAGTGACTCACCCAGGAGCCTCAGCCATTCCCAGAAACACAGCTTCACTCTTTGAAAATGCATTTGTGTCCACATTTAGGGACATTACTCCCAGGACTGCGTGGACCTTGCAGAGAAAGATCATTTTGGGTGAACAGCCCCCAACTCTCCCTGACTCAGCAGCCCACCAGGAGGCAGGCTGCAGCCGCTCAGGCAGGAGCTCTGTAAAGGCCCAGGGACTCAGAGCAGGACAGAAAACCCCCACCTCTGCCTGTTCTCCAGCCGCACAGACTGAGAAACTGCACCACCTACTATAGCACTGCTCTCTCCTTCTAGAACCCAGGTGAGGGTGGGAGGGTTGAGTGCGATCACTACAGTGGTCAATAAAATCTTTTGTCCAAATGGGACATTTGGAAAGTGAAAACTGGGGCAGGGAGCGGTGCTATTAAAGCTATGCCAGAATACTAGATGCTAAACCCCAATACTAGATGGAAAACCCCATACAAGCCAGAGTGTGGACATCCAGAAAACATCTCCCACTTCTGTTGACAGATGAGAAGTCTGTTGCGAGGATGGTACTCCCTTTCCTCCTCAGAAACATGTGCTACTGAAGAAAATCTACTTTCCTAATCAAACCAAGGCCTTTTTCAGCAAGCTTCCCAGCATCCCAAGGAAAGGAGAGGAGACTATCACGGGAACAACTAGGCTGTAGCAAGGCCCTTATCTGTCTGGATCACAACTGCATCTCCAGGGCCAAGGCAGTGTTGGCAGCTCATAGGACTCAGTAAATCCTTGCTAAATTAATGAACAAATGCCTGAGCAGAGCTTCTAAAGCCATCCAGGAACTTCAGGAAACAAGAGACTTAGCAACCCTAAATAACACTATTCCTCAAACTAGGTAACAGTTTAGGTTTGAACTCTATTGCATAAACAGTTATGCACTGCCCTTTTGTGGAATTTATAAATTTATAAATAAATAAACATGCAAAGCTTTCAAATACCAGGTTGGACTGAAACCTGAAACTGTAAGCTTCCAAATAAACTAATTGGAGAAAAAAATGATTTTGAAGCTGCTGCTGAACTTCAAGTCACCTGAAATTACATCCTGCAGTGTTTCTAACATGATCTCATTCAAAATTTTCTTGGCCAAAACTGGTACTGCATCAACCCCATTGTCACTAAGTGTACATTCTCTGCAAAGCAGGGCCATGAGAGAATTGGATTTGCAAGAGATTTAGTGGAGAAAATGTCCGTCAAGGCTAAAGGAGAAGAAGGCACAGGAGAAGGCAAGGGAGGGCTTTCAGACCATGATGTGAGAGGGACACCTGCAAGAGGAAGGGAGAGGAAGAGGGGGAAGAAGGAAGGAGGGATGGGAAAGAACCACCTTGGGCCTGGTGCACTTCTAAGTTGGGCCTGATGCTTTGGCCAGACGGATGGGCAATTCTGGAGCCAAAGTTGCCAGTAGAGGACTTACGCGTCCTGTAGGCACAGGCCAGCATGAGCACTCCCTGTGTCAGTCATGGGTTGGGAGAACGTGGCCTTAGCACGGACACAGTCGAGGGGCAGAGGGGCAGCAGCCAGTCCCCTGCGCCCCCACAGCGCCAGCCTTAGGCCACGTCTTCACAGCCTTCACAGGCACTGTTTCAAATAATACTTTCCCTGGAAATAACTCTTGTTTTTATAAACCCAGAAAGGCTCTGGTGAAATTATGCCAGCTCTCAGTTGAATAGTCAAAGTAGGTAACAAGTAAACTATCCCACCACCACAATCTTTTCCTCCCTACAGCTAGAACTTTTCATACCCCAATCAAGATCAAATTTTCTCATAGAATCTCAATCAGTAGGAGCTTTTATTTAAAAAATAGAAGTCTATTTTTTCATTTGAATGTTGCCAAATAATTAAGCTTGTCCTGAGCAGCCTGCATGGGAGCTGCCCGGAAGGACTGAGAAGGGAGGCATTTAGTCACTGTCACCCAGCAGTAAATTCTTTATGGGGTTGGGTTTTGAGTTCTTCATTCTGCTCTTGGTCAATCCATGGCTGTGATTCTGGTCCAGAACCCAACAGGGAGAGCAAGGGCTGGGCCATCCTTAGCTCTTACCCAGATGGAACAATTTCCGCAGAAACGCTGGTCCTCCCCAGTAGCCCCTGTAAGAAATGACACAGAACAGTTCTTTGCATTGGAAAAAAGGGGGTGGCTTCAGGCAGCAGGATATTTAAAGGGAAGCCAGGCTGCTCACAGACACTGTTTCTCAGGCTATAAAGCAAGACTGACAGCAAGGTAGAAAGAACCCAGGTGTAGGAGGGTGCAACTGACCTTAACAGTGACTTGCTATGTGAGCCTGAACATACTAACTCAATTCAGCAAACCTGTACGAAGCCTCTACCACGCGCAAACTGCAGTCCTCTCTGCCTTGAGAAGCTCGTAAATCAGGTACAGGTCCGGGTTTCCAAACCTATTGGCATTTTGGACCATATACTTCTCAATGGTAGGGGGCAGTCCTATTCAGCAGCATCCTTGGCCTCTGCTCACTAGATGCCCGTAGCATCCCCTCCAGCTGTGACAACAAAATATAACTCCAGATATTGTCACATGTCTCCTGGGGAACAGAAGCATTCCTAGCTGAAAAACACTGGTGTCTACATTTTGGCTTACTTTTCTCAAAGGGTCTGGGAGCGTCAAATGAGATTTTTTTTTTTTGCAACAAGGAAGAGGAATTATTAAGTTTGTCACTGTTTACTTATTGACTGCCTACAATGACCTGTGTCTTTATGTATTGTCTTAATCATCCCATCCTGTGAGGAAGACAATGTTCTTTCATTTTACGATAAGACACGTAAACAGAGAGAGTTTAAGCAACTTGCCCTAGGACGCATAGCCGGTAGGTGGCAGATGTGACTCAAACACAGGTCTCCAAAGCTTAGCTCTTAATTAGTACGTTTTCTTTTTCTTATGATAAAGTACTTGACAGGTCAAAGTGATTCATTCTGATTATAATGATGATGAGGATTTATCCAGCAGCAAGAGAGTGCCAGAACATGAAAGACAGGAGAACTGGTCACTGCCGATTATAAAAAGAAGAGGCTGTGTCCCCGTGGGTGGGCGGTAGCCGTGCTAGGGCTCCTTGTCCCACCCAGGGCAGCCTCTTGCCCACCACGTCTGGCTGAGGCTTCAGAACCCTTCTCAGGCTGCCATTACCAATCCATGAGACATGACTTAGCAAGGTGCATCCCCTTCGCCAGTCCTGCTCGGGGTCGTATCTCCTGAAGCTGGAAGGCCTCCCTGAAACAACTCCCCTATATAGGCTGTCGCAATCTGCTAACAGGTATGCCTCTCCCCCAGGTGATATACTTACCTCAGCATCAAATTCCAATACAGGAACGGCATCATGTCAGCCTTCATGAGGTACATGGAAAGTCTCTCTTTGCTCTGGTCAAAAGGGAAGGTTTCCAGGGGCTCCGCGTTGTAGTTAAACTCCGCGAGAATCACACGGTTGTAGCCAGTCACCAGGGGACACGACGTGTAGCCGTCATACTGTGATTGAGACAGAGTTGGAAAGCGGCTTTTTTCCATGTGCTATCTAGACACCTTGGCTTCCCAGGTGACTCAGACGGTAAAGAATCTGCCTGCTAGTGCAGGAGATACAGGTTCAATCCCTGGGTTGGGAAGATCCCCTGGAGACAGAAATGGCACTCCACTCCAGTATTCTTGCCTGGGAAATCCCATGGACGGAGGAGCCTGGCTGGCTACAGTCCATGGGGTCGCAAAGAATCGGACATGACTTAGCAACAAACAACCACCACCTAGACATCTTAGAACTTACCATTTACTCTGAGTAGTGGTAATGTTTCCTTTTTTGTATATTCTACTTTTTGTACAATGAAAATATAGAAATTATATAGCAAGGATATACTAAAGGCAAAAATTGAAGTGCCCTATTAATAGAGAAACTAAGAAAGCAACAAAACTGTGGGAAAAGTGTTCATGCAAAATGGAAGATGGTAAGTAGAGACAGTGATTCTTACAAGGCATACAAACCTTCTTCACTGGTCTTTGATTCTTCATAATCAGAGAAATTGTTCTGTCAAGTATTCCTGACTGGGCAGCTATATAAGAAATGGAAAAGTCAGAAAATCAGAAGTGTCTAGATTCTCCAGGAAAACTAACTTGCAAATAATTTTAACATGAAGAAGTTAAGAAGGCTCCATATCCCATCCCTCTAGATTGTGACTAGAACACAACTCAACCCAGTGATGGACTGTAGCTTTGCCAAGGACCAAACTAACAGGACGGGTTCCTGAGGTGGCACAGTGGAAGGCACAAGCATACAACCTGAATTTGATCACAGGGAACTACCAGACAATTCTAAATTGTGGCATTTTCCATATAATAATACCCAATCAGCACTCCTCAAAAATGTCAATGTCGTGAAAGTGAAAAAGCAAAGGTCAGAGGCTTGTTCTAGATTAAAGAAAACCAATGCAACATGGCAGTCAGTATGGAGTGGGGCCCTTGACTGGCTCACAGATTGAAGGGGACCTGGGGATGGTGGGGGAAGAGTGGATAGAGAAAGCTAAAACGGACATTTTTAGAAAAACTGAAGCAATTCACAATGGGTTGTACTGATGATTTTATAATGTGATGTTCAATCTCTTAGACATGAAAATGATCTTGTGGGTATAAAGGAGAAAGTTCTTTTCTTAGTAGACAGAAGTTGAAGTATTTGAGGGTGAAGTATCATGATGCCAAAATTTACTTTCAGATGACTTTGAAAAAGGTACATAGAGTGATCAGACAAAATATTCATTTATTGGTTAATTATTATACCATATTGGTCACAAAATATGAATAATTGGTTAATACCTGAAGGCATATGGATATTCATTGTACTTTCAAAGTTTTCATAGGTTTGAGATTTTTGAAATGAGAAGTTTGGGGGAAATGACTATAAATAATAATAAGGACATTCAGTGGATTTCCTAGAAAGCCTTTCTTAGGTTGACATAGTCAACAAAAGTAACACATGTTCTGCGGGTATGTAATTCACACGAAATGCTCCCATACCCACCGGCAGAGAAGTTTGTGTTTTATAGCATCTAAAAAAGACAGTTCCTGTCTACAGAAAACAGAATCCAAAAGGCAATTCTCTCCATCACTGCTAGAGCGGAACATCGACGTGAAGAATTTAGTTGCCCAGGCTGAGGCCTTAATCATGTACCAATCAGGGCACTCTCCGCTGTATCTGTCTTAACACAGCAATTTTCTGCTCTGCAAGTTTTCATTGACTTGCATGTGTTTTCTGGGAAACAAATGCTTCCCTAGGTTTACGGTGTTTCAGGCAGAAGAAAAACAGCCAACCTGCCCAGCATCAGGGATGTTCCAAAGAAGACCAGGGATGTGAGCACAGTAGCATGAGAAGTTAACAGAATTCTAGAGAGCTAGAAAAGTGGTACCTCTCTCTCCAATGTCCCTCTCGCCCTGAAAACCACTCCTCTGACCCAGAAAAGGCAGATGAGGTCATGCTACCCTGGTACAAAGCATTCAACAGATACTTTATTCTTTACACAAGACTAAGTTCATTGACAACTAGGTTCATTACACAACACTAGGTTCATTGACAACACTTCTGTTTTGGGGAGGCCAAAGGCGTTTTTAGGCACAAAAGTTTTTCCATTAATATAATTAGCATATAATGAAATGCCGCTGGTGTCCAACTTTTGTTTTTGTTATGGCGGTGCCTTAGCAAAAGGCACCCCTGCTTTGAGTGAGGAGGGAACATAGCTCAAGGCCTTACCTACGGCGGCAGCGGTCTTTGATGTCGGCAGGTTGGTACAGTCTCCGATCCCAAACACATTAGGGTACCGCTTGTGCTGCAGAGTGTCTTTGTCCACGCCACCCAGCCGGCAGCATCAGCCACAGGACTCATCTTGAGGACATCTGGTGGGCCCATGGGTGGTGTAACGTGAAGCATTTCATACTGCAAAAAAGGAGAGCATCTAAATGTGTGTTTGTTCCATTATTTCCATAGCCCCACAAGCTCTGGCCCCGACTCCCTGACACACACATGGACTATGGCTGCACGAAGCACTCCACAGTTAGTGCTCGTACTGATCCACATGCTTGCCAAGATCATCCACGCTCCCATGCAAGGCAGTGATAAAATAACTGACGTGGTCTCCCCGCACAGAGTTCAAGGGATTCCTTTGGCAGCTGGCATGGGGGAATCTGAAAAACTGGAGTGAACTTCACTAACATTTTGAACTCATTGATGCTTCTACTTATTACTGAAATGAAGCGGGTGATGTATCTCAGTTGCTGTCTTCCTGACCCTCAGCTGATGACTTGTAAAGTCTGGTTGCACCAGGTTTATTCTGCAAAGAGGTTCTCAGAGTGCCTAAAACTTGTAAAAACCCATGTTAGGAGCTGATAAGTGAGCACCATTCTCAAATATGAGTCAACTCTCAAAACACGAAAAGGAAACCATCAAAACACCAATTTAAGGTGAAATAAAGGCAGCAAGAATATTGGCTAACACTATGAAGAAGGAGGGGTCTAATTCAGTATTGGGTTTACTGAACTGTGTAGGAGGCAGGATGGATTTTTTTTTTTTTTCCCAAAAAACATTTATCAAGGAAGGCTACCCTTGGCAATTAGGCACTGACCCAACCTAATCAGTTTTGATGGCTCATGTAACTCTTTTGTTTATGTGATATGCTTTTTTGGTTGTTTCCATAATATTTTGTAGTTTATTCTATTTCTTTTACCAACTCCATCTAGCAATTTCAAATTGATTAAGTGTTCACAAAACATTTCATTACAGTGAAAACTTTAGCATCTTAGGACAATCCTAACATTGTGATAGTCAACAGCCCCTGATTATCATAACAAGTTCCGCATCTTCACCAGGGCCTGGCGTCATGATGGCAGAGGGAGTTAGGGATGTGACTTATATTTACTCCCACTCTCGTTATGAGCTTAGTCAACCTTAAGGTGGAAGACATGAAGCAAACATGCAGTGCTTTGCGAAGTATTCTAGTTGGCTCTCTAGTGGCCTGGGTCCCTGAGGCTGTGTCTGTTCATTTCATGTAAACTGAGCACATGTCTGCAGGACAGCAGATGGAATAGTCAACAACCATCATCCACCAAATTAAGGCCATGTCTGTATTTCTGAAGTTAACCAGAACTGAGGGCCAAATCTTACTAGCTAGCATCATCTCTATCTATTAGAATGAATATGTGCTTGAATTTCACAAATACACATGAATTTCATACACCTTTTCTAGAAGGGAGGTTAAATATTTCCACATAATCATCATAAAGGGATGACATTTTACTTGAGCAAAAGAACTACTAGGGTCATTTTATAGATTTGTTGGAAATTAATATTGGCATTCAGTTATAGCTTGTTTTTTATCAATTATTTTCATAAACTGAATCTAGTGAATAACATGGTTCTCCTTCATTAACATAAATAACCTATTCAGAGTAGTGGTGTTCAAACTTTAATGTTTATAAAGAAGATCTGTAGAAAATTCAGGTTCCTGGGCCCTACCACTCCAAGATCTCAATCCAACAGGTCTAGGAGAAGAACGGGAATGTGTACTTTAACAACCTCCACCCCAATGATTCTGAAACATGAAACCTGTAGATGACAGTATTAGAAACTCTGGCTTGAAGGAATAGGTTCATTTATAATGAAAAATGAAATGCTATTACTTAGTCACTTCACCTTTCCTTTCCTTTTCTATAAGGAAATGCACTGCACTGGATAATCTCCAAAACCTCTTCTAGTTCTAGGATCCCGTGACATTTTAGTTCAGATCTCTAAAAACTGGAGACTTGGGCTAGTTCACAAGCTCTCTGTGAAGGATCAGAGACTAGAGGCTTTGGGTACATTTAATTCTTTACGGTAGTGGTGCTCAGTCCTGATTACACAGAGAATCATTAGTGGAAATTTGGAAACTCCCAATCCTCAATCCAGACCCCAGACCAATTAATCAAAATCTCTGGGAGTTAGACTCAGGCATCAGCATGTTTTGAAAGTCCTCTGGGTGATTGAAATGTGCAGCCATAGCTGAGAGTCACTGCTCTAAAGCCTTTTGGTAGATTTTTTGAAATTCATATTTTAAAGAGTAGAATTAGGTCTGAAGAGAAAATCTAATCTAAAAGCCTATACTTCAAAAGGGACACAAATAATCTTCTTTCTTTATAAACCCTTCAGAAGAACAATAGCCATTTACTTATCCAAGTCCCTATCTGCAAGCCGAAACTAGCCAAGGCACAGCAGAGAACCAGAGTGAAAAGGACCTAATAACAAAATTAAGTTCGTGCACTCAAGCTCATACACTTTGCTCATAAAAATATGCTGTGGCCCTCACACACCACCCATCTGCTTATACTTTACATAGAATTTAATGAGTTTGGCTATCTCATTTTCCAGCCAATAAAAAGATTAGAAGTAGCAGTTTTAAAATGCTGGAGCTAGAAGGATCTCCCAGTCACAACTGCCTGACAGCTAGGAAGGAAGAAAACAAGAAAACTACAAAGAGGATGCACACAAAATCAAATAACAGAGTAGACAGAGATCTTTTCATAAGAGGATAATTAGCCCTAAACAACCCAGTAGGCCCTAGATGCATAACTATAAAAGAGCTACTCAAAATGATGACTGTGAGCTAGGGCAAGGAGACAAGCCTGGGACATCCTGGGACACCAGAAAGCAAGGAAGTGCTCAAAAATGTAATGGGGACATGTCACAAGGACATTAAGGGCCATTCTGAAAGGGTTCCTGCTGACCCAATCTGAGACAACTTGAGCACCAAAATACTTAAAGACAGAATGAATTATAAACTGAAATGAACGTATCTCCTGACATAGCAATAAACAAGACATGTCACAGCCATCAGCAATTTCTGGCCTCCAAATATGAATGAGGGCTCCCAAAACTGCAATGCAGACATGTGGCCACCCCCTACGGTGACTGCTGAGGAGCTCAGGAATGAAGAAGCAAGGTGAGCAAGGCAACAGGACTGGACCAGATAGCTGAGGTGTGTAAGAAAGGAATGAATTCAGTGAGCCCAGAGACTTGCATCTTCCCATACACAGAATGCTGAATTCCTTAACTTGCTACCTGATCTTTGATCTTCAGACTGCCTGCTCCCTTTGTTGCAAACTTGTATATAGCCCGACTTCCCCTCCTGCCTCCTTGGAGCAGTTTTCTCAGAACTACTGAGATGCTGTCTGCCTGACACAGATCCTAAACATTCCCACCAAATAAAATAACTCTCTACTTTTAGGTTGTGACTATATTTTTTAGTTGACAAAACCAGTGGGGGAAAATACAGGCATTCATAAGTTCATCAGTTCAGTTCAGTTGCTCAGTTGTGTCCAATTCTTTGTGACCCCATGAATTGCAGCACACCAGGCCTCCCTGTCCATCACCAACTCCCAGAGTCTACCCAAACGCATGTCCATTGAGTCAGTGATGCCATCCAACCATCTCATCCTCTGTTGTCCCCTTCTCCTTCTGCCCTCAATCTTTCCCAGCATCAGGGTTTTTTCAAATGAGTCAGTTCTTCACATGAAGTGGCCAAAGTATTGGAGTTTCAGCTTCAACATCAGTCCTCCCAATGAATACCCAGGACTGATCCCCTTTAGGATGAACTAGTTGGATCTCCTTGCAGTCCAAGGGACTCTCAAGAGTATTCTCCAACACCACAGTTCAAAAGCATCAATTCTTCAGCAGCTTTCTTTATAGTCCAACTCTCATATCCATACATGACTCCTAGAAAAAAACATAGCTTTGACTAGACGGACCTTTGTTGGCAAAGTAATGTCTCTGCTTTTGAATATGCTATCTAGGTTGGTCATAAATTTCCTTCCAAAGAGTAAGTATCTTTTAATTTCATGGCTGCAATCACCATCTGCAGTGATTTTGGAGCCCAGAAAAATAACGTCAGTCACATTTCCACTGTTTCCCTTCTATTTGCCATGAAGTGATGGGGCCAGATGCCATGATCTTAGTTTTCTGAATGTTGAGCTTTAAGCCAACTTTTTCACTCTCCTCTTTCACTTTCAAGAGGCTCTTTAGTTCTTCTCCACTTTCTGCCATAAGGGTGGTGTCATCTGCATATCTGAGGTTACTGATATTTCTCCCGGCAATCTTGATTCCAGCTTGTGCTTCCTCCAGTCCAGCGTTTCTCATGATGTGCTCTGCATATAAGTTAAATAAGCAGAGTGACATTATACAGCCTTGACGTACTCCTTTTCCTATTTGGAACCAGTCTGTTGTTCCATGTCCAGTTCTAACTGTTGCTTCCTGACCTGCATACAGGTTTCTCAAGAGGCAGGTCGGGCGGTCTGGTATTCCCATCTCTTTCAGAATTTTCCACGTATGTTCATACTAATAATTAATTACGAAGGGAGAGCTTTTGCTGACAGGGTGCCAAGAATCTACCAGTACAGGTGGAGGGAATGCTAGACTGGAACATCATTTTGCAATCACCATAGTAAAGACTGGATTAGGCAAAAATCATCAGTGGATGCTAAATCTATTGGGAAAGTTTAATGAGTAGGGAGTAGGGTGTTTGCATGGTCTTAAAGTGCCCCCTCCTTATTAGTGGCAAAAAAGAAAAATAATAATAATTCTCTACAGTGAAGAAATTGGACCATAT
This sequence comes from Aepyceros melampus, assembly GCA_006408695.1. Lineage (NCBI taxonomy): Eukaryota > Metazoa > Chordata > Mammalia > Artiodactyla > Bovidae > Aepyceros > Aepyceros melampus. Next base: position 421,112 of record SJXQ01011164.1, on the reverse strand, counting down.
CTGGACTTGTGATCAAAACAAACATCATCAAGGGGCAGATAAACACTGTGTGCTTTCTAACGTGTTATCCTAGAAAGAAACATCACTTATGCGGTATTTCAGCCCAAAAAGCAGAGCCTGAAACTCATCACCAGGAAACACAGACAAACTCAAAACGAGGACACCCTATTAAAAAATAAAAATCAGGGAGAGAGCTGTATTATTTCAAAATGCAGGGTCACGGAAGACAAAGAAAGGCTGTAGAAATGTTCCAGATTAAGGGAGGTTAAAAACACATGACAATTAAATGCAATACCTGCCTGTAGACCAACTTCTGGAGGACAGGAAGTCTATAATACTATTCATCAATCAACAAAACTTGAATACAAATCATAGATTAAAATATTGTATCCTTGCTAAATTTACTGAATTGATAACTGTAATGTGGTTATATAAGAGAATACTCCTAACTCTTAGGAAAATTATGGTGAAATATTTAGGGGTAAAGGGCCATGACACACAACGTACATGAGTGTGTGCTAAGTTGCTTCAGTTGTGTCCAACTCTTTCCGACCCTATGAACTGTAGCCCACCAGGCTTCTCTGTCCATGGGATTTTCCAGGCAAGAACACTGGAGAGGGTTGCTATGCCCTCCTCCAGGGGATCTTCCCAACCCAGGAATCAAATACCCGTCTCTAGTGTCTCCTGCATTAGCAGGCAGGTTCTTTACCACTTTACCAGCCTGGTGGCTCAGATGGTAAAGATTCTGCCTGCAGTGTGGGAGACCCAGGTTCAATCCCTGGGTTGGGAAGATCCCCTGGAGAAGGAAATGGCAACCCATTACACTATTCTTGCCTGGAGAATCCCATGGATGGAGGAGCCTGGAAGACTACAGTCTATGGGGTTGCAGGGAGTCAGACACGACTGAGCAACTTCACTTCTTTACCACTAGTGCCACCTGGGAAGCCTGTGATGTACATAACTCACCTTTAAATGCTTTAGGGAAAATATATTACATTACATAATATTTATATATGGAGAGAGAAGCAGTGAAGCCAATGATAAAGCAATGGGGTAAAACTCAGCAATAAGTGAATCTAATAAAGGCTATACACAGTTTTCTTTGTACTACTTTTATTTTTGCAACTTCTCTAAGTTTAAGATTATTTCCAAATGAAAGTTTTTTAAAATTATGACTTTGACTCATTAGCAGGATTTTAAATGATAGTGACTACACACCAACAACACAAGAGAAGACCCTACACATGGACATCACCAGATGGTCAATACTGAAATCAGATTGATTATATTCTTTGCAGCCAAAGATGGAGAAGCTCTATACAGTCAACGAAAACTAGACCAGGAGCTAGATATCTGTGGCTCAGATCATGAACTCCTTATTGCCAAATTCAGACTTAAATTGAAGAAAGTAGGGAAAACCACTAGACCATGCACATATGACCTTAATCAAATCCATTATGACGATACAGTGGAAGCGAGAAATAGATTTAAGGGACTAGATCTGATAGATAGAGTGCCTGATGAACTATGGACGAAGGTTCATGACATCGTACAGGAGACAGGGATCAAGACCATCCCCAGGGAAAGGAATGCAAAGAAGCAAAATGGCTGCCTGGGGAGGCCTTATAAATAGCTGTGGAAAGAAGAGAAGTGAAAAGCAAAGGAGAAAAGGAAAGATATAAGCATCTGAATGCAGAGTTCCAAAGAATAGCAAGGAGCGATAAAAAAGCATTCCTCAGTGATCAATGCAAAGAAATAGAGGAAAACAACAGAATGGAAAAGACTAGAGACCTCTTCAAGAAAATTAGAGATACCAAGGGAACACTTCATGCAAAGATGTGCTCGATAAAGGACAGAAATGGTCTGGACCTAACAGAAGCAGAAGATATAAGAAGAGGTGGCAAGAATACACAGAGGAACTGTACAAAAAAGATCTTCACGACCCAGATAACCATGATGGTGTGATCACTCACCTAGAGCCAGACATCCTGGAATGTGAAGTCAAATGGGCCTTAGAAAGCATCACTACGAACAAAGCTAGTAGAGGTGATGGAATTCCAGTTGAGCTATTTCAAATCCTGAAAAATGATGCTGTGAAAGTGCTGCACTCAATATGCCAGCAAATTTCGAAAACTCAGCAGTGGCCACAGGACTAGAAAAGGTCAGTTTTCATTCCAGTCCCAAAGAAAGGCAGTGCCAAAGAATGCTCAAACTACTGCACAATTGCACTCATCTCACATGCTAGTAAAGTAATGCTCAAAATTCTCCAAGCCAGACTTCAGCAATATGTGAACCGTGAACTCCCTGATGTTCAAGCTGGTTTTAGAAAAGGCAGAGGAACCAGAGATCAAATTGCCAACATCTGCTGGATCATGTCCCAAAGAAAGGCAGTGCCAAAGAATGCTCAAACTACTGCACAATTGCACTCATCTCACATGCTAGTAAATTAATGCTCAAAATTCTCCAAGCCAGACTTCAGTATACATGAACCATGAACTTCTAGATGTTCAAGCTGGTTTTAGAAAAGGCAGAGGAACCAGAGATCAAATTGCCCACATCTGCTGGATCATGGAAAAAGCAAGAGAGTTCCAGAAAAACATCTATTTCTGCTTTCTTGACTATGCCACAGCTTTTGACTGTGTGGATCACAATAACCTGTGGAAAATTCTGAAAGAGATAGGAATGCCAGACCACTTGACCTGCCTCTTGAGAAACCTATATGCAGGTCAGGAAGCAACAGTTAGCACTGGACATAGAACAACAGACTGGTTCCAAATAGGAAAAGGAGTATGTCAAGGCTGTATATTGTCACCCTGCTTATTTAACTATATGCAGAGTACATCAGAAGAAACACTGGACTGGAGGAAGCACAAGCTGGAATCAAGATTGCTGAGAGAAATATCAATAACCTCAGGTATGCAGATGACACCACCCTTATGGCAGAAAGTGAAGAGGAACTAAAGAGCCTCTTGATGAAAGTGAAAGAGGAGAGTGAAAACGATGGCTTAAAGCTCAGCATTCAAAAACTAAGATCATGGCATCTGGTCCCCTGGGAAATAGATGGGGAAACAGTGTCAGACTTTATTTTTGGGGGGCTCCAAAATCACTGCAGATGGTAACTGCAGGCATGAAATTAAAAGACACTTACTCCTTGGAAGGAAATTTATGACCAACCTAGATAGCATATTCAAAAGCAGATACATTACTTTGCCAACAAAGGTCCATCTAGTCAAGGCTATGGTTTTTCCAGTGGTCATGTATGGATGTGAGAGTTGGACTATAAAGAAAGCTGAGCACTGAAGAATTGATGCTTTTGAACTGTGGTGTTGGAGAAGACTCTTGAGAGTCCCTTGGATGGCAAGGAGATCCAACCAGTCCATCCTAAAGGAGATCAGTCCTGGGATTTCTTTGGAAGGAATGATGCTAAAGCTGAAACTCCAATACTTTGGCCACTTCATGCGAAGAGTTGACTCACTGGAAAAGACTCTGATGCTGGGAGGGATTGGGGGCAGGAGGAGTAGGGGACCAGACAGGATGAGATGGCTGGATGGCATCACCAACTCGACGGACATGAGTTTGAGTGAGGTTTGAGCGTTGGTGATGGACAGGAAGGCCTGGAGTGCTGCGATTCATGGGGTCACAAAGAGTCGGACATGACTGAGTGACTGAACTGAACTGAACTGACACACCATTTAAGAATAGAAAGATGTATGCAATACATTTTAGAAAGCGCTCCCACTAAAAAGCTTAAACTGTGAAGTTCTGATGTTTAGAAAATTAATCTTTGGCTCACTTCAAAATTTTCATTTATGGAATCCTTCATTCCTCTAAAAAGGCTGAATGAATAAATGTGACTGTGTACTGTTTTCTCTTGCTAACAGCTCTTGCCAAAATGATATAAACAAATGATGCTTCTCTGCATCTTCTCTGGATGCCTTTGCATCTTGTTCTTAATGTACTATTCCCACTTCACAGAAGACACAGATGCACAGAAGCCAAGCCCATATACAAAGACGAGATCTCTCCAAGTAGGATATGGCTCTGCCAGATCTTTCAAGGATTTGTAAGCATTTCCTTTGATGCACAGGTATGAGATCTTTAAAGACATCCTCTTTCACAGGTAAAAGATATCCATCATTCCTGAACTACCCACAAGCAGGCCTGGCTGTCACAAACCATAAATGGAGACAATCACTATATCCTGCATTTAAGAAGCCCTTCCTGAACTCTAGGCAACTAAAGTTGTGAAATGTTTCTGGCTGCTTCAAATGACTCAGTGCTAAAAATACAGACACAAAACAGAATAAAAATTCACTTGGTACCAGTATATGAGAGATTCTCTGGTGGCCTAGTGGTAAAGAATCTGCCTGCCAAGTAGGAGATGTGGGTTCAATCCCTAGGTCGGGAAGATCCACTGCAGAAGGAAATGACAACCCACTCCATACTCTTGCCTGGAAAATCTCATGGACAGAGAAGCCTGGTGAACCACAGTGCATGATGTCACAGGTCAGACACGACTGAGAGACTAAACAGCAACAGGAGATGAACCCTCCTCATCTCCCGTGGACACAAACTCTCATCTCTTCCTCTTCCCCATTTTGGTCCACCTTCTCCCCATCACAACCCTATGATGCTCATTGTAACCAGCCTCCCAAGCATGGGACAACGATGGACAAAGAAGTGGGCCCCTCAGTGCATCCATGGCACTGCTCAGCTGACAGCTGCGCCTCCACACTCACTGAAATCACTTGGGTCTCTCCAGGTTTGTCCAGATTCTCAAAAATAGCCTCTTGCTTATCAGCTCGGACTTCAATGAGATTTTGCTTGTAGTTAACGGTGAGGGCCCTCTCCTGGATAATCTTTTGTAGGGATCTGCATACTTCTTGACCCCAAAAATGGCTCCAAGAGAAGTGTTGAAAATGATGTTGGCCTTAGGTCGCTTTCCAGTCTGAAAAAAAGAAAAACATAGAAACAATCAACATCAAAGCATTACTCCAACCACCCTTTTTTTAACCTAGACAAGACTTAAAACCCTCCAGAGACCACATCAGCTTTCTCCATCACTATGCACTGGTGGGATGAGGTGTGGATCACAGCCTCCTCCTCCTTTAATCTTCCATCAGTGACACAGCCCCTCAGTCCAACTTGATTCAGGGGCTGAGGTGCACCCTGTTCAGTGAGGTCCAGAGATGAAAGTCAGGTCCAAGGGAAGATAGACCTGAGTTGTTTACTCATGTATTCATTTGTTGATTCACTCAGTAAACATTTAATGAGGTTCTAGAGTTGACCAGGTACTGTTCTAAGTGCTCCACATTCCCTAGATCATAGAAAAAACAAGAGAGTTCCAGAAAAACATCTACTTCTGCTTTACTGACTATGCCAAAGCCTTTCTTCAAGAGATGGGAATACCTGACCACCTTACCTGCCTCCTGAAAAATCTGTATACAGGTCAAAAAGCAACAGTTAGAACCAGACATGGAACAACGGACTGGTTCCAAATTGGGAAAGGAATACATCAGGGCTATATATTGTCACCCTGCTTATTTAATTTATATGCAGAGTACATCAAGAGAAATGCCAGCCTGGATGAAGCACAAGATGGAATCAAGATTTCTGGGAGAAATATCAATAACCTCAGATACACAGATGACACCACCCTTATGGCAGAAAGCGAAGAGGAACTTAAGAGCCTCCTGATGAAAGTGAAAGAGGAGAGTGGAAAAGCTGGCTTAAAACTCAACATTCAGAAAATGAAGATCATGGTACCTGGTCTCATCACTTCATTGCAAATAGATGGGGAAACAATGGAAATAAATAAAGTCTATATTTTCTTGGGCTCCAAAATCACTGCAGATGGTGACTGCAGTCATGAAATTAAAGGATGCTAGCTCCTGGAAGAAAAGCTATGACCAACTGAGATAGCATATTAAAAAGCAGAGACATTACTTTGCCAACAAAGGTCCCTCTAGTCAAAGCTATGGTTTTCCAGTAGTCATGTGTAGATATGAGAGGTGGACCATAAAGAAGGCTGAGTGTGGAAGAATTGATGCTTTTGAACTGTGGTGTTGGGAAAGACTCTTGAGAGTCCCTTGGACTGCAAGGAGATCAAACCAGTCAATACTAAAGGAAATCAGTCCTGAATATTCACTGGAAGGACTGATGCTAAAGCTGAAGCTCCAATACTTTGGCCCCATGATGTGAAAAACTGACTCATTTGAAAAGACCCTGATACTAGGAAAGATTGAAGGCAGGAGGAGAAGGGGACGACAGAAGATGTGATGGTTGGATGGCATCACTGGCTCAATGGATATGAGTTTGAGCTAGCTCTGGGAGTTGGTGATGGATAGGGAGGACCAGCATGCTGTAGTCTATGGGGTAGCAAAGAGTTGGACATGACTGAGTGACTGAACTGATAGTATGATTATAATCATGTTAAAAAATAGAAAAAAACAATGGAAGTACATATCAAATTGATAACAGTAGCTATACCAAAGCAATTGGATTATGAATGACATCTTTTTTCTATTTTGCAAACTTTCAGTTACATAATTTTATACATGTGAAATAAAAAGTAAAAATTGATGTTTTCCAATTGTGGTGTTGGAAAAGACTCTTAAGAGTCCCTTGGACAGCAAGGAGATCAAGCCAGTCAATCTTAAAGAAAATCAACCCTGACAATTCACTGGAAGGACTGAGGCTGATGCTGAAGCTCCAATACTTTGGAGAAGTGGGCAGCAGAGGAAGAGATGGTCAGATAACATCATCTACTCAATGGATATGAATTTGAGCAAACTCCAGGAGATTGTGGAGGACAGGGAAGCCTGGTGTGCTGCAGTCCATGGGGTTGCAGAGTTGGACACAACTTGGCCAATGAACTACTAAATTTAGAAACAAAAATGGTATTTTGACATGGAAAAAATGATATCCCTTCTGCCCTCCTTGCCCATCCCTGGAAAGGAAGCATACCTTCCTGAAATAGGCTTCTGATAAGTACATGATCTTCTGTGGGGCCCCGGCGCACTTCACTGGAGTGTTAGGAAAGGTAAAGATGGCATTGCCCTCCTTGAAGTCCTGCAGAGCTTTCCACGTCTTCTCCACTGTCCTCACTGAGTAATTGGACCCTATCTTGGGATGGGCAAAACCTTCAGGGAGGCCTTTGATCTGCAACAAAGCACACAAAGACATTATTATTTAACAAAAGTGAAAATGGAATCTGTGTTTAGAATCCTTCTTCACTGTCATTTCTACCACCTCTCATGTATTTCAGCACAATTTTGAGCCTCCTGGACTCACACACAGTGGCACTAGCAGGTGAGTGAGGGGTCTGCTAAGCCCAGAGCTGTGGGGCCTACAGTCATCTGCCAAAGTGGAGAACAGGTGAGGCTGAGGGGAAACCCTGGGCCTCTGTGGTCTGGAGACCAGAATTTGAACCTCTCTTCCCATTATCAGAGTGAGGACAAGAAGCCAGCCTTACTTCCCTTTTGGAGAACAAGTTTTCTTATTATAAGGGAGAAGAATAACAGGCAGAACCAAGAGCCACACTATCAGTAATAACAGAATTAAATTACCGTGTATCAGGTTGGACCAGGCCAAGCGCTTGATAAAAGCAGCAAAGGCAGGAAATTAAAAGAATGGACTTGAGAATCTACAGACTCCAGTTTGAGTCCTAGCTCTTCCACTTACAAGCATTGTGATCCCCAGTAAATGGCCCAATAAATCAGGTAGTGGGTCTCAAGTGTGGTCCCCAAATCAGCACCACCTGGGAACTCATTATAAATACAGATTACCAGACCCTAGCTCAAACTCAATGGATCAGAAACTCAGAGGCAAGCCCAGAAATCTGTTTTAACAGGCCCTCCAGGCAATTCTGATGCTCACTGAAATGCTTATGTTCATCATCTGTGAAATGGGAATAAAAGTAACCACTCTGTAGGACGCTGGCGAGAGTAAAGACCATGGTATAAGATGACTAGAAAAATGACATGTGTATGGTACATGCTCTGTAAACGTCAGTGTATTCCTGTCATGAAGATTAACTGGGTCCTCCTCTTAAGGTTCATATAACACAATGGAGATAGCAATGAGTGAGTTAAGAGACTCAAGGATGATCAGAGAACCATCAAAAATAGTCTCAAGATGAGCGGTCCTTCAAAACCTCTCCAGGCTGAAGGGCACCCACTCATGATTCATGGAATCGCCCAACACCTATTCCTCAAGTCTCAGGGAAAGGGTCCTGCGGTCTCCTCCATTACATGTTAAGAGCAAGTATTCCTCTGATTGTTAACCATATCTTCTGCTATAGTTTAAGTAGCTGTAATATTAGCAGTCTCAACAACAGTAACCACTTACTATTATAAAATCACCCTGCATTTTAATGTTTCTGCCGTCTCACGTCTATGTTAATATTCACTCTACTCACTACACTCCCTCTGAGGGAGGGGATAGAATATTACTGACCCACAGACAAAGATGAGGAAACAAGGTTGAGAGACCCACCTAGACTCTTATACAACTAGATAGATACTGAGGCTCCTGCCCACTGCCTGAAGCCCTTCCCACAGGACCTCCATGCTTTCCAGCTCCAAAAGCAAAACTCAAGATCCAGGAGATAAATAGCCAATCTGCCTTATCATATTTCTCTAGTCTGAAGCTGTTATCTAGGAAAACGGTGCCATAAAGTAGTAACCAAGTTTCTTTCAAGAAGTGAAGTGAAGTCACTCAGTCGTGTCCGACTCTTTGCGACCCCATGGACTGTAGCCCACCAGGCTCCTCAGTCCATGGAATTTTCCAGGCAAGAGTACTGGAGTGGGTTGCCATTTCCTTCTCCAGAGGATCTTCCCAACCCAGGGATCGAACCGGGGTCTCCCGCACTGCGGGCAGACACTTTAACCTCTGAGCCACCAGGGAAGCCCTCTTTCAAGAAGAGTTGTTCCTAAAGGGCAGTTTATGACACCATTGATCCAAGGTAGCTTCCCTGGGAACCCAGAAGCAGAAGGAGCAGGAAAGTCTAAGAAAGAGATGAGATCTGACCCCAACTCTATGAGGGGCCATGGACCATCCTACCACACTGAGAGGACCAGATAGCGGGACATGGCATGGCAGAGATTCACCAGGAGCTGATGGGGGAAGAGGCAGAGGCAGCTGGGCAGAGAGAAGCTACTCACGTTCAACAAAGCCCAGAGCAGAGATCAGTCCTTCTGGGCCCAACGACATTCCGCCCCCGAGATCCACACACCTTGGCATCCTCATCAAAGCCATCTCTCCTTTGTTTACACTAACCTGGGTAGTTTTCTAGTATCTCCAAGACTGCTAAGTAACACAGTAGCCCTGGAAACATTACTCACATCCTCTTAGCCTCAGTTTCCTCACCTATCAAGAGGAGATAAAAAATTTCTACCTTGCAAGCAGTCATGAGGAATCAGTATTAGATTCTGAGCATAGTCCCTGGCACATGGTAGAGGCTCCATAGTAACAGCTCCTTTTAAATATTATTGTTTCTTGGTTTACTGCAAGAGGGTGCAAGCATTCTCAGCACTGCTGTCTTCAGACAGGTCTCACACAGCGAGCCATCAGGGTGACATGACCATAGAGATAGGCGACCTTTGTTAAGTTGACTCTGGTGGACCTTTTGAAGAGGCATGGACGTCCCAGAAAGTATCATTGGCACCTTTGTCCATAGAGTCTTCCATGGTTTACTATTTATATGAGGCTCATGACCCATGGCACCAAACTCATCACAACCTCCACACTAATCCATGGCTTGTTTATACCTTCACAGAACAGGTCCCAGGCCATTTCTTCTACTTCCTACACTGGGCATGTCACTATTCTGGTTTTTAACCCTGAAACACATATCAAACACCCTGCAGATACAACTCAGATGAGGCCCTCACCTAAACTACTTTCCTGAGATTTGTGACCTAGTTATCACAATGCGTTATGTGCTTCAACTACTTATTCATATTTCCTAAGAAGCTTCTGAAATCATAATTACTAACTCACTCTATTATGCTTTAGGAAAATACATTTGAATCTCACAAATTGTCAGAGGGCATCTGGCTCCCTAGCTCACTGAAAAGGGAGGTCTAAGGAACTGCTGGGGCAGCATTTATATTGTGTCAGTCACTTTATACCAAAAACCCAGCCTCTATACAACAAAACTTAGACATCCCTTCAGTGCCTGATAAGCTAACTGCCGATATTCTACCCTTAAAGTCTGCTTAAGAATTCACAGTCTAAATCTTACTTTCAAAGGAAATACAACCAACTCAGTCAGTCCTACAGAGAAATGTACTTTTCTTGTAAGTGTGGGAAAGGCTGCTGTTTCGTAAGAATTACCATCAGGTCCTGGACATGTTGAATTCTGATTAAAGCCTAAAGCTAGAACATATGACGATCACTGACAGAATCTTAGAGGAGACTTTCTTAAAACCATAAAAAGGCTGCTGAGAAATAAAACTGAAAGAGGATTTCTTAATACTCTTTCTTGTCAAAATGAGTATAAAACAACTAAATGCAGTTTTGATCATAGCATAAGTAGGGCAGTATAACATACTTATGTAAGCATGCTCAGTTGTGTCTGACTCTGTGACCCCATGGACTGTAGCCCACCAGTTTTCTCCATCCATATAATTTTCTAGGCAAGAATACTGGAGCAGGTTGCCATTTCCTACTCCAGGTGATCTTCCCAACCCAGAAATCAAACCCATATCTCATGCATCTTCCGCACTGGCAGTGGATTCTTTACCACTGAGCCACCTGGGAAGCCCATGACATAGTAATAGAAGTAGCTTAAAACAGTACGTTCTCAGACTTCCCTGGTGGCACAGTAGATGGGAATCCACCTGCCAACGCAGGAGACATGGGTTCGATCCCTGGTCCGGGAAGATTCCACATGCCACAGAGGAACTATGCCTGTGCACCACAACTCTTAAGCCTGTGCTCTAGAGACCGTGATCCACAGCTACTGAAACCTGTGCACCCTAGAACCCATGCTCCACAAAAGAGAAGCCACTGCAATGAGAAGCCCACACACTGCAACTAGAGAGTAGCCTCTGCTCATCACAACTAGAGAAAGCCGGAGTGAAAGCAACAAAGACCCAGCAGAGCCTAAAATAAATTAAAAAAAATTTTTAAGTACCTTCTCATAGTCCAGCTGGATTCCAAGAGCAATGATAAGATACTTGTAGGAGATCTGCAACACAAAAATTGACATTTTAGACCAAGACACAAAAAGTGGCAGCCCCAGAACTGACCCAGACCCCAGACATGAGTAGCCCCTGCTGTGTCTCCATCTTGTAACGGGATGACGTGGGGCTGCAGATGGTGGGAAGGCCAGCAGGCAGGGATGAACACTCCAGTGAGCCATTATGCCCACCTCTCTGCTACCTCTTCTCTGCTGCCCCACATGTCAGTGCTTCGCAAATATATAACATGCCTGGCTTCTGGGAGCTTGAGATACCTGTACTTTTACACAGTGGAGCACAACAGAAAAGAGACCACAGTTATTTGTGTTAACACTGTTTCATGCCTTCATTGACTCAATGGATATGAGTTTGAGCAAGCTCTGGGTGCTGGTGATGGACAGGGAAGCCTGGCGTGCGTCCTTGGGGCCGCAAAGAGTCAGCCTGAGCAACTGAACTGACTGTTTCATGTTGAAGGCTGGAGGATGACTTTCTAATCTTAAAACAATCAACTTTCTTTAAAAGCTAATCTGTAAGTCCCACCTACAGGGTAATGTGTGAATCTCAGGCCAATCTGTCCTGATCATATAGACTGGATCAACAGCATAACTGAGAGACTGCTCTTTTGAGGGACACCAAAAAAGATGTGATAGAACCTACCCGATCCTACTGAACGAGCTGTTTGGAATTTAAAACTCTTCTCTTTAAATATGGGTACTGTGCTCATCCATGCTGAGGGCAAAAGCATCCATACTTATTATGATGGAAATGTGGGTTCATGATCAGGAGGAAGACAAGCTGAAGTACAAAAGTGTAAGCAAAAATGATATAAAGTAAAGGGCTTGCCTACAGACCTGGAGAATGGCAGTGGTCAATGTGGGAGCCCAGCCTGGAGCCACAGGTGGTGACTGCCACAGCCCTGTAGAGAAGGCTGGACAGGCGGAGAGGTGGGTGGCTGGTTTCAGTTGCTTGTGAAAAACACAAATAGAGAAGCAGAGCGGCCAGCTGGGCAGATCACAGTGGAAGAGAAGGGCCTCCGAGACCTGAAAGAGCTTGGCTTGGGCTGGGGAGCCAAGGGGAGCAAGTCGCTGAAGAGGTCCTGACCTAGGAGACTCGGCTCCAAGGTCACCTCCACCGTGAGACCTGGCTATGACTCAGTCCCCCTCCCTGCTGGCCCCTCCCGCAGCTCCCTCAGCACAGTAGACTGGATGCTTTTTAGCCCTTGTGTTATTCAGCAGCAATGTCCTCCTCACTACACTGAACACTCCTAAGGATAAAGGTTATGTCTTATTCCTTATAGTCCTAGAATCTAACACAAGACACTAAAGTGAGGAAGTCTGTAACATTTGTTGGATGAATGGATAGGTAGATGGTTGATTTCGGCTGCTTGTGAAAAACACAATCTATCAAAGTGGACAGATAATAAATACATCTGTATGATTTGCCTAACCATAGAGACCGAGTGCCCTTAAATTCCTCATTCTGTAGGAAAGTATACCAGGCTCATTAAATGGCTGAGTGAACTCTTCAGGATGTCAGGTCAGAGATGGCACAGGATCTGGGGGTCCTGACCCACATGTAAGACATGTGAGCACTGTAAAGAAAAGTCTTGGGTTTGTGCATGCCTTGATGGTTCTATTAGAGCATAATATTGATTATTTTTATAAGTAAGTAAGTAAAGTCACTCAGTCGTGTCTGACTCTTTGTGACCCCATGGACTGCAGCCCACCAGGCTCCTCAGTCCATGAGATTCTCCAAGCAAGAATGCTGGAGTGGGTTGCCATTTCCTTCTCCAGGGGATCTTCCTGACCCAGGGATCAAACCCGGGTCTCCCACGTTGGAGGCAGACGCTTTAACCTCTGACCACCAGGGAAGCTGATTATTTTTATGGACTATTAATATACAAGCTTAAGATTATGAAAAAAAGGGAGAATAAATCCTAAAGTGGCAAAGAACACAAGAACACTTTATGTATTTTGAATGAGTTCAAGCTTCCAGGCCAGATGATCTAAACTCTAAGGAATTACAAAACCTTGTAAACAAAACTGAGCAGTTTCAGAGAACAGTGCAGACCTTGCCAAAAGGCTATATATGGACAAGTGTTTTGTAATTTTATATGAGGGGGGGTGGGAGAGGTAAATTATGACACTAACAATTTAGTAAACAAGATGTTTATCCATTTCAAAATTCCAGGCTCACCTAATTAAAAGATGTCTCATAATAATTTAGAAAAAGAAGGGCATCAGCAAGTGTTTGCAGACTGCAAACCTGCTTCCCATCAGTCGGCAGTCAAGAACTCTGTGAGCAGAGTGGATACTCAATAAATATTTTCTTTTCCTTTTTTTCCCCATATGCTCTTTTTTCCTTCCTTCTTTTTTAAACTTTTTTGTTGCACCACACAGTATGTCAGATCTTAGTTTCCTGATTAAAGATCAAACCCACACCCCCTGCAGTGGATGCATGGAGTCTTCACCACTGGACCATCAGTTAAGTCCCTCATGTATTCTTTAAAAAGTAATAACAGCTACATTTCTGAAGCATTCACTTTGTACAAGGCACTGTCCTGAATATTTTACATGTTTTAATTCATTTAATCCTCACAACAACCCAGTGAAGTAAGTATTAGTACCATTTTACAGATGAAGAAATTGAAGTACAACTTGATCAAAAAGATTGACTGAACACCTTCTATGTGACAGATATTATGCCAAGTCCTGGAGCGACACCACCGAACAAGAAAGGCCCAGTTCCCACCCCTCCAGGAATTCAGTCTAATGGGCAAGACAGACGTGAACAGATACCCACACAGACAATTACTAAACCACAGAGCGCTGGAATGGCAAGTCTAGGGGGAAACCTGACTACTCTGGTAGGTCAGGGAGGCCTGTCTAGATAAAGATCAGTAGGAGTTAGCTAGGGGAAGAGGTGGAAGCAGCCTGTGCACATGTTCCAGGCGGCTGAGGTGTCTGAGGAGAGGAGAGCCCAGTGTGCTGGAGCAGGAACAAGGAACAGAACCAGGTTAAGTCTGGAGAAGGAGCAAGGACCCATGTACACACTGGGCCTGTGGAACACACCCCAAACAAGCAGACTCCTGGGGCGGGGAAGAGTCAGAGACACACTGGGTCTGGACTTCAGCAGTGCCCTGGCATTGTGGACAGGATAGGAAAGTGTAAACAAATGATGGAAACGATTATGTAAATTGTTTAATATTTTCAAAAGAATACTGATTGATTCATGTATGCTAGAAAAAAGTTCTCTAGGGACATGTTAAAGAATTCAAACCTTGAACTTAAATGAACCCATCATGGATAAAGGCAAGGAAAAACTGCTAAGTGGATGACAGAATCACAAATGTAAAAGATCCAGGCAAGTCGGGAGGATGAACCAAAAGCAAGAAGATGAGACATGATATGTAGATTTCAGATACTTGGCTATGGAATAGAAAGTGAAAAGTGAAAGCTGCTCAGTCATGTCCGCCTCTTTGCAACCCCATGGACTATACAGTCCACGGAATTCTCTAGGCCAGAATACTAGAGTGGGTAGCCTTTCCCTTCTCCAGGGGATTTTCCCAACCCAGGGACTGAACCCAGATCTCCCGCATTGCAGACAGATTTTTTACCAGCGGAGCCACAAGGGAAGCCCTGGCTATGGAATACTTTTGCTTAAAAAATCCTGGACAAAAGTCTCCCCACTTTATATGCCACCTTATTCCTTAGCCCTAACAAGGCACTACAACTCTCCCAAGCATCTAGACCTTAGAGTCTAAGCAGGGTTCAGAAGTGAGGGTGCCTCCCAGTACCTCTCATTCTCAAGAGGTGAAACAAGTTTATGTTCCTTAAGATACACACAAAGCCAATCACAGAAGTACTGAGCTACTCTTGCAGTGCAGAGAGGTCTGACTAGGAGGAGGCACTGCTGTATCAAAGGGGTGCCGTGTCTTCAAAGATACAGGTCTGCTGGTCCCTTAAACTGGCAGCAGACTGGTGAGAAAAAGAAGCCCCAAAGCCCAATCCTGTGAACTGAAACCAGTCTTGTGTTTAATTCAGTCTGTTCTCCTGGAGATGTTGGGGAAAATAAGGAAGTGTATCAACATGGGAAAAACAATATATAAAGAATATATAAATTTTTAAATTCAATGTAAATAAATGTATATTTATTTATATACACATATACAAATATATACACATATATAAATGTGTGTGTTTGTATAATTGCGTATTTAAATATTTGTATATTTATATATGCACATATATATAAAGATGTCTGTATTTTAGGATGGGGGATGCCTGACTCGACAGTACATCATGTGACTAAAAGGCCCATGGTCTCTAGGCCAGCATGAATCAACACCGTGAGAAATGTCACTGGCAAACGCTAGCCTGGGCTCTAGCCAGCTGTGGAAGAGAACGGTCCCACACTATTCTGGGCTGTTCTGTAGCATTGGTTACTCTCCCAAACACCTACTGGGGCCATGGATCTCGGGGTACTAACAAGCCAGATGATGTCCAATGCAGGATAAAGAGGGTAGGGACGGGATTGGAGCCCATGAGATCTGAGGAAAGTGGGGACAGGAGGAAAAGTCTACCTGAGAAGACAGACACGGACTCTGAGAGCCACTTTCAAACAGCTGGAGGGTTTCTCCACTGAAAAGAGAGAAGACCTTCTCTCCCACTCTACAGGAAGAATAAGGAATAAGAAAGGTATTATGGCCACTAACACCTTAGAGGCCAAAGACGAAACAAAAAAGACATTACAGGAAGGTGGGTTCTGACTCACTGAAGGAAGAACTTTCATATAACCTGTCTGCCTAGAAAAAATGAAGAGTGCTAACTTTCAGAGAAGTAGGACATGTAAATACTGCTACTGCTGCAGCTGCTAAGTAGCTGCAGTCGTGTACGACTCTGTGAGACCCCTTAGACGGCAGCCCACAGGCTCCCCGATCCCTGGGATTCTCCAGGCAAGAACACTGGAGTGGGTTGCCATTTCCTTCTCCAAAGCACGAAAGTGAAAAGTGAAAGTGAAGTCGCTCAGTCCTGTCTGACTCTTCGAAACCCCATGGACTGCAGCCTACCAGGCTCCTCCATCCATGGGATTTTCCAGGCAAGAGTACTGGAGTGGGGTGCCATTTCCTTCTCTAACCCACTTCCTAACCCACTTTAAATTCAACCCCCTAACCCCTGTACCCAAGTCCAAGTAACTCAGCTCTATTTTTTAGTTAACATTCATTACCTTCTAACACACTGTATAACTTACTTATTATGATTATTGTTTATTGTATGTCCTCCTCCACTAGAATATACAATCCTGAACAATAAAGATATTTGTCTTTTTTGGTTCACTTGTATATCCTTAAAACTGTATACACAGGTTATAATAATGCTTAATATAAATAAATACTGAGGGAGGAAGGAAGAACAAACAGAAGCTAGGCAGGTCATCTTGATCAGGGTTCAGGGAAGGGCTACAAAAAATCTCTGTACTCCTTGAAATTTAATGCAAAATTAGGCACTTATATGCATTCTGTAGAGCAGGCTAAGGTCCTACTTAGAAAGATCCATGACCTAAGGAAAAGCTGAGGATGCCTGCAGCCAATGGTCCCTGCTTAGAGCAAGAGGTTAGAGCTGAAAGATTTCTACCAACTCTGATTCTACAGTTCTGTGAAAATGCTGGAGTGCCCAGTTTGCAGGGATATGGGTCAGGGTATTAAGGCCAATTAAAGGCCCAAGAGCCACCAGACCCTGGGACAGGCTGGGGACAGCATGGTGGCTGTCCCGGGGTCAGCAGCAGATGAGGGGACAGGATGGCTTCTGAGCCTGTCTTCTAACCATCTTGCCCTCATCCCCTCAGTCAAACCCAGGGGCTTCAGCTGCTGAAAAGTTGGGATCCAAGTGTGGTGGGGATGGGAGGAGACGTCTATGGTGCTGAGCAATTGTGACCCTCAAGCTGCAGCACAGCAATTCTTAGCCCCAACACCAATCACAGTCACACGGCACAGCACCCACTAGTGTGACCGAGACAGATACTCTCCAACATCCCCTTCCTCTGCAGGGCCATCTGTCAGGTGGAGAGGCCCACTGCTTCAAAGGAAAAAGGAGGGAGGTACCTGGTATTTTAACACAGAGCAATAATGTCTGTTCAATAAGAATTCAGGTACATGATAGCGTAGTAAGCAACAGGGCAAACAGTGGTTTTCAACAAATGCTTGTCTTCATTGTTCATTTATTAATTCAGCTTCACTCAGTCCTTCCATCTATCCCATCCTCCTTTGCCCACACCTGTCCCATCTCACACAGTATTCAGCACACACACACATGCACACACACACACACAGATACCCCACCCTCTCACCACAAAGCTGCCCATTTTGATACAATGTGCATTCAGTATAAACCCTTAGGTTAACAAAAGCCAGAGGACCCCAGTGGTTACCTTCTTATCATCATCTGTGTGGATGCAGTTCTTGTCCGGATTCAGATCAACCACCCTAGCTTTGATCCACTCCACACCAGATGGAATCACCTTTGCTGTGGGACGGCCAGATGAGGATAATGGTTTGGCACCAGCACCCACCAGGGTCCAGATGGGCTGGTAGAAATGTGTCTAAAGAACAAAGTATTTGGAGATTCATTACAAAGTGAGGCTGATCGAAAGAGTCATAGGTAAAGGTACATGAGCTAGACTCTCCCAATTCCTCCCTCCTGACCCTTGAAGCATCACAGAGAAGTCTCCAAAAGGTTAGTCTTCCCCACCAACTCCACTGGTGTTTCCTACTATGTTAATTTCTGAAGGGCAGTAACCTTAAATCCACTTTAAGCAATAGATAATACAGTGGTCCCTAAAGATAGTTTATGATTTTTTTTGCTGATCTTGGCTGAATTCTTTTGTAGGTAAGGTAGCTCAGATGGTAAAGAATCTGTCTGCAATGCAGGAGACCTTGATTAGATCCCTGGGTCAGGAAGATCCTCTGCAGAAGGAATGACAACCCACTTCAGTATTCTTACCTAGAGAATTCCATGGACAGAACATGGTGTCACAAAGAGTCAGACACGACTGAATGACTAACACAAAGTAGATCTGGTGTTTAACATGTACATGCTATATTTGTTGCGTTAGTCACTAAGTCACGTCCAAATCTTTTGGAACCCCAGGGACTGTAGCCGGCCAGGCTCCTCAGTCCATGGAATTCTCCAGGCAAGAATACAGGAATGGGTTGCCATTTCCTTCTTCACTGGATCTTCTCAACCCAAGGATCAAACTTGTGTCTTCTGCATTGGCAGGTGTATTCTTTACCGCTGAGCCACCTGGAAAGTCCGCATGCTATATAAGCAAGCATACATACATACACGGGCTTTCCAGGTGGCGCTGGTGGTAAAGCACCTGTCTGCTAGTGCAGGAGACATAAGAGATGTGGGTTCAATCCCTGGGTTGGGACGATCGCCTGGAGGAGGGCATGGCAACCCACTCCAGTATTCTCGCCTGGAGAATCCCATGGACAGAGGAGCATGGCAGGCTACAGTCCATGGGGTCACACAGAGTCAGACTCAACTGAAGTGACTTAGCACTTAGCACATACACACACATATTATGAGTCCATTTCATGTATACAGATATAAAGAAAAATTAAGTCCAGAAGGCTAAATATGGTTACTCAGAAGTTTGTGAGGCGAGTCTGAAAAGTTTTCTGCCACTTTGGGGATGCTCAGAACTTCATTAACTTCCCCCTGTGTTTCCCAAGCCCATGTGGACAGCAGATATCCCCAGTCAGTCCTTGGAGGCCCTTTTCTCCTTTCTCAGAGGTTTTTACACCCAAAGCCAGGAGGCATCAGATCCTATCCCCTGATACCCAAACTTTCAGTATTTTCTGGAGTTCTCTTGTTTTAGATGGTCCACTCTTGATCTCAGTTAGTTATGAAAGTCCTAGACTCAGGGTCAAAGGGCAGATTGGTTTCATGGCCTCTGAGAATTCCCATGTATCCATGGAGCAGACTGGAGGACAAGAGATCTCAGCATTATCAAAATGCCTCAAACTGGCCAGACAGAATTGCCAACAGCCCCAGAGAGTGAAGAGGACATAGGAACAGCTTTGCAATCTCCCTACAGCCATAACGCATAGGATCAAATGGGGGCAGAGGTCACCAGCTGTGAGAGCTGAATGATGTCAAGTCCATTTTGAACAGAAAAGGGAATTAAAATACAAGCTCAGATCATTTTTTTAGACTGCCAACAAGCATGAGCTCCAGCAATCCCTAAACCAGACACAGGAAGGAAGGTACCAAACACCTGAGCGACTGGCAGCTCCTCTCAGAAGCCCTGTCACGCACATCCTCACGGAGCAACGCAGACTCCATCCTGGTCTCTGGAATTGAGTCTACTGCCTCAGGGGAGCCTGTCGCATTACAGAGAGTAGCCCCGCGAGAGGCTTTCCATGGGATGACTACAATCCACCAGAGGCCACCTAATACAGCTCTCAGACCACTGTCATTTTAAATGTTGTCCCTGAATTAAAGTCACTTTAAAAAGGAAACTGGGGCTTCCCTGGTGGCTCAGTGGTAAAGAATCCACCTGCCAGTATAGGATACACAGGTTGGTATCCCACATGCCTCAGAGCAACTAAGCCTATGAGCCATAACTATTGAGTCCACATGCCACAGCTACTGAAGCCTGAGCACCCCAGAGCCCGTGCTCTGCAATAAGAGAAGTCACAGCAGTGAGAAGCCCTTGCACAACAACTAGAGAGTAGCCCCACTCATTGCAACTACAGAAAGCCTGTGTGCAGCAACAAAGACCCAGCACAGCCAAAAATAAATAAATAAAATTTTTAAAAATAATCTTTTAAAAGGTGGGGAGAGCTGAAACTTAAACTGAGCTCTTCTATTTAAAAAAGGGGGAAATTGACAGAGTGCCCTACCATCTCCCCGCAGATCACAGCATGCCAATCAGAGAATATAGCAAAGCCCTGGGCAGCCTCATTTGGTACAGGGAAGACTTGCTGAAAAGAAGTCTGCCTTTCTTGCCCCCTCTCTCCACTAAACAGGCATCAGGTCCATTTTGATTTCTCCTCCCAAAGATACAACTCTCCACTGGTGCACATCTGGTTCCTCAGGAAATATTAGGCAAACCGTCAAAAATCTTGACTATTCTTCTGAAGCTCTGCTGCTGCTGCTAAGCCACTTCAGTCATGTCCAACTCTGCGCAACCCCATAGACGGCAGCCCATCAGGCTCCTCTGTCCATGGGATTTTCCAGGCAAGAGTACTGGAGTGGGTTTCTGAAACTCTGGACAACCTTAAAATGTTAGTGCCTTACAAATACTTCCCAACTTCCCTTTCGGTGTCTGCTACCTTTTTCTGTTTCATAATCTGTTTATAATCCCTTACACTTAAATTTCTCAAACTTACACATTTTCAGAGGCCTCCCCACTCATCAACTCATCATCTTTTCTCCAGACTGGAACAGAGAAAGGAAAGTGCAATGACCACCGATTTTCCTCTGGACATGAGATTGAAGGTGGAGGGTGATGTGAATTGAACTGTCTCTCTTCAAAATATATGCTGACATCCAAATCCTGGGACCTGTGATCGTGACCTTATTTGGAAATAGGGTCTTTACAGATGTAATCAATTTAAGATGAGGTCATACTGGATTAGGGCATGTGCAGGGGGCCCTTGGAGAAGGCAATGGCACCCCACTCCAGTACTCTTGCCTGGGAAATCACATGGATGGAAGAGCCTGGTAGGCTACAGTCCATGGGGTTGCTAAGAGTCGGACATGACTGAGAGACTTCACTTTCACTTCTCACTTTCATGCGCTGGAGAAGGAAATGGCAACCCACTCCAGTGTTCTTGCCTGGAGAATCTCAGGGACAGAGGAGCCTGGTGGGCTGCCATCTATGGGGATGCACAAAGTTGGACACAACTGATGCGACTTAGCAGCAACAGCAGCAGGGGGCCCTAGTGGTAAAGAACCTGCCTGTCAGGAGATGTAGGAGACACAGGTTCGATCCCTGGATCCAGAAGATCCCCTGGAAGAGAGCACAGCAACCACTCCGATATTCTTGCCTGGCAAGACCGATGGGCAGAGGAGTCTGGTAGGCTACAGTCCATAGGGTCACAAAGAGTCAGACACGACTGAAACGACTTGGCACGCACACATACTGGATTAGAGTGTCCTCAACTCTAATGTTTATCCATTGGATTGTCTCTAAAATCTAATCCAATGACTGAGGTCCTTGTAGAAAGGTCTTGTGCTGACCCAGTGGCACACAGAGAAGGCCATGTGAAGACAGGGGCAGAGACCGAAGTGATGCGCAACCAGCCAAGGAATACCAAGGACTGTCCACAACCACAGAAGCTAGCAGAGAGGCAGGGGACAGCCTCCGTCTGCCCTGAACAGCTTTCAGAGGGAACATGGTCCAGCTAACACCTTGGTTGTGCACTTCCAGCCTCCAGAACTGTGAGAGGATACATTATCTGTTTTAAGCCACACTGTTTATGGTCATTTGTTATGGCACTTCTAAGAAACTAACACAGAGAGGATCATAAGAAGCCAAGAGATCTGTCCTTGCTCTCTCCCTCCCCCCACCTTCTCCCAATCCTTCTGGACGACCTGCTTTTTATGCCCAGAAAGAGAAGCATGAACCTGGGAACATGGAGGCCCAGGGCATGACAGTCATCCCCACCTCAGCCCCTAACCCACACATGCATGTGCTCAACACACATACAAAACACACACACACACACACACACACACACACGCTCATAAGGGGAAGACTTACCTCGCTGGGCTCAACGATGGCCACGTTCTCTGCGCCCACTTTCCTCTTCATGCGGGCAGCCATGCTGATCCCACCACTGCCCCCACCCAGCACCAGCACCTCATAGTGGCTCTTGGCTGCGAGGCTGGCCCCTGTGTGCAGCTGCAGGGGGCTGGCCTGCTGAGAGCCCAGCCTCAGGAAGCAGGCGAAGAGCCGGGCACGGGAGCAGGACACCACAGAGGCCAGCAATGTCATCTTCAGGCCGGATCAGGCTACAAAGGAACAGATAAGACTCTGAATAAGGAAAGAGCCATCCAGCCATCTCATCCTCAGTCGTCCCCTTCTCCTCCTGCCCCCAATCCCTCCCAGCATCAGGGTCTTTTCCAATGAGTCAACTCTTCGCATGAGGTGGCCAAAGTACTGGAGCTTCACTTTAGCATCATTCCTTCCAAAGAAATCCCAGGGTTGATCTCCTTCAGAATGGACTGGTTGGATCTCTTTGCAGTCCAAGGGACTCTCAAGAGTCTTCTCCAACACCACACTTCAAAAGCATCAATTCTTCGGCGCTCAGCCTTCTTCACAGTCCAACTCTCACATCCATACATGACCACAGGAAAAACCATAGCCTCGACTAGACAGACCTTAGTCGGCAAAGTAATGTCTCTGCTTTTGAATATACTATCTAGGTTGGTCATAACTTTTCTTCCAAGGAGTAAGCGTCTTTTAATTTCATGGCTGCAGTCACCATCTGCAGTGATTTTGGAGCCCCAAAAAATAAACTCTGACATTGTTTCTACTGTTTCCCCATCTATTTCCCATGAAGTGATGGCGCCAGATTCCATGATCTTCGTTTTATGGCATCACGGACTCAATGGACGTGAGTCTGGGTGAACTCCGGGAGTTGGTGATGGACAGGGAGGCCTGGCGTGCTGCGATTCATGGGGTCGAAAGAGTTGGACATGACTGAGCGACTGAACTGAACTGAACTGAAGGAAAAAGCCACTATGAAACTCAAGCATTTTCTTTTAGGGAGGAAGAGGAGACTGGCATCCGGCCAGCTCCAACTGGTTCCCGCCATTTCAAGACCACCCTCCCACCCAGCCATGATCAAGAGCTTCTTGGAAATGCTCCACCAGCTAAGCTTTCCATTTCTCCCTCTCCTCCTTCCTTCAGGACATCGCAGGCTTTGTTTGAACCAGGTAAACCTCACCTTTTAAGTTCTCTCTCATAGCGTGCCTGTCCCCATCCTTGTCCACTCCTAAAACAAGGGCATCATCTAGGGTAACCCACTGTCACCCTCTCCTCGCTGGCACATTCTTCAACTCTTTCTTTGGCTTTTTGGTCCATCAGCGATGTATGAGTCTACAATTCCTTGCCACCTGAGACCTTGCTAAAAACAGAGTTCAGCAAGAAACCCACCTTCTACAGCTCAGGGTTCAGGTCACAGAAATCAGAGCCTCGGTCCCACTCAGAAGTACCTGGATCTGCTGTGCCAGGGACATGCAATTTAATCAGATCACTGGCTACAGACACATGAGCAAAGGCCCTCCACACCTTTTGGCAATTTCAAACACATGATTAAAAAGCTATAAAAGGAGCCCTTCCCTAGTATCATAAAGCTATATTTTATGTAAAGAATCTTCATATCCTGCTGACAAGTCTTTTATTATATCCAATTCAGTAAAAATTTCCCCTTGTTAGGTTTTCCAAGAGATGTACTTCACCTTTAGGAAAAGGTGTTTCTGCTCTACCAGTTGGTATTTTGGCAGTGAGAAAATGAAGGCTACTCAGAAACTGGCCTTGACTTCATCCCATCCCCAGAACGGGCTTTATATCTTGGATGTGATCTACCATGTAAGTTGAGGGGCCCCAACCAAAATACCCCCCACCTTGTGTATTACAGAGCCCTAAATTTCACCATCTAGCACCATCCTGTGAGTTCCTATGTTCCACAAACCCTTTATAAAGTCCCAGCTGAGGGTACCCAGCAAGTACCCAGCTGGGGGATAACACTTCTAGCTGCTAAGATCACTTACTTCTAAATGGTAACAATTTAATTATATGACTTCCCACCAGTGGAAAAGAGGAAGGCTACATAAGGGAATTAGAGAAAGCTGGGAGGGGGAAAGGCTATGAAAGGAAGAAGGAAGGGCCCTGGAAGAGTGAGAAAGAGAAGTCAGAAGTGATGATCTTAATTAGGATTAACTCTGTCCCACTGTTTTGGCACCTGTGACAATTTCCTCAGTATTTCAGATCTGGGGGAGGGTACACGGGGTTACAGAAACTGAGGAAGGCTCACTCACGGTTGCCACAAGTTTTAAGTCAGTGTGACTCTTACCAAAAACATTTCTCATCCTTTGACTCTGCTCTTCCATTTCTGGGACTCAGGTCTAAGGAAATAACCTCTAATACTTAAGAAGACAAGACTCTACAAAGATATATCTCACATATTCATTCATAAAACAGTCAAATCTGAGTTAACTGGCTTGTGGATTGGATCTGATTTCGTCCTGGTTACAGAAAAAACAACGGCAGGCTCTAGATGGGCCAGGAAAGGCTCAGGTACCAGACTGTTCTAACCAAGGCTAATTTATGATTGCTTCTATTTAAAATGGGTAGGGGGAACAGAGAGAGCCATCCACATGTCAAACTTTGAGGAAGGGTTACATAAAATATTATTACACAAGCTGACCTATACAGTTTTTTCAAATTATATTTACAAAGAGCATATAAAATGCTTATGTTGTAATCAGAATATAAATTGGAAATACAAGTTCAACTATGTAAGAGAAAAATGCATTTAAAAAAATAAGATGTTAACATTGGTGGTTTTCTCTGGGTTTTAGAATAATAGGTGATTTTTATTTCTTCTGCTTTTCTGTATCTTATAAATTCTCTACTATATGCATACATTAATATTATAATAATAAACTATTTTGATGACAATAACAAACATGTTCTAAGTCCTTTACACAAACATTTATCCTATGACTATCATTATCACCATTTTACAGATGATAAAATTGAGGCAGAGTTCACATGTGGATTATGATTTGAACCTGGACACTTTAGTGCCAGGGTGTTTGCTTTAAACCACTATCTCTATCAACAACAAACAGTGCTAAGATGAAAATCTTAAATGAAAAAATCAAGATATTTTCCATACTTTCCACAACAGGGAAACCATTTTTTCATGGTATTGACACCTAAAATAGTAGCAGTGTTTTGATATAGCTATAATTGATTTTTTCCCTCTTCTTTGCATGTGCTTTTCTCACATTTTCTTCAATGAGTTTTAAATTTTAAAAATCAGTCAATTTGGTTTTGTTTGTTTGAGTTTTCTTTGTTTTTTGTTTCCTAATGGTAGGGACTTAACAGAAGTAGAAGATATTAAGAAGAGGTGACAAGAATACACAGAAGAACTGTACAAAAAAGATCTTCACGACCCAGATAATCACGATGGTATGATCACTCACCTGGAGCCAGATACCCTGGAAGGTGAAATCAAGTGGGCCTTAGGAACCATCACTACAAACAAAGCTAGTAGAGGTGATGGCATTCCAGTTGAGCTATTTCAAATCCTGAAAGATGATGCTGTGAAAGTGCTGCACTCAATATGCCAGCAAATTTGGAAAACTCAGCAGTGGCCACAGGACTGGAAAAGTCAGTTTTTGTTCCAGTCCCAAAGAAAGGCAATGCCAAAGAATGCTCAAACTACTGCATAATTGCACTCATCTCACATGCTAGTAAAGTAATGCTCAAAATTCTCCAAGCCAGGCTTCAGCAATACGTGAACCGTGAACTCCCTGATGTTCAAGCTGGTATTAGAAAAGGCAGAGGAACCAGAGATCAAATTGCCAACATCTGTTGGATCATGGAAAAAGCAACAGAGTTCCAGAAGAACATCTATTTCTGCTTTCTTGACTATGCCAAAGCCTTTGACTGTGTGGATTACAATAAACTGTGGAAAATTTTGAAAGAGATGGGAATACCAGACCACCTAACCTGCCTCCTGAGAAATGTGTATGCAGGTCAGGAAGCAACAGTTAGAACTGGACATGGAACAACAGGCTGGTTCCAAATAGGAAAAGGAGTACGTCAAGGCTGTATATTGTCACCCTGCTTATTTAACTTCTATGCAGAGTACATCATGAGAAACGCTGGGATAGAAGAAGCACAAGCTGGAATCAAGATTTCTGAGAGATATATCAATAACCTCAGGTATGCAGATGACACCACCCTTATGGCAGAAAGTGAAGAACTAAAGAGCCTCTTGATGAAGTGAAAGAGGAGAGTGAAAAAGTTGGCTTAAAGCTCAACATTCAGAAAACGAAGATCATGGCATCCAGTCCCATCACTTCATGGCAAACAGATGGGGAAACAATGGAAACAGTGTCTGACTTTATTTTTCTGGGCTCCAAAATCACTGTAGATGGTGATGGTAGCCATGAAATTAAAAGACGCTAACTCCTTGGAAGGAAAGTTATGACCAACCTAGACAACATATTAAAAAGCAGAGACATTACTTTGTCAACAAAGGTCCATCTAGTCAAGGCAATGGTTTTTCCAGTAGTCATGTATGGATATAAGAGTTGGACTATAAAGAAAGCTGAGAGCAGAAGAATTGGTGCTTTTGAACTGTGGTGTTGGAGAAGACTGTTGAGAGTCCCCTGGACTGCAAGGAGATCCAACCAGTCCATTCTGAAGGAGATCAGTCCTGGGTGTTCATGGAAGATCTGATGTTGAAGCTGAAACTCCAATATTTTGGCCACCTGATGCAAAGAGTTGACTCATGGAAAAGACCCTGATGCTGGGAAAGATTGAAGGCAGGAGGAGAAGCGGATGACAGAGGATGAGATGCTTGGATGGCATCACCGACTCAATGGACAAGGGTTTGGGTGGACTCCGGGAGTTGGTGATGGACAGGGAGGCCTGGCATGCTGCAGTTCATGGGGTCGCAAAAAGTCAGACACGACTAAGCGACTGAACTGAACTGAATGATTGAGGATTGGGGAAAATCACCAAGTAGAATGTTACTCTCTGATTGGGAAGAAGATACTTTATGGTGAATAGACAGTCCTCATATTCTGCCTTTCTATATGACAGCAAATCTCCTCACTTGACCTTTAGGAAAACCACTTTTTCCTGGTCTCAGTGCAACATCTTTTCGGGGGTGTTTTGACCACATGCCTTGTGGGATCTTAGTCCCCCAGTCAAGGGCTGAACCAGGCCCTCAGCAGTGGAAGTGCAGAGTCTTAATCACTGGACTGCCAGGCAGTTCCCCTGACACAGAACCTTAACTCCGTGGACTTACCAAATAATGACCTAAAGGGAGGCCTGGCTCTGTTTCTGATTTCAAGCCACGAAATCTGAGGCCCTTCAACCTAATTGCCTTCCAGCCTAGTATCCCATGGCTCTCCTCTCGAAAGAGGAAGAGTTTATGCAAATACTTCCCTCATTCAGCCAAGAAGGCAAGTTCTATTTTATTTCAGCAGTTCCCCACAGCTTATTTCTGGATTCTGTATTAATAAACACAAAGTCCTCTGAACTAATTCTATCAACTTCATTAATAATCGTCATCAAGCAGAATGTCCCGGCCTCTGCAGTCAAATTTCAACCATAAACAAAAATTTCACAAACACAAAATAACACGCTAGAGGAAATGTTTCAAGTTTCAAAACACTTGAAAATCTCAGTAACACACTCATTCTAACAATATAATGTCATCCTAACTTTCAGATCAGAAAAACCAAACCACAGTCTAATGCTATCGGTAGTGAAGGTAGGGCATGATACAAAGTCAAAGACCAGAAAGAAACCAGAGCAATAATGCAAAATCATAATTTAGATCCCACTTTGGAATGTTGGAACATTGACCTAAACGAAGACTGGAGAAACAATTTAAAAAAAAAGAGAGAGAGAGAGACAATTGACGGAAGCAAGTCACATAATCTGAACCAGAATGAAAAAAAAAAAGGCCAAATTTGACCCTGGAGTCAACAGCAAAGAAATAAAACAATCTGTCAACAAAATAACTAAGGAGCATAAATCTAAGTCTCTGAGTCTCCCTAGAAGGTAGCCTGAAACACATATACCTGAAGTTAAGAAATAAGAATTACCAACAATGCAGGAAACGTAGCTGCTTTCTCTCTACACTCTTACAAAGTGAAACACACACTCTTTTAAAACAATCAATAAGGCAAAGTTAACTTTCTTTTAACAAGTGCCACATTTATTTAATGGAAATAAATGTATTTCATTTATCAAATACATGTTCTAATTAAATAACATCATACTTTTAAGTTAGATAAAAATTCCTCAATTAATCCTAAATCAATTGAGTGCTTCCTTCAAAGAATCAAAATAAATGCTCTGCTATATCTGTAGCCTGACTGAAGAAATAAAACCCCTGCCAATTGAAAGATAAGACAGCCTGCTAGGCACCTCCTACTTACATTTCTGGCTGCTGATCTGGGGTCCTGGTCCAGACAAGTCTTTGGAACTCCACACCTTTCCACAGCCAGCCCTTCTGGGAAAATCAGTGCAGATTGCTAGTGTCGAGAGCTCCCTAATCCTGGGCCATGTGACATTCCACTCACTGGGTTTCAGCTAGGACACTTGGCTGAGTTCAAACAGAGCTGGCCTCTAAAAAGGATTATTCAGAGCATCTTAACAAAAGATCCACCAGGCCAATAGGACTTACAGTCCATTTTTCAGTTATTTTTGCTCTTGAGGAAACTGAGAGGTCTTTGTATGGGTCACTATTATCTCAACCCACAACAGGCTGGGCCCTCTTTGCTTGGGGTCTCAATAACCACAAGGCTATCTTTTTAACATATCACCTTCATGGAGGCTGCCTGTTGTCTGTTTTTCTCTTTGGTTTTGAAAGTTTATATCACCTTCATATAAACTTTCGAAACCAAAGAGGAAAAACAGACAACAGGCAGCCTCCAGCATTCGCCACCTACCCCATTTCTCCTACCTGCACTCCGGGCCTCCAGCTTCCCTATCAAGCTTACACAGAGCTGTGAAGTCCTGAAGTTCTGGATCTCTGTGGGCCCCAGTCTCTGAGACACAAGTGAACCTCATCTACACACAGCATGGGTTAGGCTTACACCTAGTGCCCAGGTGGCAAAATGCCTGGAAGGCTAGCCTCCTTCATTAGCTCCTCCTCTTTGGGCTTTCTGGGCCTTTTAA
Organism: Aepyceros melampus; assembly: GCA_006408695.1. Classification (NCBI taxonomy): domain Eukaryota; kingdom Metazoa; phylum Chordata; class Mammalia; order Artiodactyla; family Bovidae; genus Aepyceros; species Aepyceros melampus. The sequence continues at coordinate 391,980 of SJXQ01011164.1, read as the reverse complement.
CTAAGGCTATCAGTTATTTACATTTCTCCACCAAATTACTTCCAGAAGACAGGATTCAATAAGAAAAAGTATGGAGAGACTGTCGTAACAGTAACAGCTAACATTTGTTGAGCGTTTTAGTTGTACTTATGGTATCTCAGAGACAGACTCCTTACAATAACTTTGTAAAGAGGGTGTTAGTATCCCCATTTTACAGAAAAGAAAATTGACGTTTAGTGTAAAGTGGAGTACCTGCTTAAGGTCGCATGACTAATTGAAGATGAGAGTTTAATTCAAACTGACTCCTCCGTTGAGGAGTCTCACAGCATTAGACTTAAGCGATAACTCAAGGAAAATGCCTACCAGCTGAATTTTATCTACATTCAGATATAATGTAGATTATGTCCCATGGAGTGAGATGGGAGGGAATATATGATATTAAATTTTAGCTTACTAAGTAAACTGGAAGAAAAAAATTAAGTCTGGGGGGGAATGAGCCAGGTAGAAAAATAGTATCGACATTAATATAATTTTAAGGGCTCTTAAAATTTAAAAATACATACTGATATTCTTACAGTTGAAATCATTTGAATTTGCTTGCAAATATTACAAGTGGCAATAGGTAGGAGTGTAGATGACACAAGATTGGCCATGAGTTGATAATATTTTTTAAATCTTAATTGTTATTGAAGTATAGTTGATTTACATTTCAAGTATATAGCAAAGTGATTCAGATATATATGTATGTGTGTATGTATGTATACATACTTCTTCGGATTATTTTCCGTTATAGGGTACTATAAGATATTGAACATAGTTCCCTGTGCTGTATAGTAGTAGGTCCTTGTTGTTTATCTGTTTTATATATAGTCTGTGTCTGCTAATCCCAAATTCTAAATTTATCCCTGCCCCTCCTTTCCCCTTTGGTAACCATAAATTTGTTTTCTATGTGAGTCTATTTCTGTTTTTTAAATAAATTCATTTGGACCATTTTTTTCAGATTTTTCAGATAAGTGATGATATATGATATTTGTCTCTGTCTGACTTACTTCACTTAGTATAATAATCTCTAGGTCCATCCATGTGGCTACAAATGGCATTATTTCAGAGTTGATAATAATTTGAAGCCAATTTATGGATTTGTATGGGCATTCCTTGTAGTAATCTGTGTTTTTTTTTGTATATTCTGGAAAGTTTCCACAATAAAAAATTAGAATGAATGAAACAGCAAACAATTGCATGTCAGGATGGACATTAGCTTTGCTCTTTAGTCATGGAAATGCATATTTCAAGTAATAGCAAGATAATAGAAATACAAGTAGCAACACAATTATAATCATACTTCCCTCCCATGTGCCTAGAACTTTACAATTCACAAGGCCCATACCTGAGCCTACACTGAAGGTATTGATACCACTTTACAAATGGGAAAACTGAGGCTCAGAGACCCAAGGTGATCTCCCAAAAGTCACTTGAATCTGCAGCGAGACCAGAGCCACAAAGAGTTCTTTCTATGTAAAGCAACTTTTCCTGAATGCCCTTAGGAGCAGCAATGCAGGCATTAGAAGGTGCCAGCAATTCAGAGGTGGTAAGTGCCCAGTCTGGACCTTCTCCAGCTCTAGATCTCTGAACGACCTCTTTCTGGTCCCTCACCGCCATGCCCCAGAAGGGCAGCCTTATAGGCAGATCCAGGGACGCCTATACAACTTTGGGACCAAATTCACAGATACAAAATTAGATAATATTGAATGAGAAAATAAGTCACAATAAATGTCTGGATCCTTGGTGATTCAGGATTCTTCTGAGATCTCTGTTATTCGTGGGAGTGTCAGCATTTTTGTTCTATTCAGACCTTCAGCTAATTGTATGACACCACCCACGCTGGGTAGGGCAACCTTCTTTACCCTGTCTACTGATTCCTCCAGAAACACTCTCATAGACACACCCAGAATAATGTTTAACCAAATGTCTGGGCACCCTATGGCCCAGTTAAGTTTATACATAAGAGTAGCCATCACACCCTCTGACTTAAACTATCAGAGGGACATTGTCACCATGATTGGATTGCCATGAAAATGACACACACTGCCCCTCAAAATGCTGCTGCTGCTGCTGCTAAGTCGCTTCAGTCGTGTCCGACTCTGTGCGACCCCATAGACGGCAGCCCACCAGGCTCCCCCGTCCCTGGGATTCTCCAGGCAAGAACACTGGAGTGGGTTGCCATTTCCTTCTCCAGTGCATGAAAGTGAAAAGTGAAAGTGAAGTCACTCAGTCATGTCTGACTCTTAGCGACCCCACGGAGTGAGCCCACCAGGCTCCTCCGTCCATGGGATTTTCCAGGCAAGAGTACTGGAGTGGGGTGCCATTTCCTTCTCCAATGCATGAAAGTGAAGTCACTCAGTCATGTCTGACTCTTAGCGACCCCACGGACTAGAGCCTACCAGGCTCCTCCGTCCATGGGATTTTCCAGGCAAGAGTACTGGAGTGGGGTGCCATTGCCTTCTCCACTCAAAATGCTATGGTTCCTTAGTGTGATCACATCTCAATCTGAGGCACATGCAAGTTAAGTCTGTAGGCATATCTGCAGCATTTTTCAGTGGCACTGGATAAGACACTTCTTGAAACTTTCCTGGAGATATTCTGAATCCTACTGTATTAATCATTTTTTAATTTCTGTATTTTATGATTGTTTGACATCTGGGGGCTTTATTAGTCCTAAAGAAATGCTGTTTCTAGGACTAGCCAACTTCTAAAAAGGTAAACACCTCAGTCTGGAAGCATACCTTTGATAATTATACCAGCCAACCCAGAGCCCAAACCTGAACCACTTCCTCTATATGGCTTTTACATTCCAGAAGGCAATATTCCTCACCCCTAATCATCCCAGGGCCAGACATCAAGACAACGAGCGCAGCCCCTACAGTCCAGAGTCCACTAAAATTATTCAAATTAGCCAGCACCAAACCTGGTCAGTGAAAGTGTTAGTCACTCAGTCGTGGCCAAGTATTTGCAACCCCATGGACCATAGCCCTCCAGGCTCTTCTGTCCAGGGGATTCTCCAGGTAGGAACACTGGAGTGGGTAGCCATTCCCATCTGCAGGGGATCTTCCTAACCCAGGGATCAAACCCAGGGATCAAACCCAGGTCTTGATTCTTTACCATCTGAGCCACCAGGGAAACCCAGGTTTTGCCCATGTGTTCCCCTTAATTTGCCTGTCTCCTGACCAATCTGGGTGCTTCCCCATGTGACCCAGTGTGGTGGAGCAGGCCTCCTGTTCCTAGGGAACTAGGAGTCAAAGCTTCATCTTTCATGGCAGTCATCTCCTGATGGGCTGGCCTCACCATGCTTGATTGAAAACAAATCTCAGGTACATTTTAATATACTTACACTAAAATGCATTCACTACTATTCAGTCAGATGGAAGATTTTACATGTTTAACAAATTTTGCTCTGCTCCTCCTTACAAATCCACTCAACTGTCAGGTGGCATTTAAAAAGCAATTTAATTATGTATTACTGTTGAATGCAATAATTATGTGAATGAGTGGGCCAAATTTTACAATTAAATAACACAGCTACGGTATGATTTTTTTTAATGCAATAATAACTCCTGAAGAATACAGCATGGGGCCTTCCTTTCTTTTGTCACACTCTTTCACCTGCAGTATCGAAACAAGATATCTTTCCACCAAGGAAAGTTCCCTCATTTTTTTCACCCATTTAACCTTGATAAAAAGGGAAGTGTCATCAATCAGAAGTGCTCAAAAAACATTGTCTAAGCTATATTTTTATTTACAGATTTGTCTCCTACACAAAAGTTATTCAGATTAAATTACATTTAGCAACACTAAATGTGCAAGTATATCTTTATGGAAAGAGTTACATGAAATTTGCATCATCACAGTTCTGCTATAGCTAAGAGTGTTTCCACAAGTATGCATTGCATACTTGCTACACACAAGGACCTGTGCTGACACACAGCAATTTCCCCATCCGCCCTGGTCCCATTCCCGGTCTAGTAGCTTTAGATGCTAACAGAAGAACAGCAGAGCTTGCCAGCTGCTGATAATGCAGGCCAAGAGCAAGGTGAGCCAAATTTCAGGGGAAAGTTTTGTTTTTTTAATGTTAGAAGGTCTAATTTAAATATTCGAAAATTAAAGGTAATGAGATGTGTGCACATCTTTTTTTTCCTACCTTGAAAGTGTTTATGTTTTCCTCCATACCCAATACAGTTTTTCTGAATGAAGTTCTACTTTCATTCATCACGTATACATCTGACATGTAAAGGTACTAAATAAATCCAGCCATCTGTTAATTCACTCTATGGCCTGAACATTTGTGTCCCCAAAAAAATCCACATGTTGAAATGTTAACTCCCAAAGGTTATGGTGTTAGTCAGGAGGTGGGGCCTCTGGGGTTGATTAGGTCCTGAGGGTGGAGCCCTCATGAATGGTATTAGTGCCCTTATAACAGAGGGTCCAGATAGATCCCTCACCCCTTTTACTATGTGAAGACACAAAGAAATGACATTGGCCCTGACCCAATCATGCCAGTACCTTGATCTTGGACTTTCCAGGCTCTAGAACTACAAGAAATAAATTTCTGTTGTATATAAGCCAGTTAGTCTTTGGTACAGGCTTCCTAGGGGGCTCAATGGTAGAATCCACCTGCCAATGCAGGAGACACCAGTTTGATCCCTGGATCTGAAGATGCCCTGGAGAAGGAAATGGCAACTCACTCCAGTATTCTTGCCTGGAAAATCCCATGGACAGAGGGACCTGGCAAGCTACAGTCCATGGGGTCACAAAAGAGTCAGAGATGACTTAGCAACTAAACAGCAGCAGCAGTCAGTGGTACCACAGATCCCCTTATTCACAGTTCTGCTTTCTGTGGTTCCAGTTATGCACAGTGAATGACAGTCCAAAAATATTAAAAGGAAAATTTCAGAAATAAACAATTCACAAAGTCTAACCTGCATGCTACTCTGAGTGGAGTAATGAAATGTCATACCATCCTGCTGCATCCCACATGGGACATGACATCCCTTCGTCCAGCTTATTCCACCAGTTAGTCACATAGTGGCCACCTCAGCTATCAGATAAACTGTATTGCAGTGCTTGTGAACACAACCCTTCTTCTACTTAATAAAGGTCCCAAAACACAAGAGTAGTGATTCTGACTATTTGAATAAGGCAAAAAAAAAAAAAAGCCATAAAGTGCTTCCTTTAAATGAAAAGGTGAAGGTTTTCAATAAAGGGGGAAAAAAAAAAAACCCTATGCTGAGATTGGTAAGTGGTATGGTAAGAACAAACCTATCATGAAGCTGTGAAGAAGAAAAAGAAATTCATGCTAGTTTGCTGTCACACCTCAAACTGTAAAAGTTACAACCCCAGAGTGATACGTGCTTAGCTGGGATGAAAAACTAAATTCATATTAAATTCATAAATAAGATATTTTGAGAGATGATATTCACACAACTTTCATTATACTACACTGTTCTAATTGTTCTATTTTATTCTTATTGTTAATCTCTTTTGTACCTAATTTATAAGTTAAACATTATCACAGATGTGTAGGTAGAGGGAAAAACAGTATATACAGGATTCGGTACTATGCATGGTTTCAGGAATTCACTGAAGAGGTCTTGGGACATATTCCCCCAGCAATAAGAGGGGGCTACTTTATTTGTTATAGGGGCCCAAGCGCACTAAGGCAGTGACTGAGATCTATCCTTCATTATGACAGGAGCTGTGCTGGATGCTGGGAATAGAACAGCGAATATGTCACATTAAGTCCTTGTGCTGACAGAACTTGCATTCTAGTGGAATGGAGAACACATTATTCCCTCACCATCCACTATAACACATTCCTGAAATGCTCCCTCCTCCCGTTTCTTCATCTTAGCCATGGCCCAAAGCCCAGCCCAAGTCCCAGCTTCTGTAGTGCCTCCAGCCAGGCTGGTCTACAAACTGTGGTACCTATCCTGCCCTTCTTAGAACTTTCTTGTGGTCATCGCTTATTTGTTGGCATTTTGACGCATCTGTTTTCCCAGAGAGTCTGAAATTGCCTGATGGTTTGAGACACTGGTTCAATGGTTCAAGACTCTGGTACCATCTATCTTCACAACACTTATGGAGTATCTGAGTCCTTCTTGTCACCTCTTGGGTCCAGACAGTTGTGGGCAGCAGGCAGAAAACCTCTCTACCCTACCAAGAGTGTAGTACTCTCTAGCCACCTTCTCAGGAACAGCTGCCAAAAAATGAGGCACCTGTATTTTTCACCACCTACATCATCTCTGGATCGGTGGGGAGGAAAGTTGGGGTTGGCTTCCAAACCTCTGGGTTTATATCCCAGTTCTTAGACTTAACTTGAAGAAGCAAAATGCAATGTAATCAGTAGGAGCTAAACACCTCTGGTGTTTTGAGGAGAGAAGAAATAACCAATGACAGTTTGGTGAAACAGACATGATCTGAGCAAGAGATAAAAGACTGCCAACATTTGGACAAGTGGAGATGCTATGCAAGGGTACACCAAGGGAGATGGAACAGCATAAGTAAGTAAAGAGTGGGCTACCACCCTCCAGGCCTCTCCCCAGCCACCTCTGCTCTCTCCAAGCCCTGAGAGCTGACCTGGGAGACGGGCATTAGCTGGCCTCCCTGGTCCTCTGGCTTCCAGCTGGATTCAGCCAGTGGGAGGCACCAGTAGATAAGAGGATGGGAAAAGGATGAAATTAGGATATTTGTTGCCTGGCCCCTCCCAACCAAGCTTCAGCTCAGCAATACTGGATTGCTCCAGCCAAAGGCCTTGGCTCTTGTGGGGTGGCCCTCTCCTCAGCTACAGTTTTTTCTCAAGATGCCAGTAATCACTCCCTCTACTTGCTTCTTCATGCCCCAAATCAATACATTTGCTTCACTACTCTTGCTGGTTCCCCTTAACCCTGCCCACACCTTTGTAAACAGTTGTTTCATTAAACCCTCTTAACAGCCTTGAGCATGCCAAGTATTTCCCAAGACCCTGACTAATAAGCTGGGAAGGCCAACCAGAATTGACTGACATTGAGAGGAGTAGATAATAAGGAAACATCACAGTCCAGTTATAAAGGGCCATGCTAGGGAGCTGAGGCTTTATACTGAAAAACAAAAGCTTTAAGAAGTGATAGAACAGAGGAGGCAGCTTTGAGAAAATGAATCTAGTGTCAGGGAGAAATTAAATCGGAGAGGCAAAACCAGGTCTGGAAATCAGGAGACTAGTGCAGAGGTCCAGGTGTAATGATAAGGGCCTAATACAGTGTTAGCATTAGAAATACAAATAAAAATTTAGATAAGACAGAGAAAAGGGAAAGAGAATGATTGAATGAGAGGTAGGAAGGGCCCCTTCAGGAAAACAAAGCAAAAGCCAAAGTAGACATCTAGGCAGCTGAAGAGAGAGGAATTGTTTGGGCAGAAACAGGGAAGTCTAGGCCTGGGCCTGTCTGAGCTAGTCTGGGACAGTTAAGAGATTTAGGAAACAGAATCACCTAGAATGAGCATGGCACAACTGTGGGCAAGCAGGAAGGGAGTCTAAACCAGAGTCCACTGGGAAGAGGGAGAAAGGAGACTGGGTGGGCATAAGTTAAGTAAAGTTTGGGGTTGGAAATTTAATCCTAGACAATAGTCATCTAATCTAAGGGTCACAAAGAAGCAACCTGCAGTCCCAATGCAGACCAGAGCTGTGTTTCGTTTGACTCACATATTCTGCCTAAATTCTGAATTAGTAATGTGAGAACATTACTACCCAATATTAAAAATTTTGAATATGCCGGGGGGCGCTACTGGTAAAGAACCCACTTGCCAATGCTGCTGCTGCTGAGTCGCTTCAGTCATGTCCAACTCTGTGCGACCCCAGAGATGGCAGCCCACCAGGCTCCCCCATCCCTGGGATTCTCCAGCCAATAACACTGGAGTGGGTTGCCATTTCCTTCTCCAATGCATGAAAGTGAAAAGCGAAAGTGAAGTTGCTCAGTCATGTCCGACCCTCAGCGACCCCATGGACTGCAGCCTTCCAGGCTCCTCCGTCCATGGGATTTTCCAGGCAAGAGTACCGGGGTGGGGTGCCATTGCCTTCTCTGACCTGCCAATGCAGGAGACATAAAAGACACAGGTTCAGTCCCTGGGTTGGGAAGATCCCCTGGAGGAGGGCATGGCAACCCACTCCAGTATTCTTGCCTGCAGAATTCCATGGACAGAGGAGCCTGGAGGGCTACAGTCCATAGGGTCGCAAAGAATCGAACACGATTGAAGGGAGCAAGCACACACACCTTCAAAATTCCAGATAGTTGGCCTCTCTGACAACACTAAGCCCACATTCTCCCGTGTCAGCTCTCAGCTGGAACTGCCCATCTCTAGATTGTTCACTGCCCATCTACACCCGGAACAAAGTTAAAGCTCACCCAGCCCCACACAGCCAAGATTTGTATTTGTTACTGCTCAGCCCTGGCTGCGTGTGAGCTGTGGTCCCTGCTAAAGGCAATGAGAGCCCTTGGAATTTCTTAAGGAAACTGAAGAAGACCCCCGCAGAAGAGTTGAGAGGATGACTTAGAGCAATTCAGTTGAATTCAGCATTTTTGAGTGTTTACTATGTGCCAGGCACTGTGCTACGCACTGAGGAGCCCAGGATGAGTAAGAAGACCAGGGATATGAAGGTCATTCAGCGGCTGATTCAGAAATTTAGGAACCAGCCAGGGTTTGTAATAGACATGAGAAGAAAGATGAAGGTGTGAATGCAAAATCGATGTTGAAGCCATTTTTGTGACAAATAGCCACAGCGGATAAAGAAGGAAGGATGTGAAATGGGACCTTGCTCTGGGTGGCTATATGGAAGAGAGGGTGTAAGTGCAGCAAAGGTCCAAAGCACCAGGGGAGAGAAGGAATCCACACCCTTTGAGAACCTTGAGAACCAAAGGAGTGGAGCCCATGGAGGGATTACACAGGCAGCACCCTTCCTCTTGGCTCACCTCTCCTTGAGTAATGACATCGCCTGTGTGTTCAGGAATTGGACTACTATTTTGTTAACAAATAAAGAAAATGGAGCAACCTTCACTTAGGCCTGCAGGGCCATGTCAGAACTCTACCTCTAGAGCTGTTGCAATGCCAAATGTTTGTTTAAACATTAAGCTGTGAGACTAGTGCTCTAGGAGTGGACCAGGAGCAAATAGACCCAGGAAACAATTCCACACAGCTCCTTGATGATTCAGGGCTTAGAATCACATTGGGGTTCTTTAGTTCCCTAACTCTTTAGGAGGGAACTGTAGGAATTTTCTTTAAAGAATTGCTGATTAAGAGTTACTAATGAGGATGCAGCAATGAAACACTGGCTCCCTTTGCTGCTGAGAAACTTCCTACCAGTTTTCCTAGCCTATATACATTTTACAGTCAGGAAGCCTTATAATAGGGAAGGACTGATGATTTCCCCAAACCATACATTAACTAAGCAGAAAACAGAAACTCTGTTCATGGGAGGGAAATCAGCTCACATTACTGCTCCAGAAAAGGGGAAACTGTCAGTCAATTGGATTATTGCAACTGAAAAATTTCAGGTTTTTTTTTTTTTTAATTTCAGGTTTTGACTGAATTATATGGAGGGAAATGCCTTGTTTCCTTGCTTGCTTTAGCCAATGGGAGCTTGACGTCTCATGTTCTAGTGCATAAAACATCACAATTTAGCTCCCCTTTAACCCCACCATTCACAACTGGCCTTCAGTCAAGTAAGTATACTGAAGGTTTCAACATGTGCATAAGCCTGTACATGTCCATCCGGAGACTGTAGAACAAGGCACCCGGAGAGCGGGAGCCTAACATAGAATTAATTTGCTTCCAGTCACGCAGCAAGGATCCAGCTTTGCCTTGGTCTCCTGAACCCACTCAATGATCACAATAAAAGCATGCACCAGCCTCAGGAGTGCTGTGATTCCCACTCAGAGTTTCACATACAAGACGACTCTGAGGAATGGAGTTTCATTATAAATAGGGACTGGCCAATTTGTCAGGCATATTGTTGCCTGGAATCCAGCATGTGAGGTCTTAACACAGTGAGAAGAGACTCTTTAATTATAAGTTATACAAGTGTTCTTTGAATGTGATTGAAGAGATGCCAAACTCAATCCTTTAATGGTTAAGACAGAATGAGGGGGTGCCAGGTAACAGGTGTGCCAGGTTCCTCAAGCTCGTGTCTTTCCTACATCTAGATAATGACACAGTTCCCCACTACTGCATAAGCCTCGTATGAGGATATGTCAGCAGTCAGAGACCCAAATCCACATTCCAGGTAGTGCCAGGCAGAGCTCATCCTTAACTATTCTGGGTCATGTTTTCTTCAACAATGGAATAAAGGATTGAATTGCATAGGTTCAAAGGTCCCTTCCTTCTCTAAACATTGTGATCCTCTAAATGAGGGGGAAAGGGAAACAGGTTCACAAGCAGATACTCAAATGGGAATACTTGTTCTACTAACTCTTTAAACTGACTGGGCTCTGAATTATTGCAGCAAAGAATGACAAGGGTTTGTTGCCAGGGCTTGAACATAAACAGAATGGGAACCATATCTCCCTTTCTGTTCCCCCAAGTCTGACCATGATTCACTGGGAGTTGCTGTGTCCTAGACACAAGGAAAACACAGGAACCATATCTCCCTTTCTGTTCCCCCAAGTCTGACCATGATTCACTGGGAGTCGCTTGTGTCCCAGACACAAGGAAAACACCAAAAAAAAAAAAAAAAATCACTGAAGGTTTTCTATGTGACAGGACAGGCTATGTTCTTCACATAATTTCTCACAACAACCTGAGAAGTTGGTATTATTACCCTTTTATAAGTAAGGAAACAGACACTGTGGAGCCATGAGCAAGTCACAACCACTTTGAGTCCATTTCCAGAAGTGTAAAATAAGTCACTGCGTCCAGCTGACTTTAAAGGCCCCTCCTTCTCTGTGACTCAAAACAAGCTTAGATTTGACCACCTAGACCTTGAAAGGCTCATGATTACCATGCAAACCCAGCTGGCCAGAAAAGAGGATGTCTAGTCCCCCACCTCGAGCACCATTCACAGGCTCACAGAAACACAAAACCACGTCTACTAAACCCAGAACCTCCTTGGGATGCTCTCACATTCTGTACTGTGAGCAAGGTGATTATTAAAAACCATTATTTTCCTATGAAGACATCATGGGCTGCCTTAAAGCAAACTGCCAAGGAAAAGAGAAAGTACAAAGAGTGAAATCACCATAGGCCTCAGAAGTTAAAGGCTGGTCCCAGGATAAAAACAGAGGTATCTCCTCTCCATTACTGTAGATAGGGCTGGAGCTTGCTGCATGAAATGAAAGCTACCTGAGGACCAAGCTAGAGTCAAAACTCGGAAAATCATTATGAGTAGAAAGGAATTATCCCATGATCCTTAAGAATCATCACCAGCACCATCAACCCATCACCCACCACACAATTATAAAGCATCTGTTCTATACATGGCTCAGCAACTAGGCTGGTCATTTGCTTAAGATGTCAAGTTCTGTTTTTTCCTAACTGTCAGGATCATGAAGTTCGGGAAGAAGGCCTTAAAAACCTCAGACAGAATCCAAGGGACAATACAGAGTGTCTCTAGAAAGAGCATATGAGATTCTCTTGGGTAGGTAAGGAAGAGGGGTCCTAAGAGAAACTGAAGGACCTGCTGGGATCACGACTTAGAATAGAGTGCCCAGATCTATTTACTTGCTAGAGCTGCCCTTAAAAACAAAACCAAACAAGAAAAAAAGAAAAATGGCTAAATGACAGAAATTTATATTCTAACAGTTCTGGAAGCTGGAAGTTCAAGATCAGGGTCCCTTGGGGCCCTAGTAAAGGCAGCAGTATAATATTTTGATATATTAACCAACTCTTTTCACTTTGATATTCCTAGTTACCCTGAGAGTCAACCCCACTCAGGCAACCAGACATGTGGCGTGGAGGGTTCATCCCATGGATCTGCAGAACCAAAGGGTTAGATGCTTAAGCTTTTGTTTTCAAAGGGCAAAGTCCAGATTTAATTTGTCTGCCTCATCAGGCTATCCTACAGTGAAAATTGAATCAGAAATGTCAGTGGCTCGGCAAAAGAAAATTTATTTGAGCTGAGCCTTCCTCCTCCATCTTTTAGCAACATCATTTGGAACATAGAGCCTTGCAGGTCAGTGTAACCTTCAAGAAAGAGTTTGGAAGGAAGAAAGAGCTCACATTCCATCTAACATTCCTCAGCCTGTATAGTATTCTGCTCAGGCTTTCATACAAGATACCACAAATTGGGTGACTCAAACAGCAGAAATTTATTTCTTACTATTCTAGAAGATAGAAGTTCAAAACCAAGTTGTCAGCATGTATAGTTTTTCCTGAGGCCTCTCTCCTAGGCCTGGGCCTCCTTACGTCCTCCTGTGGTCTTGTCTCTACATGCAACCCTGGTGTCTTTTCCTTTTTTCATAAAGACACTAGTCATAATGGATTAGGGTCCTACCCTTATGATCTCATTTAACCTTAATTCCCTTTTTAAAGGCCCTCTCTCTGAACAGTCAGATTCTAAGATATGGGGATTAGGATTTTGACATATGAATTTTTGAGTGGATGCAATTCAGTCCATATCAGTATTTGCCCCTTCCAAAGTTGCAGCCATAGAGAGCCCCAGTGTGCTCTAAATTTACTGTTCTTTACAAAGTTCTCTCCCCATCTTTCCACCCCAACTTAGCAATTTTACAAAGTAAAATCGGGGTCCCTGGCTGAGTCCGATTTTCTTCTTCCTATTAACATCCACATTTATTGGATTACATAGACTTTTAAGGTTGGACATTAAGAAGCAGCTAGCTGGCTTTAGGTCTAATCTGGCCAGTCTGTACAACTTCCATCTACTGCTCCTACTTACCAAATCTTTAAGTGTCATAGAGGAGTTATGTAATGTGCAATGGGGCAGGGGAAGGTGAAAAGAAAAGAGGAAAGAGAAATGTGCCACTGGGCCCAGAAATGCTTCATCGTGGGTCAGTCTCCACCCCCTATAAGACAACTTCCTGTGTTACATCACATCAAATTAACGAGCCTAGACACAGGTAAGATGGAGAAGAAACTGTTCGGCAAAAGAGTTTTAGTTTCCTATAAACATCGAATTTCATTTTCTCTGGCAGAACACTAGTCACAAAGACCCACATAGACCCAAGGGCCCTGACTGACATTTCAAGCATTCCAGCTCCAGATGTGTTCAGCCACTAGGAAAAAGAAACCCCAGATTATTTTAAGCAGAGTCATTTCACAAACCACCAGCTGTACCCGGATAAATTCTGAGTGCTTTAGTTGTAGTTACAAGCAATAATTTCCTATGTATTTATTCATTCAAAAAATATTTATTGACTAATTTCTGGAGAAGGAAATGGCTACCCATACCAGTAATCTTGCCTGGGAAATCCTATGGACAGAAGAGCCTGGAGGGCTACATTCCATAGGATGGCAAGAGTTGGACTGGACTCAGTGACTGAACCACCACCACATTCTAAGTACCAGGACTGGGGACATAATGGCAATGGCTTGGGGTCCAGAGAGGGACACAAGTTCTAGTAAACAGTACTTATTTCACTCCTTTGTGCCAGGTATAGCACTGGACACCTTAAATACAGGGGAAGGTATGATTATCTCCATGGTACAATGAAGAAGTCAAGGTGAAAAGAAGTCCAAAAGACAAGCTCATGCTGCTAGTGAGTAGAAGCATCAAGACCAGAAGTCATGTGACCTGACTTCCTGGGCAGTACCTTCCACTTAACCAGGAACTTGGGTAGAAAATAAACATTTACATCTTCATCTTCACTAATCTCTAACTGAAATTTAGCACTTTCTTCAATTTTATATATTGGCTCAGATGGTAAAGAATCTCATGCAATGCAGAAGACCTGGGTTGGATCCCTCGGTGGGGACGATCCCCTGGAGAAGGGAATAACTACCTACTCCAACATTCTTGCCTGGAGAGTCCCATGAACAGAGGAGCCGGGCAGGCTACAGTCCATGGGGTCACAAAGAGTCTAACACAACTGAGTAACAAACACTTCATTCTTCTCAGGCAACAAACCCCAGCAGATACATGCAGTACCTATGACTTTATCACCAACAGAAATCACAGATATTTTCTTATATTACGGGCATTACTCAAATCTTGAAATATTATTTATGTTTGTTACTATTTTAAAATTATGATAGCTATTAGATCCACTGCTAGATGATGTTACTTAATGCATTATTTTTAAAAGGCATATATACTACTACATCAATTCTCTTAATATTTGGACAAGTGATTTGGAATAGGTTTCCCTTATAACACTCTGCCTTTTATTTTACACCTTCAAAAGCACTGAACCTAAAAGTGGTCCTTAGTCTCCCCAAAACTGCCAAAGTGGTACATGGCACAAAAATGGGTTAGAACCCTACACCACAGCAATGGGCAGCCCAGGCAAATCCAGAGCTCTGCTCCCTGTGTCTCTGAGTAAGAGGCTAGGTTGGGATTTTTATTATTAATAGAGAGAAACAAAGAGAAAGGAAAGCACCCCAATTTCACCAGAGAACCCTTTCCACCAGTTCCTGTTTAGCACAGGCCCTAAATGCTCTCCACGGCTGGTTCCAGCCATAGCTGAAGGATACTTCTTGAGCCCCCGCCCCTCCATCCCACAGGCTGTGTGGATAAACGCGCCCCACTGTGGGCAGACCAGCAGACGTCACCTCCTACCCCCGGGGATGAGAACCCCATTCGCGCTGGGACCACACTGGAGTGGCACAGTCAACAAGTGGAAGATGCCAGAAACTCCTACCCACCAGGGCACCAAGAAATTCGCATACACAAGACCACGGGTACATTGGTTTTTAACCTCCCCTCGCAGGGCAGCAGCCCCACGACCCCAGGACGTGCAAGACCCGGGTTCCAGCAGGGGCTGCGAGAGCTATGGATGCCGCGGATGGGAAAAAAAAAAAGTGTGAAGCGGAATGGAACGCGATGCACAGGGGCCGCGCTGTCCCAGATGCGGGACAGAGCTGGGTTAACAATCGGCTTTAGGGGTGACCTCTCTCCCCGCCGGGTCCCTTTTCCCTGGCCAAATGCCTGATATCGGCCGCGGGATGCCTCTTACCCAGAGGTGCGCGGAGCCTCGGGCCACACAGCGTTGGCGCAGTAAAAGCTGCCACTTCCTGCGAGGGCTCGCGGCCTCTGCTGGGGCCCGTGCGGCCCCCGGGCGGAGGCTGGAGGCGGGGAGAGCGAGCCTCTCCCCGCTCCCCGGGAAAGTTCCGGAAAGGTCCCGCCGCTGCCCCGCCCGGCGCCACAGCCCGGGGAACCAAGGCCAAGTGCAGGCTACACCCGGGCTTCCAGCGCGCACGGGGGACAGCCGGGGGCGCGGGTCAAGCGGGTCAGGGGCACGGCCAGCAGGGCAGACTCGCCCCTACCCGCCAGCGCCCTGTGCGGCGCAGCCGGGACCCCTTGGTGCCTCAGAGGAGGGCACGGAGGCCACCTGTCGCCCCCCGCCCCATCCCGTGTGCCTACACTGTTGCGTAACTGGGAGGGACAAAGGTGAAGGCGGGTCTGTGGATAGAGGCCTGGCGGTTTGTGTCGGGTCCTCCAGTGAGCCCTGTGCTTCTCATCTGGTCCCCAGGGCTGTCCAGAGAGACCGCTTTCCGGCGCTTCTTTCACACGTAAAAGGTAACCGAGGCTGAGAGAAGCCCCCAAACTTGCCTTGGTAAGCAAGCACCAGAGCAGCGCTCTCAACCCTAGGATGGAGGTCACGGTGAGCAGGCTTTTAGACACTAATCTCCATGCAACGGTGGGGCCTACTTTCATGAATAGACATTTTCAATTGGCTGCTCTTTCTAAGTAGGTGTGAAACGCAGGTGAGTAGTTCTCCACTACATCAGATCTACAACGCCTTTTTATAACATATAGATGTCCAGAAGTCTTCCTGCAATTTTAAGCTTTAATAACTTCAGATGTGAGTTAACAAACTTTCCTTCCAAAAGTGCCTTGAAAGTTTAATTATTTCTTTTACATTTCATTCTGTGAATTTTGAATAATCTCTTTTGAATTTTTTGTTTCAGTCAACTTTTTAAGGTGAAATCCTAGCAAACCAAAAATTGAGTCAATCACAGAGAAGTAAGAGCCTAATAAAGTTGAACTTCTGAACTCCTCCCTCTGGTTTTGTCTTGTTAGGTTTATCTATTGAGATAACGCTGGTTTATGGCATCTGGTCCCATCACTTCATGGGAAATGGATGGGGAAAGAGTAGAAACAGTGTCAGACTTTATTTTATTGGGCTCCAGAATCACTGCAGATGGTGATTACAGCCATGAAATTAAAAGATGCTTACTCCTTGGAAGAAAAGTTATGAACAACCTAGATAGCATATTCAAAAGCAGAAACATTACTTTGCCAACAAAGGTCCGTCTAGTCAAGGCTATAGTTTTTCCTGTGGTCATGTATGGATGTGAGAGTTGGATTGTGAAGAAAGGTGAGCACTGAAGAATTGATGCTTTTGAACTGTAGTGTTGGAGAAGACTCTTGAGAGTCCCTTGGATTGCAAGGAGATCCAACCAGTCCATTCTGAAGGACATCAGCCCTGGGTGTTCATTGGAAGGAATGATGCTGAAGCTGAAACTCCAATAGTTTGGCCACCTCATGCAAAGAGTTGACTCATTGGAAAAGACTCTGATGCTGGGAGGGACTGGAGGAGGCAGGAGGAGAAAGGGATGACAGAGGATGAGATGGCTGAATGGCATCACGGACTCAATGGACGTGAGTTTGAGTGAACTCCGGGAGTTGGTGATGGACAGGGAGGCCTGGCGTGCTACGATTCCTGGGGTCGCAAAGAGTCGGACATGACTGAGCAACTGAACTGAACGCTAGTTTATATTATGTGTTCCACTTCTGTCTCTGTATACCCTACAGCACACTTACCACCAAAAATTGTTCCATCTGTTTAATTTTTTAATTCATCCAACACTCTGTGTCTTTCAATGTGTAAATTCAATCCATTTACATTTAGGATGATTATTGATAAATGAGGACTTAATATTGCCATTTTATCCTTTATTTTCTGGTTGCTCTATATCTCCATTGTTCCTTTCCTTTTTGTTTCTGTCTGCTATTTTAGTTTGGTGTTTTTCTGTGATATTTTTGTCAATTTCCTCTTTTTTTTTTTAATGTTTCATGTCTCTGCTCTAGATTTTTGCTTTGTGGTCACCATGCTGCTGCTAAGTCACTTCAGTCGTGTCTGACTCTGTGCGACCCCATGGACTGCAGCCTACCAGGCTCCTCCATCCGTAGGATTTTCCAGGCAAGAGTACTGGAGTGGGGTGCCATTGCCTTCTCTGGTGGTCACCATGAGGTTTGTATAAAATGTCTCATAGGTAAAATAATCCTTCTGCTGGTTGTATCTTATCTTTATTTACCTATATAGCTTCTTCCTTTTCCTTTCCCCTCTGTTTGTTTCTGTTGTCTCACATTATCTTTTCACATTGTTACAAAGTTGAAGTATACACTAGTTTCTTTTTTTCTGCTCTCCTCCTTAACCTTTATGCTATAATAGTGTTTAAAATCTAATCTTATTGAGAGTTGCAATTTTCTGGTTCTATGTATCACCTTGGAGAAGGCAATGGCACCCCACTCCAGTACTCTTGCCTGGAAAATCCCATGAATGGAGGAGCTTGGTAGGCATAGCCTGGTGGGCTGCCATCTATGGGGTCGCACAGAGTCGGACATGACTGAAGCGACTTAGCAGCAGCAGCAGCATGTATCACCTTGCTCAAAGTTTTATGTATTTTGCCTTTCTGTTTTCTGGTATAAGAGCTCCTTACAAGGCTTCTTATAAGGAAGTGTAGTAGTGATGAACTCCCTCAGTTTTTGAGGGAGAAATGCACAACTCTTCGCATTGCCTGGGAAAGTGTTTATTTCTCCTTTATATAGGAATGATAATTTTACTGGATAGAGTATTTTGGGCAACAGTTTTTAATCTCTCAATATTTTAATAATGTCATTCTACTTCCTCCTGGCCTGCAGGGTTTCTGCTGAGAAATCTGCTGAAAGACTAATAGGGATTCCTTTGTATGTTACCATCCCTTTTTCCCTAGTTGCCTTTAAAATTCATTATTTTTAAAAAATAATTTTATTTATTTTTGGCTGTGCTGGTTCTTCGTTGCTGCCAGCGTGCTTTCTCTAGTTGCAGGCACTACTCTCCATTGTGGTGCCTGGGCTTCTCGTTGCAGTTGTTTTTCGTGGTGGAGCACAGGCTCTAGACCACCAGGCTTCAGTAGTTGTAGTGCACAGGCTTTGTTGATCCATGTGGGATCTTCCTGGACCAGGGATCAAACCCGTGTCTCTTGCATTAGCAGGTGGATTCTTTACCAGTGAGCCACCAGGGAAACCTCTAAAATTCGTTCTTTGTCACTGACTTTTGACAGTCTTAATGTGTCTTGAAGAAGGTCTTTTGGCAGTGTATTGGATGCTCTCTTAGCCTCACAGACTTGTATATCCAGTTCCTTCCCCAGGTTTGGGAAATTCTCAGGTATTACTTAAATTCTCTGCTCCTTTCTCAAGCTTTTCTTTCTGAGGCAGTCATTACCCTAATGTCACACTTCCTAAAAGAGTCAGATAACTCTCACAGAATTTCCTCATTTTTACATATCTCATTTCTCTTTCCTCTTACACTTGTATCATTTCTAGATTTGTCCTCAAGGTTACTAATTCTTTCTTCCACATGGTCTGCTCTATTTCCGATGATTTTTCTAATACATTCTTTATCTCATTTATTGAGTTATTCAGCTCCAGAATTTGTTTGGTTCTTTTTTTTTTTAAGTTTCACTATCTATGGTGAAATACTCCTTCTGTTCATTAATTTTATTAGCAAGCTCATTGAACTGCCTGAGTTTTCTTTTAGCTCACTAAGTTTCTTCATGAGAGCTACTCTGAATTCTCTACCAGAGTATTGTGAATAGAATATTGTGACTGCAATATTCTTGACGTTAAGTTTGCTGCAGAACTGTCATTTTCAGTTGTGGTATGTCGTTACTGTGGTTCTTCATGGTGCTTGATGCATAGTTCTTCTGCCAGTGTACTTGAAGTAGCCCAGTGGTCCCCAACCTTTTTGGCATTAGGGACCAGTTCCATAGATCACTTTCCATTGACCAGGGGTAGGGGAATGGTTTCAGGATGATTCAAGCACATTACATTTACTGTGCACTTTGCATGTGTGTGCTCAATCACTCAGTCATGTCCAACTCTGCAACCCCGTGGACTGTAGCCTGCTGGGCTCCACTGTCTATGTAATCTTCCAGGCAAGAATACTGGAGTGGGATGCCATTTCCTACTCCCAGGGATCTTCCTGACCCAGAGATCAAACCCGAATCTCTTGCATTGACAGGCAGATTCTTTATACCACTTTGCCACCTTTTATTTCTGTTATTACATTGTGATATATAATGAAATAATTATATAGCTCACCATAATGCAGAATCAGTGAACTTGTTTTCCTGCAGCTGTAAATACAGATGAAGCTTTACTCGCTTGCCCACTGCTCACATCCACTGCTCACCTCCTAAGAGGCTATGGACTAGTACTGGGGGTTGGGGATTCCTGAAGTAGCCAACACCTTTCTGCTGGATTCTAACAATTCAACAGATTAAAAATTAAAGGCCGTTCTTTTGTTTTCCTGTAGGTGGCACTACAGCATATGTTTTTGGTTTCTTTTCCATGCACTGCTTCTGATAAATTATATTCAAGAATCAGTACTTTGCACTCTCTACCACTTCCATCAGAGATGTGGCCTTATGCCCTCCTTATCACATCTGTTCCTCTGGGGTCAGTGTTGCTGGTGTGGCTGCCTTGTGCACCAGGATGGTAGGCTCCTCTGTTTCACCCAGGATCCCCTGAATCACAGGCCCTATCACCACTGAGGGGCGGACAGTGGGAGCAGGCTGGGGATGGGCGGGTGCGTCTGCCATGCGGTGGTGTCAGGTTCGCAGGTGGTAGACCAGGCGGCTGAGCCATCGGCACCTCAGCAGCTAGTGGGCCAGTGTCCCATGTACCACTGCCACTGCAGCCCAGCTTCTTGTGCTGCAGGCACTGCCAAGGCCAGGGAAGCCCAAGTCATGTGTCTGCCTCCCCTGCCACTAGTGGGTTCTCTGGGGCTGCAGTCTCAGCTGCCATGGTTGGAAGGCCAAGATTACAGGCACCAACTCCACTGGTACCTCGGTTCTGCCTTTTCTCTGTGTTACAGTCAAACCACCTTTTTTTCTTTTTCATACCTAATATTAGGGCAAGACGAATACCAGAAATCATACAAGATAATTACCTGTGTGTGGAACTACCCACACAGCACAGGAGACTGGCATTCCTGGCTCCCACTCTCTAAATGCCGATAGATTATTTCCCAGTCATCTTGACAGAAATGTCCTTGATGTTTCCAAAATGCCCTACCTCACCTCCTAGTCTCACCATTTGAATGACATTAGAAGATTCTCTAACACCATACACAAAAATAAACTCAAAATGGATTAAAGACCTCAATGTAAGGCCAGATAACTATAAAGCTCTTAAGAGAAAAACATAAGCAGAACACTCTTTGACATAAATTGCAGCAGTATCTTTTTTGATCCACCTTCTAATGAAAATAAAAACAGAAATAAGCAAATAAGACTTAATTAAACTTAAAAGCTTTTGCACAGTAAAGAAAAGCATAAGCAACAACCCACAGAATGGGAGAAAATATTTGCAAATGATATAACCAACAAAGGATCAGTCTCTAAAAATACAAACACCTCATGCAGCTCTTCTAAAAACACAATTTAAAAAAAGGCAGAAGATCTAAATAGATGTTTCTCCAAAGAAGATATAGAGATGGCCAACAGGAACATAAAAAGGTGCTCAACACTGCTAATTATTAGAGAAATGCAAATCAAACTACAGTGAGGTATCACCTCACACCAGTCAGAATGGCTGTCATTATAAAATCTAGAAACAATAAATGCTGAAGAGGGTGTGGAGAAGGGAACCCTCTGGCAGTTTGGTGAGAATGTAAATTGGCATAACCACCATGGAGAACAGTATGGAGACTCCTTAAAAAACTAAAAACAGAACTGCCATACAATCCAGCAACCCCAATCCTGAGAAGACCATAATTCCAAGAGATACTTGCACCCCAGTGTTCATTGTAGCACTGTTTATAACAGGCAGGACATGGAAGCAACCTAAATGTCTGTCAACAGAGGAACTGATAAAGATGTGGTACATGTATATGAAATGGAATATTACTCAGCCATAAAAAGCATGAAATAATGCCATTTGCAGCTACACTGATGGACCTAGAGATTATCAAACTAAGAGAAGTCAGAGAAAGAAAAATATCACTATATCAGTTATATGTGAACTCTAAAAAAAAAATGATACCGATGAACTTATTTACAAAACAGACTCAGAGACTATGGAAACAAATTTATGATTACCAAAGTGGAATAAATTAGGAGTTAAATTAGGGATAAATTAGGAGTTTGGAATTGGTAAACAGACACTAATATGTATAAGCTAGATAGTCAGCACATTGGAAAAGACCCTGATGCTGGGAGGGATTGGGGGCAGGAGCAGAAAGGGCCGACCGAGGATGAGATGGCTGGATGGCATCACAGACTCAATGGACGTGAGTCTGAGTGAACTCCGGGAGTTGGTGATGGACAGGGAGGCCTGGCGTACTGCGATTCATGGGGTCGCAAAGAGTCGGACACGACTGCGCCACTGAACTGAACTGAGATAGTCAGCACAGACCTACAGTATAGCATAGGGAACTCTACTCAGTATACTGAGTTTCAGAAGGGAATCTGGGGGGAAAATGGATATATGTATGACTAAATCACTCAACTATTACCTGAAACGAACACAACATTGTAAGTCAGCTATGTGCATGCTCAGTCCCTCAGTCATGTCAACTCTTTGCAACCGCATGGACTGCAGCCTGCCAGGCTTCTCTGTCCGTGCAATTTTCCAGACCAGAATACTAAAGTGGGTTGCCATTTCCTACTCCAGAAATCAACTTACTCCAATATAAAATTTAAAAATTAAATTTTAAAAAGAAAAGGAGCAGCAGCCCTGGTCTGAACCATAAAAAGCAGCCTTGGTTTAGATGGGAAGGATGCAGATGGGAAAGAACTACAAGAGATGTGCTGTTTGTGCGCGGTTTGAGGTTGCTGGGTGTGGGGTCAGATTCACTTTAAAAAGGTGTCCTGAGCAGATCCCACATGCTGGAGACTTCTACCTATATTTATCCTATTATCTTACCCAAGACCTCTCTTTATCCTTTGAAGAAGATCCAGGACTAGAACATCAGACAGCCAGGAAGGGGGCTGAGACTTCACTCACTCACTCTCAGTTATTCTTTCACCGGATGAACAATCCTTTGGTCCCTCTCTGCTATACCACACGTAAATCCTGTGCCTACTGCCTGGCCACACACTGTTGAAAAACAGACTCGGTTCCTATCCCTGTAGGACTTGCGAAGTAGTGAGAGAGCACTTTGGAAGCTGGGAAACTAGGAGATGCACTGTGGAAGGGTGGGAAGAGGACATGATAGGCGGTGACAGTTGGCACTGGCACTAAGAGGAACACACCCCAATTCAAGAACATCCAGGAGAAGGAGCAGTAAGCTGACAGGGCTCTGGGAAGATACACAGGCTCGTGAGCAGGAAGGGCTGGCAACAGGAATGGATGGGCGGGCAAGGGGAATAGAACAGAGACATGCACTCCCTGGAGAATAGGAAAGGGAAGGCGCAGGAGGAAAAGCATTGTGAAGGGACTGTTTCTGCAGGCATGCAACTGAAAATAGTACCCTCTGCTTTGCTGGATCCACAAGCCCCATCTCGTCCCTTCCGGGTAGCAAATTCTTCCCTTGGTGAGTAGCTAGAGAAGCAGCTTCAGGCCTTGGGCCCAGCAAACCTTCCCTAAGCTCCCTAGCTGAGAGAGCAGCCCAGCTGACGGGGAGCAGTCATGTGGGAATGGGAGCTGGGGGTGAGTTCCTATGGTAGGGACCCAGAGTGTTCATCCTGCCAGACCACTGCATTTCAGAACTGGAGCAGGGTGGGCAGACACACAGAACATGATGACTGTGTACCATATCAGGCTTTTCTTTTTCAAGGCAGACTAACTCCTCGCAAACATACCGTTTTCCTCACAGCCGTGCTGCATGTCAAATAAGAACTAAAACTGTTATCCGGCTACAGGGTGACTAGAGTTTCCTTATCTGTTACAGAGAAGATGAAGTTGTTTTTCAGACTAGAAGCACTCGTGCACGTGGAGGTGCTTCCCAAGCTACAAAGGACTCTTAATCAGCACTCTTGGCTGTAGGCAAGAAACAGCTCTGGGTAACTTATGCAGAAAGAGGATGTATAAAGGCTCTCAGGGGTTCACAGAACTATCAAACTGACAAAGTAATGATGGCAGGAAATGTGCACAGGAATCACTGAAGCTCTACAAAATCAAAAAGCAGAAAACACAATGCCATCTCTGATCAGGAACAGCCTGGCTGCCCCTTGAATATTCCCACTGCCTTCACAATTCACTCTAGAGTAGAGTGATACAAATATAAAGGGAATAAGAATTCAAGTCCTCATGGGAGTGTCCACTGACCAAATCTATGTCCTAGGCCAGCTGTCAAAGGAAGGAGAAAGAATACATGGGCCTTCTGACTTCCACCTGGACTCTTATGATGAGTATTTCCCCCAGATGGGAAAAGGGATTGAAAACTAGGTGTCCAAAAGGAAAAAGGAAAATGTCAGCTCTAGGCCCTGTAAATATTAGATCTTATTGTATATTGTTTTGTACTTATATTAGCAAGGTGGTGTGATAGTAAAAACACTCTGCCCTAGAGCAACAAAGACTTCTGCCAAATACATGTACATTAGAGTGCTGGAGAATGAAGGCGTGACTTGGGCATGCTCAGACTCTCCATCCAAAGGATGGAGGACATAAGAGAAAGACTGGATCTGGAATCAAGCCTTTCTCAGAAACTAAGCTTCAAACTCAGTTATGGAAAACTTTTGCCTGAATTTCCTCATCTATATGATAGGAATAAATCTGTCCTCCTCCTCAAGGATATTCTGGAAGAATAAACATTATGTCTTTTGGGCCACAAAGCCCTCAGAGTATGTGGAACTATGAAGACCAGAGGTTATCTTTGGGTTCATACACCAAATGAATCGGTATGCCTTGGTGAATGAGTTGGTGTGCCTTGGTTAACTGTATCAGTAAAATGGGTATTTTTATGAGTACCTACCTCATAATATACTTATGAAAATTATGAGTTAATATATAGAAAGTGATTGGTACCATATCTGGCATAAAATAAGTATTTGGGAAGGAAATCAACCCTGAATATTCACTGGAAGGACTGATGCTGAAGCTGAAGCTTCAGTACTTTGGCCACCTGATGCAAAGAGCCGACTCACTGCAAAAAAAAACCTGATGCTGGAAAGATTGAGGGTAAAAGGAAGAGGAGGCAACAGAGGATGAGATGGTTGTATAGTATCATCAACTCAATGGACATGAGTTTGAGCAAACTCCAGGAGAGAGGGAAGGACAGGGAAGCCTAGTGTACCACAGTCCATGGGGATGCAAAGAATCAGACATGACTTAGCAACTAAACAACAACAAATGGTAGTCACCAAAATAACTATAGCTTTATAGGTATTACTGTTATCCAGTGTTTGGATAGGCATTATATAAGGAGTTGAAGAGAAAGTAGTTCAACAGGCCTGCTCTAAGACAAACAAAATAGTACAAATATTGGGCCTAGTATAAGAACACTTAGACTACCTGACTTGCCTCTTGAGAAACCTGTATGCAGGTCAAGAAGCAACAGTTAGAACTGGACATGGAACAACAGACTGGTTCCAAATAGGAAAAGGAGTATGTCAAGGCTGTATATTGTCACCGTCCTTATTTAACTTATAAGCAAGAGTCCATCATGAGAAATGCTGGGTTGGATGAAGCACAAGCTGGAATCAAGATTACTGGGAGAAATATCAATAACCTCAGATATACAGATGACACCACCCTTATGGCAGAAAGCGAAGAAGAACTAAAGAGACTCTTGATGAAAGAGGAGAGGAAAAAGCTGGTTTAAATCTCAACATTCAGAAAACTAAGATCATGGCATCTGGCCCCGTTACTTCATGGCAAATAGATGGGGAAACCATTGGAAATGGTGGCTGACTTTATTTTGGGGGGCTCCAAAACCACTGTAAATGGTGATTGCAACCATGAAATTAAAAGATGCTTACTCTTTGGAAGGAAAGTTATGACCAACCTAGATAGTATATTCAAAAACAGAGACATTACTTTGCCAACAAAGGTCCATCTAGTCAAAGCTATGGTTTTTCCAGTGGTCATGTATGGATATGAGAGTTGGATTGTGAAGAAAGGTGAGTGCTGAAGAATTGATGCTTTTGAACTGTGGTGTTGGAGAATACTCTTGAGAGTCCCTTGGACTGCAAGGAGATCCAACCAGTTCATTCTGAAGATCAGCCCTGGGTGTTCATTGGAAGGAATGATGTTGAAGCTGAAACTCCAATACTTTGGCCACCTGATGCAAAGAGCTGATTCATTTGAAAAGACCCTGATGCTGGGAAAGATTGAGGGCAGGAGGAGAAGGGGACAACAGAGAATGAGATGGTTGGATGGCATCACCAACTCAATGGTGAGTTTAGGTAGGCTCCGGGAATTGGTGTTGGACAGGGAGGCCTGGCGTGCTGCTGTTCATGGGGTCACAAAGAGTCAGACACAACTGAGTGACTGAACTGAATTGATAAGAATAGCAGTAGTAATAGTGTTAGTCGCTCAATTGTGTCCAACTCTTTGTGACCCCACAGACTGTAGCCCACCATCTTCTCTCCATGGGATTTCCCAAGGAAGAATACTGGAGTGGGTTGCCGTTTCCTTCTCCAGAGGATCTTCCTGACCCAGAAGTTGAACCTGGGTCTCCTGCATTGCAGGCAAATTCTTTACTGTCTGAGCTATAGGGAAGTCCTTTAGTATCAGAATGGTAGACTTCATTTCTCAAAGATGAGAATGATCAGAGATGTAGAAAAGCTAACTATTTACAGTATAGGCAGATAGACTGTACTGCAAAGGCCTTTAGACATAAAATTGAATCTGAGAGTGGAATTGATATTCCCAAGTGATGAAGCAGAGTGGAGGAGGTCTCAGTCTATCATCCAGGGCAAATAAATGCTTATGGGTGTTCCTTCTGCCTCAAAATCAAAAGAACCCCTCTTACTCACCTTCCTCTGGCTCCCTGTCAGTGACAGTTCCTTCAAGACATCTCTTCCCAAACCTGCATTCGTGGCAGCAGTGAGCCCCATGGTTCCTGGTTTCTGTTCCTTTGGTACTTGGTGTCATGGTTAATTATCACCCTCTTTAACAAAGTTATGCATAGTGGCACATTGTGTCTCTCCACAAAAAAACATGAAGCCGCTGAGGGCAGGAACTGTGTCTTCTACATCTGTTTGTCCCCAGGACTTAGCAGTGTCTTTTTCCCAACAAAAGTGTGTATTGGGTTCCATGGAATGGTTCCCAGGTAAGAGTACAAGTGCCAAAAGAAGCTAAAACAAGCTGCCTCAAAGGACTGTCAGAAATAATAAGCGTACAGCTCACATGTGATAAGTACCTGGAAAACAGTATTCAGTGAAAAACTCAGGAGTTGCGGAGCGTGTGTGGATCTGAGGCCTTCCTGACCCCAGGAGCAGGCAGCAATTCTTCCACTGCTTCATCTGTGTCTTCTCTGCGTGTTTGAACAGACAGGCGAGTTCATCTAATGAGGGAGCACTGGGAGACCATGAAGTTGCACAGTGAGGATTTGGGCAGCAAGCACTTCCCTGGAGGGGCTGGGAAACATGTCTCCTGTCCACCAGCCACCCTTGGGTCATATAGAGCTACTTCTCCTCACAGGTGCGGGGAGCAGTTCCCCCATGGACCTGTGCACTTTCCTTCCTTGAGGGGTAACTCAGAAGAGGAAGTATTTGGGTAAATTACTGTCCTCTGAGAGCACAGAGCTGATCCCAAGGCCACGTTTTTCTCACCATCTCCCCTTCCTGCCCTCCACTATCCACTCTACAACCCCCTTTGCCCTCAGCTCTCGTCTTGGCAGGTCCCATGTCTTACCTGGTGGTGTGACCCAAACCTTTACTCCTGGGGGGTCTGAACACTTGATAATCAAACCCTCCTCGGGCTGGGTGGATGCACATGTCTAGTTACACAGTTAAATCAGGGCAAGGGGTTGAGGAGGTGCCCACCTGAACCCAAGTCTCACACACATTCCTCCTCGCTCCCCTTGTGTGAAAGCAGCCTTCCTCCTCCTGAAGACCAGGGTCCGTCAGACCTGCCGGCATGGCAACTCCTCTCTTGCCTGCTGCTCCCCAGACACACAGATTTCCCAGTGTCCTGTCAGTAGCTTTACCATATAGATCACTGGAATGTTTATGGTGCCCCTGGCAAGAGTGTGTTCTCTTTGGGGACCAGAAGCTACAATTATTTAAAGCCAAGTTGCAGGGAAAAGCAGCACAAACTCCACAGTGGGTCCTTCAGAATGACGGTAACCAAGCCCATCCCTGCTTCCAGCTCTTGGTTTCCAGACCCTTGATTTCTTCCTATTGAGGACACAACGCCACAGAGGTCTCCGATTTGATACACTGTGTGCTGAAGGACAGCACTCCATCCTCTCAGAGTGCTTTCTCAGAGCTGGCATTCCACTTGAGTTGAGAAGGCCCTCTCCCAAAATCCACAGGGCCAGTTACCTCTGGGTGGTGCAGTACATGACACAACCAGAGGGCCCCTGGTTCCACACCAGCTGCATCTGAAGTACCACCCCTGCTCAGATGCTCTGCTGTATGGGATTCCGTTCCTGTGGATCAGACATTCAGTAAGTCTCCAGATAGAAGGGCTGGTTGAGGATCTGTAGGCAGGATAAAGACAATATTCACTGACAGTTTGCCTCAGGGTTATGCTAACTCTCCCACCTTCTTTCATACTATAGACTGAGAACTCTGCAGTGCTGACATCCAAGAAAATATCACACTGATCCATTACACCAGTGACCTCCCTGTCAGGACAAGACAAGGGGAGTAAGCTAGAATGCTCTAGGTCTTAGTAAGATACTTGTGCTTCAGATGGGAAATAACATTATGGGCAGACAGAAACAGGCCATTTCAATGATGTTTTTAGAAGTCTAGTGGTCAAGGGTATTATGGGACAGCCCCTTTTAAAGCAGAAGACAAACCATTGCATCTGACAGTCATGGCTCAAAGAAGGAAGTATGCCGGGAGCCAGTGTGAGGAATCCCACCCGTGACAGGGTCACGTGGCAGAGATTTGATGGGCAAGGATGAGTCAGATCTCAGGTTCCCCCTGGCATTTCCTGAGCATGTACCCCAAAAATAAGAATCTGCCTGCTTTTCCACTCTTCTGACATTCTCTGGAAAAAGTTAACTTGGGGCTTTAGTCTTCTGCATTTGAAAGGAGTGTTTCAGCTCAACCCCCTCTGATAACGCTCTAACAAACGCTCTAACTTGCCTAACAGGTTCCCCGGACCTTTTACAGCTTGTGAATTGCTTACAACCCCCCAACTGCGAGGGGCACAAAAGCTTGAAGTATCTTAAAGTTACAAAACCTTTTCTAAGAGCTAAAAATCCTATTGGTGATAGGATTTCACTGTTGACTCAACGATTGCTGCCAGACCTCCTTATTCTTTATCTTAAGCACCTGGGAAGAAGTTAGCCAATATAAACAGAATATGGAAAAAGATATATAGTAGTTTTGATGTTAGCAACACTAGACATTTGAGTTAATTAACCCAAATAAGTCTTCTGGTTAACAAACCCTTATCAGAAAAGAGCCATAAAATGTTAATTGGCCTTTTGGCCGGAAAATGATGTAAATCACCTAAGGCTTGTGTATCCTAGGTATGCAGAGAAAAAAGCCTGGTCTTGATAGGAGTCAGGGCTGCTGACGCTGTATAATTTTATATATTATCCATTGATCTCTATGTAAAAAAAAAAGGTATAAAAGGCCTTGAAGAATAGGAAAGTGGAGCCAGTTATTGGAAGGACTGGTTTCTCCCATGTCTCTTACTCTAATTTCAGGCTGAATTCCTATCTGGGGTGTGGAGGCTCGCCATGTCTAATTACTTGTCCCGGCTCTTAATTCTGCGTGAAAGGGAGCCCACGGCAGGGCACCCTTAGAGATTCAAGCGGGCGCCGGTGGCCCCACGTAGATGGTGCAAGCTCCTTGTCTGGAACTTTATTGGCTTTCCACGTAAATCAAGTTATTCAGCCTTCTTTTCTCCATCTAAATTTTCCTACTATACTATTATTTCCTAATCATATATTTCTAAATAAATGTTTTTCTGGCCATGCCGTCCCCACTTCGAATCACCCTGGATCCACCGGGGTTGGACCCCGGCAGAAGTACACTGCCTTTGTGTTGCCCAGGGATATTTCTCTGGCCCACATACTGAGCGACACAGGGGCTGCCAGCATTGAGTGGGGCCAGAGCAGGAAATGGTGTTGCAACAGGCCCAATGGGCCCAGTGCCTGTTAGCTGACCCCCATGGTGTTGGAGGGGTCAGTGGTGGGAGAAGATAGGGTAACCCCTGCACTAATCTGTAGATGTGGGCCCACTCTAGGCTGGACTTTATACAGGACCTCATTTTTCACCTAGCCCTCAAAGGCCCCTCAATCCAACAGGATGGCCAGGATGCACCTTTTGGATCTGTAGGTATTGGCATCAACTCCAAACCGTTGTCCAATAGTACTAGTGTATAGTCACATAACTAAATGGCCACGAGTAGACTCTTTTAAGGAAAGTCCGGAAGGATTGCCACAGTATATACTTGTGTTACAAGGTCCCTCCTCCTGCTACTTCTACAGTCAATGGGTTTCAGATCTGAAAACTGACTCAAGTCTGGGAACTGAGCATGAGATCATGATTTTTCATTAAAGTGACTGCTCTCAGCCTCTTAATCCAATTGTACTGTTTTTTTTGGGGGGGGTGTTTAATAGGTAAAAGATTAGCAAATATAGCTCCACTGGCTAAATCCAGACAACCGCTTGTTCTTGTAAATAAAGTTTTATTGAAAGACAACTTTACAATTGTTTACATATTATTTAAGGCTGCTTTTGTGCTACAACAGCTGAGCTGAGCAGCTGTGACAGAGAGCATGTGACTGAAAAGCCTAAAATACTATTTGGACCTTTAAAGTTTGCTCATCCCGTTAAGAGATGCTAAGCAGCATTCTTGCCAACCATTTTGTCTCTAGGTGCAAATCTACACTACACCCTATTAACCTTCTCCATAACCCTCTGCATATAAAGCCCACTGACTGCTCTCTGACCTTACCTTTTGAAGAGTGAGGTAATTATGGCCTCCTGGCTTCTGGCAGGTAAGTGCCACCTCCTGGCCTATATCACTCCTGCAGATGCTAACAAGCTCAGTTTGTAACCATTTCTCCTTCCATCATCCCCAGCCTGCACAACTTCTTAGTGATGCTGGTATCCCTCTCATCAGTGCATTTCAATGGTTTGGGGACTGGTATATCCTCTCGTGGGATGCATTCCCTAGTTGGTCTTTTGGCTTACATAAATAGAGCCCTTCCAGCATGTCCACTTTCCTCAACCACTTTATTCCTTCCTGGACTGTCTTCTGGAGTGAAGGAGAGAAGGTTGGGGGAAGCATCCTAAACTACTGAGCTTCATCCAAGCCAATGTGGAGTCCCTGAGCCAAGGCTGACATCAGAGATACCCCATATCTCCCAGGAGTGGACATTGGCTGAAAGCAGCCTGTAGGAAACATGCCTCAGTACAAATGTAGGTGGGCCTCAGAACACTGTGGCTGGAGCCCTTGGTCAGCTATGGCCCCTCTAGTTAGAGGTGTGTGAGATGTAGTCTCACGGTTATGACAGGGGCCCAGGATGAAGGTTATGGTGTGTGTGACAAAACCCATTTTAAATGCCAGTCTACATCTTTAGTAAGAGGTCTGACTTCTAAGGGGGCACAAGCTGTCGATCAGAATGACACCTCTCTTAGAAGAGGAGAGTGATCAAGAGTAAGAGGCTCCAGGACAGACTGCAAAGGCAGAGTGACTCATATGTGTCTATCCTCCTCTCTCCTCACCATTATTCTTGCAATCCAGACAGAAAAGGATCCTCTGCCTTCATTCAGAAGTGATCTCTTCCCAGTTCCCTCACTGTCGAGGGTAAATTCACAGACCTTAGGATTCTTCTGAGCCCAGGCTGTGAGGTAGTTAAAGGCTAGAAATATCTCATCTGAGATGAATGCTTTTGCCTAGATGCTGCCGCTATACCAAGCAGATGGACTGGTACCATCATCAAGTGAAAACAACAGCCCACAAGCCTACGTTCACTGACTGCCATGGGATACAAGGTATCTCATGATGTTAATGCTGGAAGAGTCAGGGATCACCTCCTATCTGCATGTTTACCCCTGACAGGAAATGAAATGCTTGGAAGCCTCCAGTGAGAGAACCTGGTTTCTCATCCTATGTTCTTTCCCCAAAGCCATAAAGATGCACAAAGAAATGAAACTGGGCAATAGGTTGAAGACCCAGCAATGCAGACCCAGCAAGGCAACATCCATGATAGCTTTCTCAAGGTGGTGGTGGTAGTGAAATGTCCAAAAACAGCTGCAATGGGAACGCCCTGGCCCTTCTGGAGTCGTTCACTTCTCCCAGCAGCTCTGCCTTTCTTCTGTTGACTCCAGCAGCACCAGCATCTGAAAGGAAGGTTCCCGAGCCACATCTCAGCCAGGTCCAGTCTCACTGTTGCTTGCTTCTATTGAGTAAATGTGGAGCTTCACAGTTAGTCTAGAATTAAAACAGCCTTGCAGGAAAACCAAAGAAGAGTTCTGTGCATTCTTACCACTAGGCTCTCTCCTAACAAGGAAATCCATGCCTCCTCTATTTCTTTCAATATTATCAGACTGGATTAAAAAAATTAGCAGATGAAATGGTGGGTTTGCATGATTCCCTATCATTGGAATAGTTTTATCAGAAGGTTTAAAGTAAAACTCCTAAGCCTATTTCTATCTCTGTTCCTAGGGTCTCTGGCCCAGCAAAACTCCCCAGCAATGTGGTAGCTTTGGCTTTTTCCCAGAATCAAATCTCACTCCACCAACTGTGGTTGTGTGATCTGGGCAGTTACTCAGACTCAGTGTATCTCAGCGGTCCTCAACTGCAAAATGTCCTCAACTGCAAATGTCCTCATCGATAAAATGCTGGTAAGGATATGGTGCTGGGATGGCAACTCCTAAGGTTGCTATCACAAGATGACGTGCATAAAGCACCTGGTATGTGACAGATGCTCAACCGATCCAGGCCTCTGAACTTCAGGCTTGGGAATATGCTGGAAGCAAATGTGGGATTATGGATCCAGCCAGAGATGAGAATTCTCTAAGAAATTGGACGAAACAAATGCTAGCAAGCAATAAGAACAAGTGTGGGCTAGTGGCAGGACTCACCCGGGTGCTGGCCAGTGTTGCCTTCCGCCTTGAGTTCCTGGATTAGCAGGCATAGAAACACATAATCTCCTAAACAGCATCCTTATTATTAAATCAGATCATGTGTTTGTGTGCTCAGTCGTGTCCAACTCTTTGCAACCCCGTGGACTGTAGCCCATCAGGTTCCTCTGTCCATGGAATTTTCCAGGCAAGAATACTGGAGTAGGTTGCCATTTCCTTCTCCAGGGAATCTTCCTGACCCAGGGATTGAACCCAAGTCTCTTGCGTCTCCTGCACTGGCAGGTGGATGCTTTATCACTGCACCACCTGGGAAGCCAGAGTTCCTTATTAAACTAGATAATATATATTAAAACATTTTGAAAAATATAATATGTCATTGTCAGGAGACAATGACAATGTTAGATGCTTAAAGCTGTAATAAACAGAGAACTGTTAAGGTTGTCTCATAAATAAGGGAGTAGGGAACAGAAGGGGGGTACTGTAAAATATCTGTGGAAAATAGCAATCTTAGCCCAGTAATCAAAGCCCATAGGAAGCTAAGAAAAACCCAGCACCCAGGTCGCACAAAGCCTTTAGAAGAAAATAGCTCTCAGGATCCAAGACATTTTGAGGGGCCTAGGACCTTGTCCCATTTCAGAAGCAGAAATTAATGGATCCCTACTCCTCCCCTCACCCCCGTAACACTCAGCTGTTCTGTTTCCATGTATCTTCTCATTTCTCCTTCAAGTACTAAAAGTGAGTACTCTGATCTACATATTCCAAGACAGTAACTGACTAAGCCAAAGAGATTCTCATTGTCCCCATCTAGGCAGAGTTTTTACTGCCAGACTAATTTTTCCACTACTGAGCCCATGGGTTGGTTGCCTTTGGGCCAGGTGCTCACCCCAGATCCTGCCAACAAAGGACCAAGGGGAAGAGTCAGGTGAATCAAAGCTCAGAACTCTTGGGACCTCTGCCCAAAACCAGATTTTTGGCCTAGAATGCTTTTCTTAGAACAGGATTCCAAGCATGGTGGCTGATGACAGATTATATGATTGGAGAAAGAAAAAAAAAAAAGAAAGAAACTTCAAGCCTAACATCAAACTAAAAGATTCCAAAAGTTAGAAAAATGTAATTTTAAGCCTTATCAAATATTTCACAGATCACTTTCAAATATCTCACTGCTTAAACAAAAATTCAGATCATACAGAAAATCTTGACTTACAAAAAAAAAAAACTATAGATGAAAATGCTTAGGCCAAACTTCATCAAACTAGAGACAATACAGAGTTTGTAGGCTAGGGGAGCAGAGTGCCACAAGATGGCAGCAGTGTCCCTTCTGTGTCTCCTCAGGTCTTAAGTCTAAGGTGTGTTCATCTGTTGAGTCTTTTCTAAAACTATTTACCTCTTCCTTGAAGCTATTTTTAGGAAAACTGAGCAGACCCCTAGTTAATACAGAAGGAATAATGCTACAATAGATGTGGCATCTGTTCTTCTACAGTCCAGTACACATATTATCTGTGAGCTCATTTTATTCCCAAGATCTTGGGACTGCTTATCTTTTTTAAATCTAATAGAGTATGTAATCAGGAATAGAGGCTATGGCTTGGATTAATCCAAGGATTACCAGCTCCTCCATCTAGTCAAGGTTATGGTTTTTCCAGTGGTCATGTATGGATGTGAGAGTTGGACTGTGAAGAAGGCTGAGCGCCGAAGAATTGATGCTTTTGAACTGTGGTGTTGGAGAAGACTCTTGAGAGTCCCTTGGACTGCAAGGAGATCCAACCAGTCCATTCTGAAGGGATCAAGCCTGGGATTTCTTTGGAGGGAATGATGCTGAAGCTGAAACTCCAATACTTTGGCCACCTCATGCGAAGAGTTGACTCACTGGAAAAGACTTTGATGCTGGGAGGGATTGGGGGCAGGAGGAGAAGGGGACGACAGAGGATGAGATGGCTGGATGGCATCACTGACTGGATGGACGCGAATCTGAGTGAACTCCGGGAGTTGGTGATGGACAGGGAGGCCTGGCGTGCTGCGATTCATGGGGTCGCAAAGAGTTGGACACAACTGAGCAACTGAACTGAACTGAAGCCATGTTACAATTTCAGGAACTTAATCTTTTTATTTTAATATTCCTTATTTGGCATTTATGTAATACAGGTTTTTATTATAGCCATTTTAAGTATCTGTTTATCTCCCGTATTAGATTCAATTCAGTCTCAACTGTGATGGCTAATTTTACATGGTAACTTGGCTCAGTCATGTCTTGACTCTTTGCAACCCCATGGACTGTAGCCTACCAGGCTCCTCCGTCTACAGGATTTTCCAGGCAAGAGTACTGGAGTGGGTTGCCATTTCCTTCTCCAGGGGATCTTCCCAACCCAAGGATCGAACCCAGGTCTCCCACAATGCAGGCAGATGCTTTACCATCTGAGCCACCAGGAAAGCCTTGGTAACTTGGCTAGATCATGTTATATAGTTATTGGGACAAATACCAGTCTAGATGTTGCTGTGAAGGTATTTTCTAGATGAGACTAAAATATAAATCAGCAGATTTTAAGATTTATTTTCATTCCCTTGTACCAAGTTCAATATGCTCTTTGACTCTCCTTTTCAAAGTCCTAATAAAAGTCAAACCTGGAATGGAAGTGAGCAGCACCTATGTACACTTACCCAGATTTGAACCTTGCAGGCCTCCTGAAGCACTTAGGGAATATGCATGATCTACACCAGACTGAACAGCTAGCTGCAACCTTTTCTTCAGTTTAAGATGAAGGGATACGAGGGGGAGATGTTAACCTAAAACAGGTGAATATTATTATATTCTTCACCTGCCTATAAGCCTCCCTTATTTCAGGGTACACAAAAGATACATCACTGTTCCCTTCTATTTCAGTCTTAGCCTTTCCTTTTCTCTTACTCAACTACCATACTCAACCCACTCCAAATTTTACTTATCTTCTCTCTGACTGCCCTTCCTTCACACTGTATTTCTTTGGAATTTTTACTTTAAGTGCTTTTTAAACTAGTCATTAGAACCGTCTCCCTTGACTACTCCTTTAAACTCTCTTAGTGGCTCCAAAAACAAACCTACTGAATAGTTACACTCAAATGTTAACCTGAAGACTAGATGGCACCTGGCCTCATACATGCAAGCAAAGCTAAACTAGAACACATCTTAAATGTCTGAGTCACCTGTACAAGCATAATTTCTCAACAAATATATAAAATAGGAACCATCTTCCTTCAAAAGGGAAGCCAAGAAACTACTTTTTAAAATATGTGCACAGTGAAGTCTGAATGTTAATGATTAAAAATCACTGCTTTAGAGGAAACTCACTCTCTCTCTCTATCTATATATATATATAATTTATTTGTAAAAGAATCTAATGAAATCTGTAGACTCAATCCTGAGAAATTCATATATACAAATCTCTGTGAGAAATTTATGAGTTCATGTCTCCTTCAAAAGCCATCCACAGAAGTCCCTCCTCCAGATGCCCAATGACTACCACCTTAAAAAAATAAAAAACTTGACCTAAAATATTCTATTATAGTTGGAGTTTCCATAGGCTATGTATGATCTTCATGAAGCACTTTTTACCAAACCACTGAAAGTATAACTTATTCTCAAATAGTGAAGAATGTTATAAAGCTGGGTTGTTTCAGCTAGAATCTTTTCATAACACTTGCCATCACCTTGTCGAAAAGGATCTCATGAGCAGACCAGTCATTCTGTGACACACCTACAGAGAACACTGAGAGGAAGATGACAGGAGAGGAAAGCAAAGGAGCAGAATGTCTGAATAAAGTACATAAAGTAAAGCGTACTGTGCTGTGTGCCACCATGCTTGACAGATGAAACTGGATAATTCACAGACCTTTTTTTCTTTATTAAATGTGTAAAAACGAGTTCTCATTTTTACAAGCTCAAAATCAGACAAGTATATGAGGGTATATAATTGGTGCGTATAAACTGTACCCACCAAAAAGCTCACTGCAGACACAATCCATACTACATTCAACATCTGCACATTCACATGATATTTCCTGCAAAGTAAATACAAGATTAACTCCATCACTTTAGTATGTATATGATATACGTACTGAAACATATACAAACATAATCAAAACAAAGGCAGTTTTTTTCAAACAAAATACCAAAGGCAATTTTTTTCAACTCAAGTACCAATTCATTACTTTGTACAAAAAACAGCAAGACTAATTTAAGGGTTCTACTCAGTTTTAGTCAGCAAGATATGTGTGTATGCTACTGAAATACAGCTAAAGTTTTAGATTTTAATTACCAAGGTAACAGTACTTCTGTTTTACAATTGACCTAAAAATAGTGGTGTGTGTTCAGTCACTCAGTAGTGTCAGACTCTTTAAAACCCCATGGACTGGGGCTCACCGGGCTCCTCTGTCCATGGCATTTTCCAGGCAAGAATACCAGAGTGGGTTGCCATTTCCTTTTCCAGGGAAACTTCCCAAACCAGAGATCAAACCCAAGTCTCTTACAAAAGTCTTCTGCATTGGCAAGCAGATTCTTTACTGCTGCATCACCTGGGAAGCCCCCAAAATAGTGGATGCCAATATATATTCTCGACATTTTAAGAAATCTTCAAAATGTAAATACATTTCTAAAAATACATGTATCTTGCCATTCAATAAACATGATCTGCTTTAAAATAGATCACAAAAACTCAATTTACCAGAATTCTATACCTATTTCCTGACTATTTATTTCAGTCTTAAATCTGACTTCGTATCAAAAGCAGTAGTTTAGGAATTTATTCATAAGAGTAATCCCAAGAGTTACTGGGTAGCTTTCACATTATTTTATTTCTTATAAATCTAAATCACTAAAAGTCTCAACCAGTGGTTCCTTGAATCAGACTTATATCTAGGAGGGTCCTTAAAATGTGCATGGGCCCTATCTAAGAACTAACGAGTAAAAATCTTTCAGAAACATTTTTTTTTTTAGCTTCCAGGTGATAATATGCAGCCTAGAGTGGAAGACTCTGACCTGGATCACCAGACTAGTGGTTCTCAACTTATAAAGTACATCTGAGTCACTTGACAAAACTTTTTAAAAAAACAGGAAAAAAAAAAAAAAGATTTGCTTCAGCGGTTTGAGAGTGGTGTCCAAGAACCAGTATTTCAAATAATCTTTGCAGGTGGACCACAAACCACTCTTAAGAAACAATGCACAGACTTTGTCAGGTTGCGAATGAGCACACTCAGCAGTTTGTGACGTCGTCCTGCCAGTACTCATGATCCTGCCACCCATGTAGTTTTAACTAGTGTTCTGAGGGTAACACATAGCCTTTAAAAATAAAATATATTTCTACTCTTACACATAAGGTCAAAGTCAAGTGAACTGTGAGATCATAATTCACTCACTAAAGAAGTAAAAATCTTTAAACAGACTGGTTCTTAGCACTTAACGTAAATCTAAATGCTTTCTCCATCCTGGGATGTGATCAGAGGTAGTGCTTCCAGCCCACCAAATGTAATCTAGTTTATGAGAGACACACAATCAGAGGATAGCTGGAAATAGCAGTAACACTTTCCACTTGGAAAGTCAAGTTCATTATCTTATCAACTTCACAACTATATATCTCACAGAGTGTGATGACTAAAAATTATGAATATTTAAGTGCATTTGTGTGAAAGCTACACCACCCTCACCCAATTTTAGGAATAGATATAATCTACTTTGAACCCAAGAAATGCATAAGAACTAAACAGCAACAACAAAGCTAGGAAGCAGATAAAAGTATATGGTCAATGGAACCTCTATGGCATCTTATTCACCTATCCTATGTCTAAGATGCTAATATTTCCTGTGTACATACTTTTCTATCACATTCTTCACAAAGGCTTAACCACCTCTTTTCCAGTGGCATATGTGATTAAACAGTTGGCATTTCTTAACCAAACAATGAAAAGGCAACTGCCAAAACCCAGTATTGTATTGTCAGAAAGGCAAATCATTTCATAAAATAAGAAACTGAAACTTTCAAATCCACAGTTTTTAAGAAGCTAAACAATGCATAATAAATTTTAACCACTTAAACAGTCTAGACTATTAAAACAATCAAACCATTTTTCAGTTTATAAATGACCTAAGGCCAAAATAATGAATTTAAAAATTAAGCAAAACAAAGTTGAAAAATTATACAAATATCCAAACCAGGTGACATTATGTCTTCTACTTAGAAAAAAAGCTTCTTGAATGGCTGAAATGAAGAGAGATAGCACTCCTGGAAAAGGATTTCAAAACAGAACACAGTGGTATAAGGCACTACCTTAACATTAAGTCTACACCGGATCATCTTAAATCCAGAACAGGAACAGGAAAAGGAAGGATACCAACATCTGACTTCTCACGTCCTTTTAGCTGGTTTGGCAGTTAACTGCTTTTCTCTTTCAAATTCCTTCTCTCGTTGCTGCTCCCTTTCCAACTCTTCTTTTTGCCTCTTCTGCTGCAGTTTAAGTGCTCTTTTCTAAGTCAAAAAAAAAAAAAATTAAAAGCCAAGAGAACAAAAGGCTTATAGGTTATGGCCTAGTTTAAAAGCAGTAGTGCTAGTGGTGAGATGGGGAGATGCAACTGGGAGGTACGAATGACTGGGTGTGAGACAGGCTCAAAGATGTGCTGTACAATGGGGGGAATATACCTAATATTTAGTAATAACTGTAAATGGAAAATAACCTTTAAAAATTAAAAAAAAATTTTAAGTAATGGTGCTTTTATATAGTAATAAATTTCATATTGAACTTTAAAATTTGTCCTGGGCAATTTTTTTATTGAAGTATAGTTGCTGTACAATATAAGTTACAGGTATACAATATAGTGATTCACAATTTTTAATGTTCTGGGTAAAGTCTCCTTGATAAAAAAGGTTTTTACTCAAAACTCCTATTAAATGACAATTACAGTGACATAATCAGAGAATGTGAGCCCACTAGCCCAGCTATTAGTAGAAAAACCCAGAGATGTTCATAAGAATGTGTTTTAAAAGAAACTAATGTACCATGAATTAAGTATGCAATTGTGTATGAATGTATAAAAAGTCAGAAAATGAATTCTGAAGAAAAAGAGACAATCCTCTACTTCTGTAAAGACTGTAAAAGAATTTTCAACTCACTTTTAACTTTGATGTCTTTTCATGAAGCATCAACATCTCTTTTCTTATATTCACCAACTTGGCATGATAGTGTTTGGCTTCAGTGAACTTAAGATGGAAAAGTAAAATGAAAAGTCAACTTAAAACAGACTGAAATATCAAAATGGATAAACCAACCAACATCTAAGTTACAGCTCATTCTTCCTAAATTAGTCAAAACTTTTGAAGCTTTAATTATCTCCACATTCTAATTCCAAAAGTTCAAATTTAATTTAAACCACTAGTAGGGCTTTTGAGAATACTCGATTCAGTTCAGATTGATTAGAAAGTTACTAAACATAGACATTTATATTCTGTACAAATAACATTTTGCCTTAAAAACATGCAGTATAATCCTGAAATTTTAGTAAGACTATCCAACAATGGTACCAGTTTCATTCAAGAAAAGTAAAACATTCTGTACAAGGGAAAGACCGCGCAGGGTACACAGGACAGTTGTGTCTGCCCATCTGGAAAAACCAAGCTGCGGCCAGGGAGCCCTGAGAAGGCTGTGGACAAGTCTGGTCATGTTCTTTGGGCTTCTGAAGTCAGACCAAGGAGAACAATCTCTGTAAGGACACTTTTCTTCCCAATGAATGATGTACAGACTTTCCATTTCAGCCAGAGATAGGAGAGAAGGAAAAAAGCACTTCTTTCTCAGGAAGCAAGGTAACAGAGAGAGAAGATCAGGTAACAAAAATGAAAGATGCGTCAGTAGTGAGCTTAGCAGCCTTAATGTAGCTACAAGAAAAGTCAGAGTCTATGAGCTCGAGAGCTTACAGACCCTCTTTCTCTCTCTGGCCTTCTATTATCAATTCCTACATGACAATCAAAACCACTCTTGGGCTGAGAGAAGGAAAAAGAGGAAGACTTAGTTTCTGTCCCTTCAGATGGAAGCAACAGAATTACATCTGCTTGGGTCTTTCATTTATCCTTAATTCATTCAACAAATATGTGCTCTGTTGCTATATGAACTCAGTGGGAAAGACAAAAGTCGGTGGGTTTTGCCCACTTCCTTCACAAATCAGGGACTACTGACTGGAAGACTTTGTATTTACGACCCCACTTCACTGCCTAACACTAGAGAAGGTGGACTTGATTTTTGATTGTTATAAAAGGAAAACATTAATCAGGCACATTTTTCCAATGGAAAGTCCATTTTTTGACAGATAAATGAAAGCCCCCAAATCATGCAAACTACACTATTTCTAATGTTCAGGGTAAAGAGGAAGGTAGCCACAAGTTCCTTATTTCTGTCAATTCTCCATTTCTTAAAATAAAGTATATCAGTTCCTCTCATCAAAAAGCTAAAAAGCTTCTGGCAAAATGCGACTGTTGTCACTTATATTGAAAGATATAAACGGTCCCTCAAGGACCATCAAACAGTCTCTTTCAGCATTAATTTGTTATAGCATTACAAAAATGCCATACAATTAAATAAATGCTAATTTTAAAAACCATGTACTTGGTAAAGAGAGATGGTCTTCCTTAAGGGGATAAACAGCACCCCCAAAATTCCTTACATTTACTTTTCTTTATTAGTCTTTACTTATGAGCAGATCTATTCCAGACTTTCATATACAACTTCAATTTCCTATTACAAGTTTAACATTTGAAAGTTAACAATTCAAGACAACAGAAGATCTAAAAAGTAAATCAAGGTTTCCTGTTACACAACACATTCTAAATTTTAAAAATTAGAGAAAAAAAACTCAAATATACATAAGTACAAAATTGGGAGGATAAAACTATTTCTAAAACAACCTGTCTCTAAGCTGTTGTCACTAAATCAAACTTGAGAGTAAGTGCTGACTCTTTGTGATCTCATGGACTGTAACCCATCAAGGTCCTCTATCTACAGGATTATCCAGGCAAGAATTCTGAAGTGGGTTGCCAATTCCTCCTCCAATGGATCCTCCCGACACAGGGATTGAACCCACATCTCCTGTGGCTCCTGCATCGGCAGGTGATTTTTTACCACCTAGCCACCTGGGAAACCCCCAAATCATACTTTCAGTTCAGTTCAGTCGCTCAGTCGTGTCCAACTCTTTGCAACCCCATGAATCGCAGCACGCCAGACCTCCCTGTCCATCACCAACTCCCAGAGTTCACCCAGACTCACGTCCATCAAGTCAGTGATGCCATACTTACCAAAGCATTAATGTCCAACATAGAATGACATTCTTTAAATTTTGAAATTTCTTGTTCCAGTGTGTCTAATAATACAACTTGGTTCTGTCTGAAACAAAAGCATACAGCCAAAATAAACTCTATATACTTTAAGTGATGGTTCAGTAAGAGAAATCACATTCATCTTGGTTAATGTTAAAAGTAGATTAAGTTGGAAGTTTATTGGCTTTCCAACACTTATTTAATTTAATATAATCTTTTCCAAAATAATATTCCAAAGCCACATTCTGATAACCAAATATGTCTTTTATTCTGGCCTCAATTTCAGATTCCAGTAACATCAAACCATTTTTAATTATTTTATTACTTATTTCTAGCAACTCTCTGTATTATCCCTGAAAAAGTTTTTTATACTATCTTGCCCAAGAAATCTGATGTTTTATATATATTAAAATTGTAACATTACCATAAAGGAAAAGAAGTCATGAATTTTCAGATTAGAGCTGGGAAAAATGCAGTATCAAGGGATAATAATCAGTTGTGTGATCTTGGAAATTTAGTTTTTCTGGACCTAAATTCATTTACAAAGTAAAAAGGTCAAAATAATATTCCAAAGCCACATTCTGATAACCAAATATGTCTTTTATTCTGGCCTCAATTTCAGATTCCAGTAACATCAAACCATTTTTAATTATTTTATTACTTATTTCTAGCAACTCTCTGTATTATCCCTGAAAAAGTTTTTTATACTATCTTGCCCAAGAAATCTGATGTTTTATATATATTAAAATTGTAACATTACCATAAAGGAAAAGAAGTCATGAATTTTCAGATTAGAGCTGGGAAAAATGCAGTATCAAGGGATAATAATCAGTTGTGTGATCTTGGAAATTTAGTTTTTCTGGACCTAAATTCATTTACAAAGTAAAAAGGTCACATCAGGTAATTTCTAAGATTTCTCATTAAAATCTGATTCAAAACTTTCTATTGAGGAACAGAAACCAACTTCTCTGATATTCTTCTCCAGATCAACCAATGCTGGGATCACAGGAATAAGTGACACTGGGGGAGGTGGGGGGGGGGTGGTCATTTAATTAAATACTGTGAAGACTAATATAGACAAACAAAGGTATGACATGATGTGCTTCCAAAACTGTGTTAAACAGAAAACAATGATGACAAAAAGAAATAGCAATGAAGAGACTGAAGGGCAGTTATAACATCTCCTTATTCAGCACACAAACCCCACAGGTCATAAGTGTCCCGTCAGCTCTGACTGGAGACAACGGAGGGTGAAACACTGAATGGATGAGAGAACTCAGCAAGTCAATGATCCAAGACAAGTAGGGCAGTAAACCACGGTGTTACAACTGGAAAACATAAAAACAGAAAGAAACCAAAAGTGGGTTCTTCCAAAAAGA
Source organism: Aepyceros melampus (assembly GCA_006408695.1). Lineage (NCBI taxonomy): Eukaryota > Metazoa > Chordata > Mammalia > Artiodactyla > Bovidae > Aepyceros > Aepyceros melampus. The sequence continues at coordinate 348,735 of SJXQ01011164.1, read as the reverse complement.
TTGATAAAATTGATAACCTTCCAGCTAGACTAACAAAGAAAAAGAGAAAGAAGACTCAAATCGCTAACATAATTTATGGAAAGGGAGTCATTACTACTTATCCCATGGACATTAAAAGGATAATAAAGGAATACTACAGATAGCTCTATGCCCACAAACTTGATAACTTAGAATGGAAATGACTAATTCCTTGAAAGACACAAACTACCAAAACTCACACAAGGAAAAACAGATAATCTAAGTAGGCCTATACTTATAATTAGCAACTTTCCAGAAATGAAACTACCAGGAAAGATGACTTCACTGACAGTTTCTACCAAACATTTAAGGAGGAAATTATACCAATTTTCCACACTCTCCTTTAGAAATGGAAGCAAAGGGGGCACTTTCCAATTCATTCTATGAGGCCACCATTATCCTAAAGTCAAAACCAGATAAAGACATTACAAGAAAGGAAAACTATAGACCATTACCTTTCACAAAACATGTAGATGCAAAAATCCTCAACAAAATACCAACAAATCAAATCCCGCAATGTATAAAAAAAAAAATTATATACCACAGCCAAGTGGGATTTATTCCAAACACACAAAGCTGGTTCAGCATTTGAAAATCAATCAATGAAACTCACATCAACTGGTTAAAGAAGAAAAATCATATGGTCTTATCAGATGCAGAAAAAGCATTTGACAAAGTCCAACACACATTCATGATTAAAAACATTCTCATCAAATTAGGAAGAGAGAAACTTCCTCAACTTGATAAAGAATATCTTAAAAAAAAAAAAACAGCCACAGCATCCAGTAAGAAACTAGATGCTTTCCACCTAAAGATCAGGAGCTAGAAAAGAATGTTAACTCTCAGTAATCCTAGGCAACATTGTATCAGAAGTCCTAAGGCAATAAGACAAGAAAAGGAAATAAAAAACATACAATTAGAAAGGAAGAAATAAAACGTCTTTATTCATAGAAAACATGATTGCCTATGTGGAAAATCCCAAAGAATCAACAACAGAAGAAAACCAGGAATGAAAATATGAATACAGCAAGGTTTTAGAGTACAAAGTTAACATACAAAAGTCAGCCGCTTTCATACATACCAGCAATGCATAATTAGAATAAAAAATCAATACCACTGACAATAATCCCTGTCAAATAAAATATACTTTGGTATAAATCTAACAAAATACATATAGGCTCTATATGTAAAAACTTAAATTCTAATGAAAGAAATAAATGAGATCTAAATACGGAAGAGATATTCTAAGTACATGGAATAAAAATCTCAACATGTTAAGATATCAATTCTTCCCAACCTGATCCATAGGGTCAATGCAATCTCAGTCTAAATCCCAGCAAGTTATTTTGTACATGTCAACAAACTGATTCTAAAATTCACATGGAAAGCCAAAGACCCAGACTAGCCAAGACATACAGAAGAAAAATAAAACTGGAAGACTTATATTACTTACATTACCAAATTTCAAGTTTCACTAGAGAAACTACAAAAATCAAGATAGCATGGTATTACTGAAAGAACAGGAACACTGATCAATGGGACAGTCTAGAAAGCTCTTAACTTGACCCATAAATTTCTTTTTTCTTTCTCTGAAGTTTGCTCCAGCTCAGTTCAGTCCAGTAGCTCAGTTGTGTACAACTCTTTGCAACTCCAAAGACTGCAGCATGACAGGTTCCCTGTCCATCAGCAACTCCTGGAGGTTACTCAAACTCATGTCTATCAAGTCAGTGATGCCATCCAACCATCCAATCCTCTGTTGTCCCCTTCTCCTTCCACCTTCAATCTTTCCCAGCATCAGGGTCTTTTCCAATGAGTTAGTTCTTTGCATCAGGTGAACAAAGTACTGGAGTTTCAGCTTCAACATCAGTTTCCAATGAATATTCCAATGAATATTTAGGACTGATTTCCTTTAGGATTGACTGGTTTGATCTCCTTGCAGTCCAAGGGACTCTCAAGAGTTATGTCAACAAACTGATTCTAAAATTCACATGGAAAGCCAAAGACCCAGACTAGCCAAGACATACAGAAGAAAAATAAAACTGGAAGACTTATATTACTTACATTACCAAATTTCAAGTTTCACTAGAGAAACTACAAAAATCAAGATAGCATGGTATTACTGAAAGAACAGGAACACTGATCAATGGGACAGTCTAGAAAGCTCTTAACTTGACCCATAAATTTCTTTTTTCTTTCTCTGAAGTTTGCTCCAGCTCAGTTCAGTCCAGTAGCTCAGTTGTGTACAACTCTTTGCAACTCCAAAGACTGCAGCATGACAGGTTCCCTGTCCATCAGCAACTCCTGGAGGTTACTCAAACTCATGTCTATCAAGTCAGTGATGCCATCCAACCATCCAATCCTCTGTTGTCCCCTTCTCCTTCCACCTTCAATCTTTCCCAGCATCAGGGTCTTTTCCAATGAGTTAGTTCTTTGCATCAGGTGAACAAAGTACTGGAGTTTCAGCTTCAACATCAGTTTCCAATGAATATTCCAATGAATATTTAGGACTGATTTCCTTTAGGATTGACTGGTTTGATCTCCTTGCAGTCCAAGGGACTCTCAAGAGTCTTCTCCAACACCACAGTTCAAAAGCATCAATTCTTCAGTGCTCAGCTTTCTTTATAATCCAACTCTCACATCTATACATGACTACTGGAAAACCATTTGACTAGACAGACCTTTGTCAGCAAAGTAATATCTCTGCTTTTTAATATGTTGTCTAGGTTGGTCAGTTTTTCTTTTAAGGAACAAGCGTCTTTTAATTTCATGGCTGCAGTTATAATCTGCAGTGATTTTGAAGCCCAAAAAAATAAAGTCTGACACTGTTTCCGTTGTTTCCCCATCTATTTGCCATGAAGTGATAGGACCAGATGCCATGATCTTAAGTTTTCTGAATGCTGAGTTTTAAGCCAACTTTTTCACTCTCCTCTTTCACTTTCATCAAGAGGCTCTTTAGTTCTCCTTCTCTTTATGCCATAAGAGTGGTGTCATCTGCATATCTGAGGTTATTGATATTTCTCCCAACAATCGTGATTCCAGCTTGATTCATCCAGCCCAGCATTTCTCATGATGTACTCTGCATATAAGTTAAATAAGCAAGGTGACAATATACAGCCTTGACGTACTCCCTTCCCGATTGGGAACCAGTCTGTTGTTCCATGTCCAGTTCTAACTATTGCTTTTTGACCGGCATACAGATTTCTCAGGAGGCAGGTCAGGTGGTCTGGGATTCCCATCTCTTTATGATTTTTCCACAGTTTGTTGTGATTCACCCAGTCCAAGGCTTTGGCGTAGTCAATAAAGCAGAAGTCGATGTTTTTCTGGATCTCTCTTGCTTTTTCCATGATCCAGTGGATGTTGGCAATTTGATCTCTGGTTTCTCTGCCTCTTCTAAATCCAGCTTAAACATCTGCAAGTTCACGGTTCACGTACCGTTGAAGCCTGGCTTGGAGAACTTTGAGCATTACTTTGCTAGTGTGGGAGATGAGTGCAATCGTGCAGTAGTTTGAGCATTCTTTGACATCGTCTTTCTTTGGGATTGGAATGAAAACTGACCTTTTCCAGTCCAGTGGCCACTGCTGAGTTTTCCAAATTTGCTGGCATATTGAGTGCTTATCTTTTCTTAACACTTAAGAACTTTACTAACTGCTTATTTATCATATTCTATTGTTATAAATATAGCTGAAATTACTATCATCCTCATCATCATTGTCCAGATGCCTAAGAAGATAAATGGGGCTATTCAAACACTAAATTTCAGCCAATGACCTCACCAATTACACTTTCCATTTACTTGATTCCCAGCTTTTTACACATAAAGTGTTCTCTAATGTGCTTTGCTTGCAGAGTTGCTTACCCTCCTTCAGTCTATCAAACATCATCCAAATCCACTCACAAAATCTTTATGACTTTTCTGCCACAAGCACTGACTGGTGTTAAAATACAAGACATGATACACACAAGGAATAAAGAAATATCTCACTTGGAACTAGCAGAAAACTAAGAATGTTACAAACTCCCTTAACTACAGTAGGGTACCACATATAATAGAACACAGTATCATCTTTGTACTCATTTATCATCTTCAAACCCAAGGATTGTAACATTGTTTACTAATATTTATAAAATGGACAACGTTGTTGATTACTCCTCTCCTTTTGCCCTAATAAAGGCTTGTGAGATTTTCAAAGAGTAAGCCTTGGAGCAGCAGCTGTTCATAGTGAGTTTAAAGCTAACCACCACAAAAAAAGAAATAATAGGCCAGTGTGGGCATCAGAGAGGTCCTAACCCAAGAGGAATTAGAAACTCAGGTATTTGTTTCTGGGTGGGAACTGATAAAGTCAGAGTGTAATTTCTGCATACTGATCACACTCTGGGTTCACACTCTGATCACACACTGTGGGTTCCATTCTCCCTTATCCTGTTCCTGTCTTAGCTTATTCCCCAATCTTTTAGTTAGCTAGTAGAGCTCCATTCCATTAACCAGGACTGAAATGGGTCATCTGAAGAAGAGGTAATTAGAAATTTCTGGCAACTCATGTGAACCAACAATAGAAAACAAATGTGACTCTCATGGAGACAATTTTGAACTCTACTCAGAAATAGACATAAATAGACATTTGCAACATTCCCAAGAGACAGTACTTTCTTAAAATAGTGGTGAGAAACCAAAACTAATCAGCATCTAGATAAGATTTAGGGTACTTCTTAGAAGACACCAAATACTCTAGGAGCATTCATCTCACTTTTTACATTTAAATCACAGTATAGTATATGTGTAATTTAATTACTCCATGTCCATTTGCTATCACAAAAGATAAAGAACAGTCGATTGTATTATATGCTATAAATATTATCCCTAATACAGTATATACTTTACTTATACAGTAAATTATGACTATGCCAGAGGAGAGATAGGCATCAGTGGTTTTTGTCAGCTCACGTGAGTTCCTGGAGAGCTTGTTTTGATCTCTGCAGATCTGGCAAGTAGTGAGAAAGCAAGCCTTCTGCCAGCTGCTCCACAGCTTTGTCTTCTATGGTCAAGTCCTCTATTAACCCTTCATCTGGAGAAGTGTCACTTAAACCTGTCCCCGAGCAAAAAATCATATTTAGAAAGCTTTTGAATTGACACAGGGATAAGAGAGTAGTAGGGATGGGGGGAAGGAGGCTGGCAGTGGAGCTCAGAGTACACACACACAGGATACTATAAGTATCTTTTTATTTTTTTTTTACCTTCTGAGAAGCCTCTATAAATTAAGCTATGAGCACCCAAAAAATATTTTTAAGTTACTAGCACAAGGTTAGGTCTAGATTAAAAGAACATTAACACATGCAATTTCCATGTTTATGTATTTTTCAGGGTAGAGGATTTAGAATTTTCAATGAATTATTAAAGGAGTCTGAGGCCTAAAAGGAAGGAATAATCACTGAATGGAAGCAAGAAATTCTTCTTTTCTGAATTATACATATTTTAAATGCAATGCCTAAAAATATTTTTTTCAATTCAATGGATTGAAATGGATGAACATTTATTCTGCAGATAGCCTGATATATCACTTACATGTAAAGGACAGTTGTTTTGTCAGCTGTCAGAGAACAGGAGAGAGATTTTCTAAGAATTTCTCCTCTCTTGAGATTCAGTACCTTAATTTATCATAGAAAATAGTGTATAGTAATCATCACTGTGTAAATTTAGACACGATGACAGGAAATATTTTATTCAACTCTTCCTTTGAATAACAACAATGTAAGCACTGTGCTAGGCATTCAAAAATGTCTAATATGAATACTCATCAATCACTACTCGTACCAAGAAAAATACAAAACATTTTCTAACTAGGGTTCAATGAATTGTAAGATTTTAGAATCACTGGTCTAGAATGAAAAAAAAAACAAGTGAATGGTCATATTATTAAAACTGTAGTCCAAAGCATTTCAAAATTGATATTAAACTCTGAAATACCTATCTTTAATCATAATCTAGTAATAACTTGTAATATCAAATTAGGTCATTATATAGAATACATTTACCACAATACACTGTTTATAGCTCTTTTCCAAGTATAGTTTTTACCACAGATTTAAATTTTGGCAAGACTGAGAAAAACAACATGCTGTCATATATTCAAAATTAGCTTTTAGAGATCAAAATAAAATAGCATGGTTTTTATTTGGATCCTGAGAAACACATGAACAAACTGGATTTCCCTAGGTTGCAAGGCAATATTAAAACAAGAGCTAGCTAGAAACTGAAGCACTCCACAAATGAAATAAAAATGCAATGGGAAAAGTAAAGTATGTACAGATAGTGCCATTGATGTACCATCAGATGGGAACCTAATAAAATATATCTGATGATTCATGCCACTGCTAAAGGCTTCTTTACAAAATAGTGCAAACAGCAGCAACTCTCTTTTAAAAAAATACAGCAAAAAAGTATCACCGATAAGCAGAAACAAATAAGAATATTTCAACCTTCAAGGAAAAACAATCAGTACACCTTCCTTACGCTATGTAAACATTTTAATTCACAGACACTAACCTCCCCCTCCGCAACCCCAGACTTCTGGTTAGTATTTGGAAGAGTCTAAGTTACTCGTCTTTTTACACACGTTTATTCCCTAAGTTCAAGGTACTTTATTGTCGGAGACAAGAAACTTTTGCTGCACATATACTGTATGCACTAGTTTCTGAGGTTACAACAATAAATGAGGCAAGTCCCTTCCCTGAAAGGCCTCAATACACGGAATCAGAGAATGTGAGAGGTGCCCTTGGATGAGAGAAAGATTACTTTCACCAGGGATATTGGGGAACAATTCTAAAGGAGGTGTGGATATTTGAGCTGAAGCTTGAAGGATAGGATAGAATTTTCATTTCTTTCTTTTTTCTTTCTTTTTAAATGTTACTCATTGTAAAAAAAACTTAAAATACAATAGAAGAGGGCATAACCTGAAAAGTAAAAATATGCCTTCTCGCTATCTTACTCCAAACAGAGTCACTCTAGAGTTTTCTTAAATAGCCTTCAAGAAATTGTTTTTGCAAACTCATGCTTAAACCCTGTTTTTATCACAAATGAAATATTGCTTATACTGTAACTTTTCCCATAAATATGTATCTCAGGTATCATCTGTATCAACATATATGAATTTACTCCAATGTTTTTAACATAATACAATTCTATTTTGTTTAACCAGTTCCCTGCAGTTATGGACTGAATGTTTGTGTCCTCCCCCAAACCAATGTAAAGGTATTTGGAGGTGGAAGTCTTAGGGAAATAATTGAGTTTAGATGGGGTGTGAGTTTAGGTGGTCCCCATGATGGGATTACTGGCCTTAAAATAAAAGGAAGAGAGACCAGTACTCTCTCCTTACACTCTGTGAGGGCACAGCGGAAGGCAGCCATCTTCAAGATCTGAAGAGTGTCCTCAGCAGGAACCAATTTTGCTCACACCTACACCTTGGACTTCATAGCCTCCAGAACTTCAAGGAATAAATGTCTGTTGTTTAAGCCACCCAGTCCATGTTATTTTGTTACAGCAGCCCAAGTAGACTAAGACACCTACAGAAAATAAGACATCTATTTCACTTTTTGCTATTTCAAACAATGTTGCAGTGAGCTGTGCTTGTCTTTGCATATTCATGTCACTGTTTCTGTAGAATAAATTCTTAGAACTAGGTTAATGGGACAAGGGGTTTATGCATTTGTTAACAGACATTGGAAAACTACCTTCCTAAGAGATGGCACCAATTTACACTTCCACCAACAACTACAGAGGGTTATCTCCAAATGGGGAAGAATTCTAAGACTGGAGAAAAAGGGATGCAACAAGAGTAAAAGAAGAAGCATAGGACTGCTCTGGAAAGAGAGGTTAGTTTGGGGTGTCTGGAGCATGAGAGAGATTCAGTAGTGAGCTCTAAGACTATGCAGCCAGCAATGACGACCCTTGAATGCCAAGCTAATGTGTTTGGTTCTTAATTTTATAAGGAGCCATTTATGGTTTCCAAGCAAGTAAGTGACATGATGGTACCTATATCTTGGGGCAGTGATGTGACAGTGTGACAGATGGGAAGGTGAAGGTGAAGTCGCTCAGTCGTGTCCGACTCTTTGCGACCCCGTGGACTGTAATGTACTAGGCTTCTCTGTCCATGGGATTCTCCAGGCAAGAATACTGCAGTGGATTGCCATTTCCTTCTCCAGGGGATCTTCCCGACCCAGGGATCGAACCCAGGTCTCCCGCATTGGAGGCAGACGCTTTAACCTCTGAGCCACCAGGGAAGCCCGTGACAGATGGGATGGAAGAATAAGACATTGGAGATGGACTAGCCTTACAACTGTTATTGTCAAAGGGTGAAAATACAAAGGGGGTAAGGAAATTGTAGGGTAGAATCCCTTGGAATAAACAGGGGTGGGAGGAAAGAGTTAAGAATAATGTCAAAGTTTCCAGAGATCATGACTTGGCACCATTAATAGGATCAGATATCTATATTTATTTAAGTACATGCTGTAGGGTAAGATTAGTGCAAAATGACCATGTTAAAGTACCAGAAAGCAGATGTAGGAGCAAGCAGCAGAGAGACCCAATCTGCATTTACATACAAGGAAGTCATATTTATAGAAGCAACTTATGAAGGTGTGAAGAGGGAGATCACTGAGGAAAAGCACGACCAAGACAGACCTGAGAGCACTATTTCGCGGTAATTTCTATATTTCTGGAACAGAAAGTACAAGTAAAGGCACGTCCAAAGTCCTGCAGCCTTTCTTATCTAGGGTTCCTCACCTGAACTACAGACACAGAAACTGTTTCTCAATTCTCCCAAGGACGGTACATACACATACACAGTACCATTACAGATGCAGAACAAGTCGACTCGTTACATTCAATACATGCCTTAGGCCATTCAGATTTAAATCTTTCCTTGAATTCGGGTTGAGAAAGACTGCTGAACGGAACAGGGATGCAATAAGGTCAACAAGCAAGACAAGCATTTCATGAGTGAGTGGTCAGTTATACCGGATGCCTCAGCTCTCTGAATAACAAACCAGTCATCCTGGCAAATCCAGCTTCAACCACTAACTTGTAACAAATAGCCAACAGTGTGCTGCAGTCAATTAGCAGATTCAGAATGGCTTCACTTTCAACCCCCACGAACAGCACCCCAAACGCCGTTCTTTCCCACCCTCCTCCACCTCAAGATCTCGTTTCCCGCCCCCTCCTCCGGGTAGGAAGGCCGGCAGGGCAAGGTTCCCTTATTCCGCGCCGCGGGCAGTCTCTGGTCAGCAGCTGCTGAAAGCAACTTACTCCGGCTGGGCAGCCCTGAGAACCACCTACTTGGGTCAGACCGCCCGCTCGGCCCAATAGCACTTACCCGGCGTCAGGTCCCCGGCCTCCAGGCCTTCGGGTGGCCCTGCCAGGACCCCGTCCGGGGAAGGCGGCCCAGGAACACTCATGTCCCTCCCGCTGGGAACAGGGAAGGGGTAGGTGCACAGTCAGACGCAGTGAGGAAGTACCGAATGCGTCCAGAGCCCACCCGGACAGAAGCGACGGTCGCACCCGGAAGTGACGAAAGCGGAAGATGGGAGGCTCGGGGCACGTGACCACGGGCCTTTCCCCGCACCCTTTTATCCTCCCCGACTCCCGGCGCTTCTAGGAGTTCAAGTTGAAGTGCTAGTAGGTTGGGGCCTGGGAGTCTCTGAAGTCAGCACCCGGGGGGCTCGAGTCCCCGACTCTGGCGGTCGGGGGCCGGGATGAAAGACGCAGTGTCTGGAAGGGGCTAGGTTGGGCTCGCTCAAGACCAGCAGGCTGTGTGTTGACCTGGGCCAGCAGTCGGACTTGATCAGTAGCGGAGGCGCAGCTTTTCAGTTTTGTGTCCTTATTAAGAAAATACCTTTAGGACTGCAATTTGAACCCATTAAAAATTCACGTTTAGCTCTCTTCAGCCTTGCTAACTAGGAGTTTGTCAAGATTCATCTCTCCTCTTGTTGATTGTAGGTGAACGGTGTAAGGCCTGGCTTGCAGCATCTATTAATATCTACTGAACAAATTCACCCAAATTACCATAAACTGCACTTACTGAGATCCTATGGGATGATGTCATGAATTTTTATGAAAAACAGTTAGAAATGGGTAGAAGCTGCCTCAGACCAATAAAATTATTACCTCCTTACTTTAGACCCGCTCACTTAAACTGTAATCAGTTCAGCTCAGTTCAGTCACTCAGTTGTGTCTGACTCTTTGCGACCCCATGAATCACAGCACGCCAGGCCTCCCTGTCCATCACCATCTCCTGGAGTTCACTCAGACTGACGTCCATCGAGTTGGTGATGCCATCCAGCCATCTCATCCTCTGTCATCCCCTTCTCCTCCTTCCCCCAATCCCTCCCAGCATCAGAGTCTTTTCCAATGAGTCAACTCTTCTCATGAGGTGGCCAAAGTACTGGAGTTTCAGCTTTAGCATCATCCTTCCAAAGAACACACAGGGTTGATCTCCTTTAGAATGGTCTGGTTGGATCCCCTTGCAGTCCAAGGGACTCTCAATAGTCTTCTCCAACACCACAGTTAAAAAACATCAATTCTTCTGCGCTCAGCTTTCTTCACAGTCCGACCCTCACATCCATACATGACCACTGGAAACACCATAGCCTTGATTAGACGGACCTTTGTCAGCAAAGTAATGTCTCTGTTTTTCAATATGCTATCTAGGTTGGCCATAACTTTTATTCCAAGGAGTAAGCATCTCTTAATTTCATGGCTGCAATCACCATCTGCAGTGATTTTGGAGCCCCAAAAAATAAAGTCTGGCACTGTTTCCACTGTTTCCCCATCTATTTCCCATGAAGTGATGAGACCAGATGCCATGATCTTCGTTTTCTGAATGTTGAGCTTTAAGTTTAAGCTTTAAGCTTTCACTCTTTTCTTTCACTTTTATCAGGAGGCTTTTTAGTTCCTCTTCACTTTCTGCCATAGGGTGGTGTCATCTGTATATCTGAGGTTATTGATATTTTTCCCAGCAATCTTGATTCCAGCTTGTGCTTCTTCCAGTCCAGCGTTTCTCATGATGTACTCTGCATAGAAGTTAAATAAGCAGGGTGACAATATACACCCTTGACGTACTCCTTTTCCTATTTGAAACCAGTCTGTTGTTTCATGTCCAGTTCTAACTGTTGCTTCCTGACCTGCATATAGGTTTCTCAAGAGGCAGGTCAGGTAGTCTGGTATTCCCATCTCTTGAAGAATTTTCCACAGTTTATTGTGATCCACACAGTCAAAGGCTTTGGCATAGTCAAGAAAGCAGAAATAGATGTTTTCCTGGAACTCTGTTGCTTTTTCCATAATCCAGCGGATGTTGGCAATTTGATCTCTGGTTCCTCTGGCTTTTCTAAAACCAGCTTGAACATCTGGAAGTTCACGGTTCATGTATTGCTGAAGCCTGGCTTGGAGAATTTTGAGCATTACTTTACTAGCATGTGAGATTAGTGCAAGTGTGCGGTAATTTGAGCATTCTTTGGCATTGCCTTTCTTTGGGATTGGAATGAAAACTCGCCTTTTCCAGTCCTGTGGCCACTGCCGAGTTTTCCAAATTTGCTGGCATATTGAGTGCAGCAAACTCCACTTTCACAGCATCATCTTTCAGGATTTGAAATAGCTCAACTAGAATGCCATCACTTCCACTAGCTTTGTTCGTAGTGATGCTTTCTAAGGCCCACTTGACTTCACATTCCAGGATGTCTGGCTCTAGATGAGTGATCACACCATCGTGATTATCTTGGTCTTGAAGATCTTTTTTGTACAGTTCTGTGTATTCTTGCCACCTCTTCTTAATATCATCTGCTTTGTTGCACCACCAAATTGCCTGTCCAAACAATTTTCTATTCAACAGACAAATCTGTTTTCAAAAAAAAATGAGAATTTATATCAAGCCTCAGAAACTTGCTCACCAATTACCTTATCAGTGTATTCACACCCCTTCCTCTTTTGGCCTTCTCTCCTCTCAGGATTAGGTGCTCCTTACTACCTGTGGCAAGCACAACAATGCCCTCACCAAAAACGTCCACAGACTTCATCCCCAGAACCTGTGAATATGTTGTTTCACTACAAAAGCGTAATTAAGGTTGCTAGTCCCAGCGACTGTAAAATGGATTACCCGAGGTTATTGAGTGGACCTAATGTAATCACAGGGGGCTTCAGTTCTGGAAAAGGGAGGCAGAAGAATAGAGTCAGGGAGGAGATGTGACCGTGAACAGTGACTAAAGAGATGCAGTGTTGGCTTCAAAAGTAAAGGATGAGGGCTACTGGCCAGAATTGCAGTGACCTCTAGAAGCTGGAAAATACAAGGAAGTGGAGTCACCACTAGAGGCTCTAGAATGGAACTCAGCTATGTCTCAGTTTTACCCCAGTGGGATCTGTATTGGACTGCTCACCTACGAACTCTAAGATAATACATAAATTTGTATTGCCTTAAGTTTGTGGTTATTTGTTAATAATAACATTTGGAAAGTAATAGGAATAGGAATAATAAAGTAATGCACTGTCTTTCAGACATCCTTTGTTTCATTTGAGCATACTCCCCAAAACTATGCCCTTTCATGCATGGAATATTTTATTATTTTCAAAGTCTTACTCATCTTTCAAGGCTTGGCCAAAATAATAAATACTGTAAAATCATTCACTATTCCTTCTCCCCTTTCAACTCCACGTTAGGAATTACAGTAATAACCTTTTCCCAACTACAAAGCATCCTCTTGCTATTTAGCACTTAATCCATTCTTGTATTAGTTGCTTCTGTTGACTTCCTTTATCAGATTGCAAACTCCAAACAGAAACTTATTCACAGGGCACCAAATAGGTTCTAAATGAATATTTACTGAATGAAGTATTGATTCTCCAGAATTGATACAGATTCCAAGTATCTGTAATCTCCAAATTCTGAATTACATGAGATGGCACTTAATAAATCTTGGTAACCTTAGTTGATTGCCAGTATTATCTCCTAACCAGATACTAAAACCTTTTGGAATAGACCCTTGTTCAATGAGTTGTCTGTAACCTCTTTATCTCTTAGCACAGTATTAAGCATATTACTTGGGTTTTAAAATACCAGATACTTAAGTTTAATAGATGAAATTAATTAAACATTAAAATGTTTTTTAAAAGAACATTTAAAAGAAGTAATGTTCTTTTAAAGCATTTTAACTTTACCTAGTGTGACAAAAATGACAAGGAGGACTTTATGCCAGAAGCATGTTGCTTTTCTCTTCTTTCTCTTCTTTATCCCCACAGATTTCAACTCAATGCATGTAGTTCTTGTTGAGGACACTCTGTGTTCCAGCCTCCATTAATCAAATACTGTGCACTTAGTACTGCATGTAACACAGCTCAAAACCAAAAGGTTGGAATTTGATACCAAAGAAGTAAACAGTTCGTTGAGTTATATACATCTTTTGAAGACCTTTAATTTCCCCAGTGGTAGTGGCCATTCTCTTTTATGCACCAAAGTTATAATCCACTAAAAATAACTGAGTACCTGAGATTGGATTAGGCACTGTAGGGTGTTATTAAAAAAAGAAAAAGGCAAAAATTCTTGTTGCTGTCCACCAGAAATTTATATTCTAGCATTTACATAGTATAAGTTAGAGAGCATGATGGTAAAGTACTAAATTATATAGACAGACCTAGAAGAATATAAAATACATCATGATGTCATATTGGTTTCCTATTGCTATTGTAACAAATTAACACAGACTTGGTAGCTTAACTCAACACAAATTTATTACCTTACAATTCTGGAGGTCAAATGTCCAAAATAAGCCTTTGTGGGCTAAAAATCAAGGTTTTGGCAGGGCTACTTACTTCTGGAGGCTCTGAGAAAGAATCCTCTCTTACCTTTTTGGAGGGTAGCCGCATTGCGTGGCTCATCCTCACACTGCCTTTTCTCCCTCCACTGTCACTGTTGCATCGCCTCCTCCTCTATTCTGATGCTCTGGTCCTCAGAAGGACCCATAAGGACTTGTGATCACATTGAACTTGCCTGCATAACTTAGGATAGTTTCCCCATCTCATCATGGTTCTTTTTAAACACATCAGCAAAGTTCCTGTTGCCATGTAAGGTAATATTCACAGATTCTGGGGAATTGAAAGTGAACACATTTGAGGGGGAGGGGAAGGCATTATTCAGCCAGCCACAGGTGTGCAGTTGTGTAGTGCATGAATGGGAGACAACTAGAGAAACTTTTAAAACTTAATAGAATAAATTAATCTAGCTATATCTTGAAGGACAAGTCAATGTAATATGCAGAGCAAATATTACTTAAACCTTCTAACAGGAAAAACACAAACACCATAAGTAACAAGAATATAATTAAGGCTCAAAGACCTCAAGGTGCTGACTTTTGGGGAAAACAGGAATAACATAGATTAAATGGTTAGTAAAAGAACCTAGTGGAGAAAGGTGTTGTATAATCCTTTAGATAAAAGAACTTACAAAGACAAAAAATAACACAAAATGTGGTCATATTGCTCTGGAGAAGTTGGTCCAAAGAAATGATATCCAGAAAAAGCTAAATGCTGTATGTATTCATAGCAAAAGGAAAAAAAAATCCATTGGATTTCAAGAAACTTGAACTCCAAAAGAGGGAAAGCAAACCTATTGCAATAAATACACAAAACCTTTTTTCTATTTTTCAGTTTTGCCATTTTCCTTAAATTTTCCTACATCATTTTTGCTAACATAAGGGGAGTAGCTAGATAGCAGAGTCAAGTAAAAAAAATGTTAATACATGAATATTTTCTATTCCTTTTATTGATCAGGGTGTCCTATATTTAGGATATGCTGATTTGATTTTTTTTTTAACTGTCCTAATTTGACCTAATTCTCTCACAGGATTTGCTTGTCCCTTCCCTTCATCTCATCCCATTCTTTTCTAAAAATGAAAGAAAGAATGGAGGTGGGAGGACAAAAAGATTCAAGTGAGAAAAATGCAGGGACCAGAGGCTGCAGAAGAAAAGGGATGGAAAGAAGGAAGATATATAAGAGAAAGAAGTTGCAACCCATGACCTTTCCTTCTAGTGGATTAAAGTGTTGAAAGTTTGAAAACATTCATATACGGTGCTGTGCTTGAAAAATAGTAAAAAGGAAATAAGGGAATTGGAGGTAGAAAATCAGAGAAGTTGAGACATTAAAGCAAAACAGTTTACCATTTTGTCTATGATGAACCAAACTGAAAAGGTGTCTTAAGCAGTTTTAACCACTTTTCTTATATTTACATGAGAAATATTCTTTCACATCAGCAAAGTAATAAAATTCTCCCACCCATGGTAACTCTGCTACGTTTCCATCACTCCTTTCTTACCTTAGCCAAAAAGCATACTCTTCCGTAGATTATTTCACCAACCCATTCTTTTAACCTTGCTGCCAAAAAGTTTGTAAAATATACGCAGAGATCAAAAGCAATGGCCTCTGACATTTTAAAATAGACTCACACAAAAAATTTTTTTTAATTTTTGGTTACACTGGGTCTTCATTGCTGCTCAGAGTCTTTCTCTAGTTGTAATGAGCAGGAACTACTCTGTAGTTGCAGTGCGAAGGCTTTTCATTGCGGTGACTTCTCTTGCTGTGGCTCACGATTTACAGCATGGAGTAGTTATGGAACACAGGCTTAGATTCCCTGTGGCATGTGGAATCTTCCCAGACCAGGGATCAAATCTGTGTTTCCTGCAATGATAGATCGACTCTTAAACATTGGACCAACAGTTCAAAATAGATTTTTTTTTTTTAACAGTAGTTTTAGGTTCACAGTAAAATTAAGAGGAAGGGACAGATATCTTCTGCTGCTCCTACTGCTGCAAAGTCGCTTCACTCTTGTCCGACTCTGTGCGACCCCATAGACAGCAGCCCACCAGGCTCCCCAATCCCTGGGATTCTCTAGGCAAGAACACTGGAGTGGGTTGCCATTTCCTTCTCCAATGCATGAAAGTGGAAAGTCAAAGTGAAGTCGCTCAGTCTTGTCCAACTCTTCGCGACCCCCATGGACTGCAGCCTACCAGGCTCCTCCGTCCATGGGATTTTCCAGGCAAGAGTACTGGAGTGGGCTGCCATTGCCTTCTCCAACAGATATCTTCTACTCCTGCACATATATTATCAACATCCCTCACTTGAGTGCTGCATTCATTATGATTGATGAATATACATTAACACATCATTATCATACATGTACATGTATGGCTGAGTCCCTTCACTGATCACCTGAAACTATCACAACATTGTTTGTTAATAGGCTACACCCCAGTGCAAAATCGGAGAAGGAAATGGCAACCCACTCCAGTACCCTTGCCAGGAAAATCCCATGGACGGAGGAGCCTGGTAGGCTACGGTCCATGGGGTTGCAAAGAGTCAGATATGACTGAGTGACTTCATCACTTTTCACTCTTCATGCATTGGAGAAGGAAATGGCAACCCACTCCAGTATTCTTGCCTGTAGAATCCCAAGGACAAAGGAGCCTGGTGGGCTGCCGTCATGGGGTCACACAGAGTCAGACACGACTGAAGCAGCTTAGCAGCAGCAGCAGCAGTGCACAGTAAAAAATTTTTAAAAAAGAACATATCATTATCACCCAAAGTTGATAGTCTAAATTAGGAGCCACTCTTCATTGTGCATATTCTTTGAAACTGGACAAGTAAAATAACATATCCACCACTAGAGGATCATGCAGAATGGTTTCACTGTCCCAAAAGTCCTCTGTGCACTGCCTATTTATTTCTCCCACCCTTCTAATCTCTAGCAACTGCTCAACATTTTACTTCATACTTTGCCTTTTCCAAAATGTCATATATTTGAACTCATATAGTATGTAGCCTTTTCAGATTGGTTTCTTTCACTCAGCAATATGCATTTAAGTTTCCTCCAAGTCTTTCTATGGATTGATGGCTCATTTCTTATAGGCACAGAGTAATAATCCATTGTCCAGATGTACCACCGTTTACTCATTCTTTCACCACTGTAGGACATCATTGTTACTTCCAGTATTTGGCAGTTATATATAAAGCTGCTGTATACATCCAGGTGTAGATTTTTGTGCATACATACATTTTCAACTCCTTTAGTTAAACACCAAGGAGCAAGATTGCTGCATCATATGGTAAAAGTGTGTTTAGTTTTGGAAGAAACTGCCAAACTATCTTCCAAATTGGCTGTACCACTTGCATTCCCACCAACAATGAAAGAGTTCCCCTTGTAAAGAGTTCCCCTTACAAGCATATGGAGTTGTCAGTATTCTGAATTTTGGCCTTCTTATAAGTGTGTAGTAGTATTCTTTAGTTGCTTTAATTTGTATTTCCTGATGACATATGGTGTAGAACATCTTTTTATATGCTTATTTTCCATTTGTATATCTTCTTGGGTGAAACATCTGTTCTGATCTCTTGCCCATTTCTAAATCAGATTGCTTGTTTTCTTGTTGTTTAGCTCTTTGTATACATTGGGTAACAGTCCTTTATCAGATATGTCTCCTGCAAATATTTCCTTGCAGTCTGTGGTTTTTTTCTCATTCTCTTAATAAAAATTTTAATGAAAACTTGAAAGGATCCCAGGGCAGAATGTCTTCATGTAAAGACGGAAGATTCTCAAATCTCCCACAAAGGCAGCCTATCAGTTTTGACATTTATAGATAAGAACAACTTTCTGAAGTATGCAGCAGTGGAATTAACAAAGGATTTAATATCAAAAGACATGGTTCAATCATAGCTAAGACAGTTATTAGGTGAATTAGTTAGGAGAATTATTAGTGAATTAGTTTTTTGGTTTCAAGTGAAAAAGTCCAAACCTGCTTAAGAAAAACAAGGAATCAAAGAACTTAAAAACCAGGAGTTAATCCAGCTTCAGAGATGGCTATATTCATTTCTTTAAATAAAATCAGGAATTTCTTTCTTTCTTTCTCTCTCTCTCTTTCTGGTTCTCCACTTGGCTTTCCTCTGTATTGGCTTCCCTCTAGCAGCTTTCTCTAGACGATAGCTCTAGGTTTCCATGGTCCTTACAGCTCCCAAGTGAAGCCAACTCATTCCTAGAATTCATTTATTTCTCTCTTTTTTAAAAAACCTCAAATTACTCGGACCATATGCCAACCTGTACCTCAGTCGCTGCATTCAGTGGGATATAGTGGGATCTGATAGGCTGGTGTGGGTCATATGTAACAGAGATAGGCAAAGTCCCTTTATTGACAGTCCTGCTAGGGGTTACAGAAAGACACAGGGATAGTTCCTTAGAGGAAAATCAGAGTCATATTACCAAAATGAGAAAGTAAACTAGCCCAACAAAAGCAACAGATATCAACTATATCAGTTGTGAGGTTTTAGTCAAGTCACTTAGTCTCTGATTTTTTTTTTATCAGTAAAAGAGACAGGGAAATAATAATACCAGACCTCACTACTGGACATAGTTCTTGTGAAAAACAAACACTCAGTAAAACATATGAAAAGATCGGTAAGCTGTGAAGCACTATTGCAAATAACAGCAGTCCCTAAGTACATATTATTTGTCAGAAGAAACAGTATTATTTCTGTAATAGTACCTCATCTATGTCAAATGACAAAACTAAAACAATTAAGTAACAATTTTGATATCCTTTATTCAAGAGAAGATAATCATGGATCAGGGGGAGTTCAGATCCTTTTGTATACTGAGGGATTAAGAGCAAGTTTTACAGAACATTAGTAGAGGCAACATTGTACAGAAAAGGAAACTATAAACAAAACAAAAAGACAATCCACAAAATGGGAGAAAATATTTGCAATGATGCAACCAACAAGGGCTTAATTTCCAAAATATACAAACAGCTTATACAATTCAATAACAATAACAAATAAAAACAATAAAAAAAATGCCCAAAAGATCTAAATAAACATTTCTCCAAAGAAGACATACAGAGGGCAACAGGTACATGAGAAGATGCTCAACATCACTAATTATTAGAGAAATGCAGATCAAAACTACAATGAGGTACCAATCAAGCCAGTCAGAATGGCCATCATCAAAACGTCTACAAATCTTAAATGTTGAAGATGGTGTGGAAAAAAAGAACCCTCCTGCACTGTTGGTGGGAATGGAAACTGATAGAGTCACTATGGAGAACAGTATGGAGGTTCCTTAAAAAGCTAAAAATAGAGCTACCAAATGATCCAGCAATACCACTCCTGGGCATATATCCAGAGAAAACCATAATTTGAAGAGATACTTTCACTTCAATGTTCACTGAAGCACTATCTAAAATAGTCAGAATGTGGAAGCAACCTAAATGTCCATTGACAGAGGAATGGATAAAGAAGATGGGGCACATATATATATATATATATATATATGGTGGAATATTACTCAGCCATTGAAAAGAACAAAATAATGCCATCTGCAGCAACATGGATGAGCCTAGAGATTATCATACTAAGTGAAGTAAGTCGGACAGAGAAAGGCAAATATATGATATCACCAATATATGAAATCTAAAGAGCAAAACAAATGAACTTGTGTACAGAACAGAAATAAAATTTAGATACATAGAAAACAAACTTATGGTTACCAAAGGGAAAGGGTGCAGGGATGAATTGGGAGTATGGCATTAACAGATACACAATCTGCTGCTAAGTTGCTTCAGTCGTGTCCGACTCTGTGTGACCCCATAGATGGCAGCCCACCAAGCTCCCCCGTCCCTGGGATTCTCCAGGCAAGAACACTGGATTGGGTTGCCATTTCCTTCTCCAATGCATGAAAGTGAAAAGTGAAAGTGAAGTCGCTCAGTCGTGTCCGACTCTTCGAAACCCCATGGACTGCAGCCTACGAGGCTCCTCCATCCATGAGATTTTCCAGGCAAGAGTACTGGAGTGGGGTGTCATTGCCTTCTCCAAGATACACCCAGCCTGGGTGGATCCAGGGTGATTCGAAGGTGGGGACGGAGTCGGCGTCCTAGGAAAAAACTTATTTAATTACAGATATAGAGGGAGATTAGAAATGGAGAGTGTAGTAGGAAAATTAGTGGAGAAAAAGAATCTGAATAACTTGGATTTACGTGGAATACCAATCACCACCTACGTAGGCCACAGGCATCTTTCCGTTCTCCCAAAGGAGAGGAGGCACTGAGGCCTCCCCAGTCTGATCTTAGAAGCCCAGGCATAATTAGTAGGCTTGGTGAGTACCCACTCCCCAGATGGGAATTCAGCCAGAAAAATGGAGAACAAGAAAGAAATGACACAGGGGAATCAGTCTTTCCAGAAACTGATCCATTTTCTTTATTTTTCAGGTTTGCTTATATACCTTTTGTTATACATAGAGATGAATACAGAGTCACGTGGGGGTCAGCAGTCCTGACCTTTATCAAAATCAAGTTCTTCAGATAAATGTATAAAAAAAGGTTTTAGGAGTTTTACATCATCTTCTGGCCATGAGGCCTGCTGACATTTTATGACCCTTTCTTTCTGATAACCAAAAAACTTATTTTTTCCAAGGGTGTTTTTTCTTAAACCAGGCACCACCCTCCAAATAAAGTTGCATTCCTATAGGGTGAGGGTGTAGTGAGTTACAATCAAGAAAGGAATTTATTTAACCCAAGGTTAACATGATAATCTTAAAGGTTAATACTTATTTCTCTTATATGCTGGTTATATTCATTATAAGGGCAGGGAATCTGGAGATTTAGCAGCAAACATCAGCCCAACAAACGAAATCCCTTCACCAATGTTCCCCTTAAGATCTATTTAGTCTTAAGATAGTGATAATTTGCATTCCTATAGGGTGAGGGTGTAGTGAGTTACAATCAAGAAAGGAATTTATTTAACCCAAGGTTAACATGATTAATCTTAAAGGTTAATACTTATTTCTCTTATATGCTGGTTATATTCATTATAAGGGCAGGGAATCTGGAGATTTAGCAGCAAACATCAGCCCAACAAACGAAATCCCTTCACCAATGTTCCCCTTAAGATCTATTTAGTCTTAAGATAGTGATAAAGTTACATTTTTACATAGCAAGGACACAGTGATTTATAACAAAGTACAGTGATCTATAACAAAAGAGAAAATTCATTAACTCAAAAAGTCTAGTATTGCTAACATCAAAAACTATTATATTTCCTTTTCTACATTCCAAATATATTGATTAATATATTTCCAGGTGCCTAAGGACGTGGAGGCCTGGCGGCAATCATTGACTCACCAATGAGAAAAGCCCTATGCTAATTAAGACCTTCAAAATACCCCAAACTCTCTGTGCTGTTTATGGTTGAGAGGTAGTAAACAATCCTGTGTAGTGGCAGGAGTATGGATAATCCTGTCACACAAACTAGTTTACCAGCAGAGAGGTTTGACCTGAGACACCCTTGTCACACCCAGGGCAGGGAATTAGCAGCAATTATTGGCATAACAAATGAAAAACCCTTCACCAATATAATTCCTAATCAACCCACTATACTAATAAATTCTAACTTCCCCAAAGAATCTGCCTTTAGTAAGTCTAAGACATCTCGTGCATCTCACTGCTGGGAGGCTGTAAACAATCACATGTGGCCGGACAAACCTATACAGGCAGGCTAGATAACCTTCAGAGTAGTTCGTAAGTTGAAACACTCTTGTCACGCCCAGGAATTTTTATTAACTGGAGCTGCAAGTTAACTCCTTCTCCGAGAGAAATGGTTAAGGGGGAGAGCCCCCCATATAGTCAGAGGTATAGCTGAGAACGTAAAACAGACTCTGGTTTTGGGGGTAGATGCTCGGGAACAGGGGGTTTCCTGAGGCTTGATCACGCCTTTGCGTATGCCAAGCCTCCTTTCTCATGACCTTTGCCATGGGCGGAGTTACCATATATAAAATAGATAAACCTTGTCCTCCCCTCCCACACCAATAGAAACAGAATACTGACGGTGGTATTGATAGTAAAGGACAATGGAAAAAAATCCAAGATAAAAGAATATAGATATAGATACACCATATATAGTTCCATTATAGAACTATAATGGAAAAAAATACAGAAAATATAATGGAAAAATATCTATATAATGTGTGTATATATATATATATACACACACACACACACACACACTCATGTATGAACTACCAACACCCAAGACTTTCCTTACTCTCAATACCACTGTCAGTATTCTGCTTCTATTGGTGTGAAAGGAGACGACAAAGTGTCTTATTTTCTTCTTTTTAGCATTATGATGTGTTATTCATGAGTAAAGGAATATTCATAATATTGAGTGGAAATCACTTGAAATATCATCAGTGTTTTTGGACTATTAGTAAAACTAGTGGTAAAAATTTTATTCATTCAAGAGCTTTACATCTTAAAATTCTCTTTTAATATGCTTGTATTGATTCAAAAGGCAATAATTCTTCCACTTTAGAGTTTTCACAAAATTCATTTATCTTAGTATGTAGATAGCAAAGTGGCCACCAACCATATTCTCTTTCTATATAATCATAAAGTGGAATTTCAATGACTATAGGCAACATAACTTATTCCAGAACTCAGCTTTCTTTTTTAGGAGAGATTTATTTAAATTAGCTAAGATAATATTAATCATGCTTTATTCAAAATTACTGAAAGTAGTACATGCAGTAGCTTTCCAAAACAGTTCTTATTTATTACTTTAAATATTCTCTTCAAAGTATTTCTGTTGCTAGTTATAAATAATTTCCAAAGAGTCATCAGACCAGATGGTAAAATGATATATAAAAATTCAGTTTCTTGTAACGTAATATGATGAGGTCAGTAATACAGAAAGTTCAGAGTCTCCAATTTCTTTTTCAATTTAAAAATTCCAGTGGATCACTTTAAATTATTGCTCTAGTCTTTGGCCTTCTTATAAATTTCTTGTCAGTGTCTTTTGAACTACTTTATGAAAGTGCTGTCTTTAATTTATTCACTTACTTTCATCTTCATCTAGTATTCTTTCTGAACTGGTTACCCGATTTACTAAATGAAAGAGCACATTTTAAAACATTATCTTTAAAATAATTTTATTTATTTATTTATTTGATTATGCTGGGTCTTCACTGCTGCACAGGCTTTTCTCTAATCGCGGCTAGCGGGAGCTACTCTCTAGTTGCAGTTGCGCGGGCTTCTCACTGGGGTGGCTTCTTCTGTGGTACAGCATGGGCTGTAGAGCACACTAGCTTCAGTAGTTGCAGCACGTGGTCTCAGTAGTTGCAGCTCCTCGGCTCAGAGCACAGGCTTGTGGTGCAAGGGCTTAGATGCTCTGCGGCATGTGGGATATTCCAGGAACAGGGATCGAACCTGTGTCTCCTGCACTGGCACACAGATTCTTTACCACTGAGCCACCGGGTGAACCCTAAATGCATTATTTTTAAAGATTTCAAAAGATTTTAAAATGTCATTTTTAACATTTCATAAAAGTCTTAATTATGTGTTCCCAGGAGAAAAATACATTCATTTAATTTACTTAGATAGACAAATAAAATCTGTCTATATTTCATCACTGCCTAGTAAAATTAATTCCTTAATGCCAGTGATTGTGAAGGACTTTTCTGGCCCTGGTGGCCCTCAGATCCACTCCCTACCTTTTCTTTTTCTGCTCTGTATCACAGGCTCCTGTGTTCCTGGCCCCTGTGTCAACTGACTTCCAGATGGGTTTGGCCAGTCAGGGGCCCTGGTAGAGACTGGAGGCTGGGAGATTGAAAGGAGAAAGCAGAGAAGAAATCCCAGTCTTTGTCCCTCTCTGCCTTGAGAGGCAACTGGAGCAACAACTGGCTCTCCTGTCTGGTCCTAGCTCGCCACTGCAGAATCCTATCAGGATTTCAGCTTTGTCAGTCAGGGTCCACTCAGGAGAGAAAAATCCATGCAGTAATGTCAATGAAGAAGGCTTAATATAAAGAATTATTCACAATAATGGAGAAGGAAATGGCAACTCACTCCAGTGTTCTTGCCTGGAGAATCCCAAGGACAGGGCAGCCTGGTGGGCTGCCCTCTATGGGGTCGCACAGAGTAGGACACGACTGAAGCGACTTAGCAGCAGTAGCAGCAGCATTCACTATAACAGACACAGGAGTAAGGCAGGATTGGCCAATAAGAAATGAGAAATCTAAAGAAAACAAGAATAGCAAGTATAAGACTCCTCTTGTGGTCCAGTTGTTGAGAATCCACCTGCCAATGCAGGGGACAGGGGTTTGATCCCTAGTCCAGGAAAATCTCATGTACTGTGAGGCAACTAAGCTTGTGTGCCACAACTACTGCGCCTACCTGCCATATTGAAGCCCATGGGCCCTAGAGCCTGTGCTCCAGAAGGGAAGCCACTGTAATAAGAAGCCTGCAGGCCACAACGATGAGTAGCCCCTGCTCACCATCACTAGAGAAAGCCCGAGAGCGGCAACAAAGACCTAGCACAGCCAAAAACAAATATTAAAAAATAGTGATAATAAAGGAGAGCAAATATAAGAAGTAGTTACAACTCTGGTGCTTAGAGAGGAAGTACCATCCTTCCCTACCTCACCAAAGCTAAGATCAGATCGTGGTGGAAACAGAAGAGCCATGGCCCACTGAACGGTGGGCCGCCCTGGTGGCTCAGAGGGTAAAGCATCTGCCTGCAATGCGTGAGACCAGGGTTCGATACCTGGGTGGGTAAGATCCCCTGGAGAAGGAAATGGCAATCCACTCCAGTATTCTTGCCTGGACAACCCCATAGATGGGGAAGCCTGGTGGGCTACAGTCCATGGAGTCGCAAAGAGGGCCCGACTGAGCAACTTTCACTTTCTTTCTTTCACTGAATGGTGGAGACGTTTGCTACAGTATCACACCAGCAGAACTTGCCGAGAGAAACCAGCCCCTACCTCATAACTGCAAGGCCACTCTGGAAGATGCTGGAGGAAGCTGCCCACAGGGAAGTACTGTCAGTTACTGGCATACAGTAGCAGATGCTGCAGAAGCTGCAAGCACTGCAAGAGCCGGGCACTGCAGAAGCAGTACAGACTTCAGGAGCACCAGTAAGAAAAGTACCCAGGAGTTGAGAGAGAGGAGAAAAACCCTCCTCCTTCAATGTCTTTCCAGCACCTCCTACTGACAAAGCTTCATATCATGCCAACTGACAAAGGAGAAACATTTGGAGGGAGAAACTAATCCAGAAACAAGGCCTGGTTTAGTTTGCTCTATCTGCATAATATATTACCATGAATTTAGTAACTTAAACAACACACATGTATTATCTCACAGCTTCTGCAAGCTAGGAGTCTGGCATATTTTGTCTAGGCTTTCTGCTCAGGGTCTCACAAGGCTGAAATCAAAGTGTCAGCTAGCGGCATCCTCATCTGGAGGCTTATGGAAGAAGCAATCATTCAGTGTTCACATAATTCAGTTCCTTGCAGGTGTAGGACTGAAGTCTCTGTTTTTTTTTTTGTTGACTGCTGACTAAGGACCACTCTCAACAAATAGAGGCTGCTTTTGCAATGTCTCCCCCTCCAAAGGCTCTTTTAAACACTGTTTCTTTCTCTTACAGTTTTATTGAGATATGATTGACACATAGCACTGTATAGTTTAAGATGTGCAGCATGAATGTGCATCATGAAATGATTATCACAATAAATGCAAACACCATCATCTCACATAGGTACACATTAAATAAATTTTTTCCTAGTGATGAAAACTCCTAGGATTTACTTTCTTAACAACTTTCATATATAACATACAGTAGTGTTGTAACTTACAATCCTGGTATTATTTATCTTATAACTGAAAGTTTGTACCTTTTGACAGCCTTCATCCAGTTCCCCCAACCACCGCCTCTGGTAACCACGTATCTGATCTCTTTTCCTATGAGTTTATTTATTTATTTTTTTGCTTTTGAAGTATTTTTGATCTACAATACTACAATAGTTCCTGTTATACAACACAGTGATCTTATATTACTGTACATTTCAAAATTATCAGCACCATAAGTCTAGTTACCATGTCCTGATACAAAAACATTACATAATTATTGACTATATTCCACGCACTACATTTCATACTGTGACTCATTTATTCTGATCTGTAGTCTGAACCTCTTATCTTTCTTATCTATTTCTACCCTCCAACCACCCTCGCCCCTTTGGCAACCACCACTTGTTCTCTGTGTCTATAGCTGTTGCTGTATTTCATTTTCAATACAGAAATCTTTAATTATAGCCAATCTCTTTCTGAATAGCTTTTGGTGATGAAAAACTCATTATTTCACTAAATGGCCTATTGTTTTTGAGGATTTATAATTATTAGGAGGCTCTTCACTGTGATGAACTGAAATCTATTTTTTCATTAACTGAGGTATTTTTGAGGGGGCCCCTCCCCCCACACAGCATAGCACGTGGGATCTTAGTTCCCTGACCAGGGACTAAATCCGTGCCCCCTGCATTGGAAGCGAAGGGTCTTAACTACTAAATTACCAGGGAAGTCCCATGGCATAGTTAATCAAAAATTATATCAGTTTCAGATGTGCAACATAATGACTCAAAATTTTTATAGATTATACTCAATTTTAAAGTTATAATAAAATATTGGCTATATTTCCTGTGCTGTATATATATTCTTATAGTTTATTTTATGTTTTAAGCTATATCCTTATATCTTACTTATAGTAGTCTCTACCTCTTAATCCCCTATCACAATTTTGCCTCTCCCCACTTCCCTCTCTCCATTAATAACCACTAATTAAGCCACTATATAAAAGCCAAATTTTAAAAGAAATGGGGTGTGAAGGTCAGTCCTGTAAGTCAACCTGGCTAGACATATTCTACACTTATTTAATCAAACCCTAATTCAGGTGTTACAGTGAAGATATTTTGTACATGTGAATTAAATCTGTAATCAGTTGACTTTAAGGAAGAGTCTCCTAGATAATCTGGTGGGCCTGATTCAGTCATTTAAAAGGTTTTTAAGAGTAGAACTGGGGTTTCACAGAAGAAATTCCTCTGTGGATAACAGTTTTAACTGATGTCCAAGAGCCCCATTCTGCCCTTCCTCATGGTCCACCCTACCAGTGTCCCCCTCGCAGCCACCACAGTTATGGAAGCCAACTCTGTGCAATACATTTCTAAATTTATCTCCTGTTGGTTCTGCTTCTCTGGCTGAACTCTGACTGAGGATTGGGGGCTGGGCAGAAAGAGGGGAGAGGCCTGCACAGAGGAATAAAGGAAGAGGAGCAGGCAGCAAAAGGGAGTGCTGACAGGGGAGTTGATTTGACAATTCTGCCCAAGGAAGTCTTTGTTTGGGAAAAGAAAAGAAAGGACAGAAAACTCTCAAAGAACACTGAGAGTTCAAAGAAAAGAAAGGTAGAAAAGGTGGGGCAAGCACACCACGAACTCATTCTTCTTCAGCAGCTTTAGTTATTGGCAGCAGTGGGAGCAGAGAGGGACCACTGACTTTCTAATGGGACCAAGGTATCTGCCAGTACCATGAAAGCTCTTTCTCATAACAGCACAAGCTCACTTTAGCCTTTTTGTACATTTCTCTTCTTTCATGTAACCAGAGAGGCAAATGCATATCTTTGCAACTAACGCTTCCAGACTCATCTGCAAAAATGCACCTGAAAAAAAGAAAAAAAGAGGAAGGGAATTGGATTCCTTCTACATCTAGAGGGTTTCCCCAGATATCACAAATTATACTGGCAAATTTCTAGAAATTTGCATCTATATCTGTAGGCATCCTAAACTAAGAATGTATTTGAATAACTCAAGAGGAAAAATAAAATCTAAGTTGGAAAAAATAAAATGTTTGGATAAATACATACTTAAATAAGCAAGTTAGTAAAAAGATGTCAATATGAACATTGAAAGGAAGAAAAAATGGTATAGCCTTCAAGGGACTCTAAGAAGGAAACTACATAGGCATGATTACAAAAAAAAAAAAAAAACAGGAATAAATGAAAAGTTAGAGACTCAAAACTGAACAGACTTAAAACTGTACCAAATTAAAGGAATCAGCTACTGGATGAGAAATGTAAAAAATTAGCTAGTAGTCTAGAATTTTTCACATAGAAATTACATGAAAAAGAAATAAGTTGAAAGAAATTAGAAAATCTTCATAAGAAAAATTTCTTCTAAAAGAAACAGACAACTGACACAAATAATAACATGGGTGTGTTGTGGAATCCAGAGGCACAAAACACGCCTTAGAGGACCCTCAAGACAGTGAAGTACAGTTTATTACGCCAGTGAATCCAAGGGGAATCAGTTCCCAACAAGGACCCTGATGTTTCTGAGATGCCCAGTTTTATACCCCCCACTACATGACTGGTTACATGTTGGCAACCTCTTTGTTATATATGGTTGAGTTTTACAACAAGTAGGTGCTAGGAGAACAAACAATTAAGGTTAAAGGCAGGGGGGATGTCTCCATAGATAATCTGACAGAGACAGCCTGACCTCAACTACAATCTCCAGTTGTCATCTGTAGGGAAGAGAAGTCTCCCGGAGACCTGGTTTTCACTAGCAACAGGTTCCTCATTCTTGGGCAGAGTTCAGGTCCAGTTCATATCCTGTCTTTAAGAGGGATGAAAGGCTTCAAGATGGAGTCTCTCCTGCTTTCCTCACACTGGCCCCAACATTCCTCCCTCTTGATGCTCATCTATCTTTAATGATGGGCATCAGTCATGGGTAAGTACGTCACACAGGGACTAAGTAACTGCAGCAGGGCTGTCAATCTGGAGGTTACACATCGAGTAATACACTGGAGAATACAAGGCCCCAAAATTAATAACATAATGATTGACAAAATAATTACAAAAAGATTTTCCACCAATCACCTTTGATCCAAGAAAATACCAACATCTAAAAAGGAGGATTATCATTAGACATAGCTTTTACCTGGTTTTTCATGTTGTCCAGAGTGGCTGATACATTGCCAGATAAATCAGGGATATATACATAACATTCTATTTTAACTATAGCACAGGTCCCTCCTTGGGTGACCATAAGTATGTCTAAAGCCATTTGATTTTGAATCACTGCCTTTCTCATTTGTATCTGTTCTTCATTTAAAGCTTGGATTGCCTTTGCATTGTTCAGGAGGGCCTGTTTCGTGAAGTTAGTTAGAGCTTTTATTTTAATCATCACAGACCTTGCCCACTGCACATGTAAATAAGGCAAATTTACTGGGGCTTGTTGTAAGGATGGCTTAATACTTCCATGAGCAAAGGCAAATCCTAATGTACAGCAGCTGACCCAACCGACCAGAAGCCAAGGCCATAAATTTGATCCACACAGTCATTGGGTGCCATTAGGGGCCACCCATCAGATCCCAGTCTGAGCCAGGCCAGTGAGCTGGTAAATCTGGGCAATAAGTGATCTTTAATATTTGTTCACATTGCTCAGAAGACAAGTATCTCACATTTTTGTCCTTTTCTATCTATGGGATGGTCACCAAATCCAACTTCTTATTCCCTTTGTTCCCAACAGATACGGGCAGGGACAATAGGTTGGCCTTTTTCTGGGGTCATCCAAAAATATTCATCCCATATCTTATAAAATTAATCAAATTACCTGATGGACTATCCTTTCTTACTGGCCATTGAGTTCTCATTCCTTTTATTTTTTAATTAAAATGTATACGCTTTGGTCATTTTTGTAAGGCTTGCATTTACCTCAAATGTATCCCATGGCCTTGATCAATTTGGTTAAAGTCCAGGTTACACCAAGCAAGAAGTGACAGGTTGTGAGTTACCGAGGAAGCAAACACCTCTTGTTGCTGTCTCAGAAATGAGCAGAGGGAGCTGAAGTCCCCTCTGCATAGGGGAGACACCCACCAAGGGAGTACATCCATCACTGACAAAGGCATGGCCCCAAAAACCTAACAGTTAGAAGTACTATGGAAGTTTGTATACAAGTGGGCCAGGACAGGAACACATTATCCTAAGTTTGCAGTCCTGGTAGGATCATCATGCTGATCAGGAATAGCAGAATTATTCGAAGTGGCTCCATCCTGAATCTGTGGTCACCAATGAAAGACAAGTCAGGTCTTCAGTGGTTCCTCTGGGTTAGGATGGGCAGTCCAAGGTCCCTTTTCCTCTGCTGATGTCTTGAACTGGCTATGGTGAATCTAGGGAGTAACACCTGCAACTTTAACTGTAGTGGGAGTGGGGACAATTGTGCATGGCCCTTTCCAGGTGGGTGGGGACAGCATTTGTTGCTTCCAATCCTTTACCCATACTAAATCTCCTGGTGAGTATGGGTGTACAGTAGTGTCTAGAGAAAGTGGAATTCTTTTTTAACATAAAGGGTGATGTCACAGATAACCTTCCCCAACTGTTCCAGTTGCCACAATACCTCCATCCCTTCTCTTTGTAATAAATTTCACTTTACTTCCCGAATAAGTAGGGGAGGCCTCTCAAACATTATCTCATGGGGGAATACCCGTGCTGCCGGACCCTGGTGGATCCAGGGAATTTGAAGGGGAGATGGCGTCGGCGAGGAAAACTTATTTATTATTAATATGATTAGATTATGAAATAACAGTATAGTAGGAAAGTTTAGATGGAGAAAAGAAGGCTGAATAACTCGGTTTACGTGGAAAGCCAATAAAGTTCCAGACAAGGAGCTTGCACCATCTAGTTAGGCCACCAACGTCTATTTGAATATTGGAGAGTGCCCCGCCCTAGGCTCTCTCTCTCTTAGGGATCTTAGCAGCTGGGACAGGTAAGTAGACATGGCGAGCCTCCACGCCCCAGATGGGAATTCAGCCAGAAATTAGAGAAAATAGGAGACCCGGGGGAAACCAGTCCTTCCAATAACTAGCCCCTTCCAAGGACTGGCCCCCTTCAAGGACTGGCCCCACCTCTATTATCTTAGAAGGGCCTTTTACACCTTTTTGATTGTTGTACATAGAGATCAGCATTGAAGTGAAGTGAAGTCGAGATCAGCATTAGCAGCCCAAAAACCAGGCTTTCTATTTGCATACCCTCCCTTATACAAAAGGTATCAGGTGGTTTACATTATCTTCTGGCCAAGAGGCCTGTTAACATTTTTATGGCTCTCTTCCTGGGTAATTGTCTATCAACCAGAAAACTCCTTTTCCCTAGAAGTGTTTTTTCTTTACTCTGCATCACCTTCAAAGTACTAAATAAAGTTACATTCCTATAGGACAGAGGTGCAGTGAGTTATAATAAAGAAAGTACTTAACTCAAAGATCTAATATTGCTAATATCAGGTCTACTACCTGTTTTTCTATATACCAACCATATAAGATACGAAAATTTGGCAGCAAGTATTGGCTCAACAAATGAAACCTTTAATCAGTCCTATTCTAATGATTCTGACTCCTCGGAAGCCCCTACATTCCTAGGGTTTTTAAGCTTCCTGTGCCTCCCGCTGTCCGGAGGCCTCAAACAATCACATGCGCAGCTGTACGCATCCTGCAGGCAGGCTAGAAAGCCATCGGAGAGGTTTTTGGATTGAAACACTCTTTCAAATGCAGAAGACTAAAGCCCTAAATTGACTTTTTCCAGAAAATGTCAGAAGAGTGAAAAGCAGGCAGATTCTTATTTTGGGGGGTACATGCTCAGGAAATGCCAGGGGGAAAACATGAGATCTGACTCATCCTTGCCCATCAAATGTCTGCCGCATGACCCTGTCACGGGTGGGATTCCTCACGCTGGCTTCCGGCACCGTGCAACTAGGGGGTCATTCTGATCCTCACTAACACTAATGACGGCACATCCATCCAGGAGGGGCGCCAGTTTCTCACACCCATTTTGCCAAAGTCACCTTGATAGTCCAATTCATTCTCAACCATTCTTGAGCTTTGTGGCCTATATGCTGTATGTAGTTTCCATTGAATATTTACTGCTTTGCAGACCAGTTAGAATAATTCAGCCACAAATGCGGGCCCATTATCTGATTCTATACTCAGAGCCAAACCTAGAAATAACATCTCTCAGCAAGAATCAGGCCACTTTCTTTGCTTTTTCAGTCTTGGTGGGATAAGCTTCTACCCATCCGGTAAAAGTACATACCATCATCAGCAAATATTTGTATTCTTGGCATGGCTTTACCTCAGTGAAGCCCACTTCTAGATGTTTAAATGAAGCTGTCCCCTTTAATTGTATTCCCAGAGGCCCAGTCTCCTTGAGAGAGGGGTTATTCTTGGCACAGGTTAGGCATCAGAGGCTTACATCTGCACACAAGGCTGTTAGATATGGTATGATAAAATAGCAAGCTAAAATCTCACTCAGTTCATGCCCAGGTGTTTTTTTTTCCTTGTCTTAGATTGGGGCCACTTGGGCAGTTAGTAGGCTAGACACCACAGGCGTCACCATAAGTTTGGTTGCTATATTGTTTGGGGCGGCTGCTTGTTTTGCCACTCAGTTGGCCAGACAGTTAGTTCCCTTTCGTCTGAGGTGTGTCCAACGACTGGTGGCCTCTACAAGTGCATTACTGTCACTGCAGTGGGTTCCCACACTGCTTCCAACAGCAGCAGAATTTTATCTTTAATCTCTTTGTCAGTTACAGTTAATAGCCCCCTTTCCTTATATATGGAGAATGGCGGTAGTAAAGAGCAGTGGGGCCAGGATGAATATGCTGGTCTGCAGTACTGCCTGGACTTGCCTAAGAGGTATCTGCAAAACCTCTCTCTCTTGAGGTTTCTTTCTAGACCTCAGACGCCTGGGAGTCCCTTTCGTGTTCCCCAGTATGGGGAGGAAGTGGGAGCTCCTCTTCCTCTGGATCATAATATATATTTTTTCAGATTTTCTTGCCTGGGTTCTGCCTGAGCCAGCAAAATCTCACTTTCTCTTTTTTTAAGGTAACATAGCCAGGCCCAAAGGAGTGGGTTTTGCACAATTAGAAGCCATGAGTCAATGTATAGAAACTGATCTGGGTGGCTTGGCTGCCTGGTTATCACAGAGTACACAGCCCAAACTTTGTCCAATTTTAGGGTTCCCTCTGAAGGTCATCCTACCCCAAAGGATGGCCAGTCTATCCACAAAAGGTTTTAAGCTTGTTTGGGGTTAACTTTATGCCATAGTCTCCTCCAAAGCCCTTTCTGAAGTTTTTAATCATGCATTCAAAAATGGTCGGCTTGGATTCTCCACCACTCATCCTGCTTTTGCTTTCCTTTTATAACTTATGGCAAGTCCGACTTCTATTTCGTTGTTCCTTTGCCAGGGTCTTATATCCCAGCCAATGCCAATGTCTCCACTCAAAGAAACAAGACAACTGCCACTTTATCTCAGCTATGACTGGGGTGAAAAGGGCTTTACCTGCTAAGTCTTTCAGTGGTAATACCTCTCATGCTTTTCTTGCTCTCTCAGCAGCCAGCCAGATCCAGTCAATTAAGGCTTCCACGTACTCTTCTCTGTACTAGCCTGATCCTTCCGAAATCCAAGACGATCTCATCACTGGTTGATGTAGGTAAACATGTGTCCAAAGCCACAGTTCCCAATCTGACCCCAAGCAATGCTCAGGAGGTCCCTGAGTCCCTAAGGAGAATGGGAGAGTGTCGTGGCAAAGGGGACAGTCCCTTGGAAACCAAAAGATACGTTGACAATCAGTACAGGCCTGGTTAACAAGTACCAGTTATTTCAATAAACAACTTCCCACTGAGCCTATGAGGACACAGTCACCGTAGACTCATCCAGCCCCAAGAGGTTAATCAGGCCCCTTTTACCACTATTACAGTGAGACCTACCTGCGAGCTTCCCTTCTGTGGTCCACAGTCTTGTGAAGTCCACCTGGAAGGACGAGTCGCTAAAACAAGAGCCAATCTGGAGGGGGAGGCACCTTCCTCTCCCAGAGGCTCTCGTCCCAGCAAGTTACAGGCAGAGGCTCAATGGGCCTGTCTCACCAAGGGCTTCCCAGCCAATGTGCCAGAAATGTTGTGGAAACCGCAGTTGCAAAACACACTTGAGTGTCACAAAGGACACTCAAGACAGTGGAGTACAGTTTCTTATGCCAGCGGGTCCAAGGGGAATCAGTTCCCAACAAGGACCCTGATGTTTCTGAGAGGCCCAGTTTTATACCCGCTACTACATGCCTGGTTACATGTGAGCAACCTCTTTGTTATATATGGTTGAGTTTTACAAGTAGGTGCTAGGAGAACAAACAATTAAGGTTAAAGGCAGGGAACAATGATTATACATCAAGGGGGAATGTCTCCATGGTTAATCTGACAGGGGAGGCTTGACCTCAACTACAATCTCCAGTTGTCATCTGTAGGGAAGAGAAGTCTCCAGGAGACCTGGTTTTCACTAGCAACAGTTTCCTCACTCTTGGGCAGGTGTTCAGGCCCAGTTCACATTTAAGATGGATGACAGGCTTCAAGATGGAGTCTCTCCTGATTTCCCCACACTGGCCCCAAAAGGTGAATCTCAAAAACATTATGTTGAGTGAAAGAAGCCTATACTAAATGGGTGCATACTGTGTGGTTCCTTTTATATAAAATTCTAGAACAGCAAAGGCTGATGTATGGTTAAAAAAAACTAATCAAAACAGTGGTCAGTTCTAAGGAGTAAGGAAAGGGATTGACGGGAAAGGGCAGAAAAGAACTTCTAGGGCAATTATTAATCATCAGGAAAACACAAATGCAAGCTAAACCACACTGAAAACTATGCAGAGGACAGGTGTATAGATTGATGAATAGAATTGAGAGTCCAGAAATAAACCCATATGTTTGTTTTTGTTGTTCAGTTGTTTGGTCGTGTCCAGCTCTTTGCGACCCATGGACAGCAACTCGCCAGGTTTCCCTGTCCTTCATCATCTCCTGAAGCTTGTTCAAACTGATGTCCATCGAGTTGGTGATGCCATCCAACCATCTCGTCCTCTGTCGTCCCCTTCTCCTCCTGCCTTCAGTCTCTCCCAACATCTGGGTCTTTTCGAAGAAGTTAGTTCTTCGCATCAGGTGGACAAAATATTGGAGCTTCAGCTTCAGCATCAGTCTTTCCAGCAAATATTCAGGACTGGTTTCCTTTAGGATTGACTGGTTTGATCTCCCTGCAGTCCAAGGGACTCTCAAGAGTCTTCTCCAGCACTACAGTTTGAAAGCATCAATTCTTCGATGTTCAGCCCTCTTTATGGTCCAACTCTCACATCTATACATGACTACTGGAAAAACCATAGCTTTGACTAGACAGGTCTTTGTCAGTAAAATAATGTCTCTGCTTTTAAATATGCTGTCTAGGTTTGCCATAGCTTTTCTTCCAAGGAGCAAGCGTCTTTTAATTTCATGGCTGAAGTCACCATCTGCAGTTATTATGAAGCCCCCAAAATAGAGTCTTTTACTGATTCCATTGTTTCCCCATCTATTTGCCAGGAAGTGATGGGAATGGATGCCATGATCTTAGTTTCCTGAATGTTGATCTTTAAGCCAGCTTTTTCACTCTCCTCTTTCATCAGGAGGCTCTTTAGTTCCTTTTTTCTTTCTGCCATAAGGGTGGTGTTATCTGAAGTTATTTATATTTCTCCTAGCAATCTTGATTCCAGCTTGTGCTTCATCCAGCCCAGCATTTTGCATGATGTACTCTGCATATAAGTTAAATAAGCAGGGTGACAATATACAACCTTGACATACTCCTTTCCCAATTTGGAACCAGTCCTCTGTTCCATGTCCAATTCTACTGTTGCTTCTTGACCTGCATACAGATTTCTCAGGAGGCAGCTGAGATGGTCTGGTATTCCCATTTCTTTAAGAATTTTCCACAGTTTGTTGTGATCCACACAGTCAAAGGCTTTAGTGTATTCAGTGAAGTAGATGTAGATGTTTTTCTGGAATTCTCTTAACCTTTTCTATGATCCAGTGGATGCTGGCAATTTGATTTCTGGTTCCTCTGCCTTTCCTAAAACCAGCTTGAACATCTGGAAGTTCTCAGTTCACATACTGTTGAAGCCTCACTTGGAGAATTTTGAGCATTACTTTGCTAGCATGTGAGATGAATGTAATTGTGCTGTAGTTTGAACATTCTTTGGCATTGCCTTTCTTTGGGATTGGAATGAAAACTGATTTGTGTTCAACTGCCTTTCCACAACAGGATCAAAATAGTTCAATGCCAAGAATAATTTTCAACAAATGAAGCTTGGACATCTGAATATTCACATACAAAAGAATCACTTTGGATCCTTATCTCATACCATACAAAAAAATTAATTCAAAGTGGATTATAGACCTGTATGTAAGAGCTAAAGCTACAAAACAGAAACAAGGGTGTAAATATTTATGACTTTGGATTAGGCAAGGGGATTTCTAGATATGACACCAAAACACAAGCCAAAAACAAAGAAAAATAAATTGGAATTAGTCAAAATTGCAAAAGAGTCAAACACGACTTACCAACTAAACAACAGCAACAAATGAATATTTTCATAAAATTGTTTTTGTGGAGAACAGTGTTGACTCAGTAGCCCCAGTGAAGGAAGTTCCTCACCAAGATGACGTAAAGTTCTGGTGCTGCTGATTCAGTGTGAAAGTGAGTGTGTTAGTCACTCAATTGTATGACTCTTTGTGACCCCAAGGACTGTAGTTGATTCAGAGGCAGAGTTAAAGCTAAGAATTGCTCTTTGGAAATCTTTAACTACCAACTACCACGAATGATTAGTAAATCTTTTTAAAAAGACAAACTGATATTTACTGAGTACTTAGTATCAACAGGCATTGTGTTACATGTTTATCTCCTTTTGTGCTCATTTCACATGCCAGCAAGATTATGCTCAAAATACTTCAAGCTAGGCTTCAGCAGTACGTGAAACAAGACTTCCAAATGAACAAGCTGGACTTAGAAAAGGCAGAGGAACCAGATATCAAATTGCTAACATATGCTGGATCACAGAAAAAGCAAAAGAATTCCAAAAAATCATCTACTTCTGCTTTATTGACTATGCTAAAGCCTTTGACTATGTGGATTACAACAAACTGTGAATGGCATCCCACTCCAGGACTCTTGCCTGGAAAATCCCATGGATGGAGGAGCCTGGTGGGCTGCAGTCCATGGGGTCACTAAGAGTCGGACACGACTGAACGACTTCCCTTTCACTTTTCACTTTCATGTATTGGAGAAGGAAATGGCAACCCACTCCAGTATTCTTGCCTGGAGAATCCCAGGGATGGGGGAGCCTGGTGGGCTGCCGACTATGGGGTCACACAGAGTCGGACACGACTGAAGTGACTTAGCAGCAGTAGCAGTAGCACTGGAATATCTTAAAGAGATGGGAATACCAGACCACATTACCTGCCTTCTGAGAAACCTGTATGCAGGTCAAGAAGCAACAGTTAGAACTGGACATGTAAAAACAGACTGGTTCAAAATTGGGAAAGGAGTATGACAAGGCTGTATATTGTCACCTTGATTATTTAATTTATATGCAGAGTATATCATGCGAAATGCTGGGCTGGATGAAGCACAAGCTAGAATCAAGATTGCTGGGAGAAATATCAATAACCTCAGATATGCAGATGATACTACTTCAATGACAGAAAGTAAAGAGAAACTAAAGAGCTTCTTGATGAAGGTGAAACAGGACAGTGAAAAAGCTGGCTTAAAACTCAACATTCAGAAAACTAAGATCATGGCATCTGGTCCCATCACTTCATGGCAAATAGTAGGGAAACAACGGAAACAGTGTCAGATTTCATTTTATTGGGCTCCAAAATCAATGAGGATGGTGACTTAGCCATGAAATTAAAAGACACTTGTTTCTTGGAAGAAAATCTATGACAAACCTAGACAGCGTATTAAAAACCAGAGACATTACTTTGCCAAAAACGTCCATCTAGTCAAAGCTATGATTTTTCCAGTAGTCATATATGGATGTGAGAGTTGGGCCATAAAGAAGGCTGAGCATCAAAGAATTGATGCTTTCAAACTGTAGTGTTGGAGAAGACTCTTGAGAGTCCCTTGGACAGCAAGAATATCAAACCAGTCAACCCTAAAGGAAATCAATCCTGACTATTTATTGGAAGGACTGATGCTGAAGTTGAAGCTCCAGTACTTTGCCCACCTGATGCAAAGAACTGACTCCTTCGAATAGACCCTGATGCTGGGAAAGATTGAAGGCAGGAGGAGAAGGGGACAACAGAGGATGAAATGGTTGGATGGCATCACCGACTCAATGGACATGAGTTTAAGCAAACTCAGGGAGATAGTGAAGGACAGGAAAGCCTGGTGTGCTACAGTCCATGGGGTTGCAAGGAGTCTGACACAACTTAGCAAGTGAACAACAACAAGGCTCCACCAGAATCCTAGAAGGAATGTAACAGTAATATTGCTTTTATTTTACAAATGGAATAACTAAAGTTCACAGAGATTAGTAGCTTGCCCATAGTCAGCCAGGTAAACATGTGATTATAAGTGCCATGGTTAAAAGAAGTAAGTCTGTCTCATTTATCCTTGGGTTCCCAATGTCTAAGCACATATTGGATGAATGGCATCACTGACTCAATGGATATGAATCTGAGCTCTGGGAGGTGGTGAGTGGAGTCCCAAAGAGTCTGACACAACTAAGCGACTAAACAACAACAAGCACATATGAGTACATAATTTTTATAATGATTATATAGATCATGCTAAATGATGGAAGACTTGACTCTCTTACCCTGGAGAACACACTAATATCTACTCTCCACCAACACTAAAAGCCCTATGTTTTTGAAGTTATCACTTTTAATGGAGCAATGAACAAAGCCACATTTACTTATTTGAAATAACACATTTTACATATAACAAAGCCTTTTCCCTTAGACTTTCTTATTATCAGAAGCAAGGAATAGTTCAATTAAAAACACATACATGTGTACATATGTACAGGCACTCCCCAAAATATAACAGCTGCAGTAATTGCTAACAGCCCTATTTTTAAGATATGTTATAATTCAAAGCTTTGTTTTACTTTATATATAGACACTATAGAGCTTTAGCTTTGACAACCCAGTGAAATTTTTCTTTCAAAATTCTAAAATGCCAGCAGGACCCCTAAAATTAACTTACTGAAAATGAAACAAAAATGTAGTAATTACTTGAAAGAGTCAATACTAATGATTCTACCAGCTGGGTAAACAATTATAGCAGAGGCATTTAAAAATACCCATACAAGCTAAGGTAACAGATACACCCTAAAGTCTCTTAAGTCTCAAGTAAATAAATGTTCCCCCTTCACCCTACAGCCTATGGAAGTCATCAGGTTATTGGGCTCTGTTCCACACGCTCAATCATGGAGGTTCCTTAAAAAATTAAAACTAGAACTACCATTCAGTTCAGTTCAGTCACTCAGTCGTGTCCGACTCTTTGTGACCCCATGAATGGCAGCACGCCAGGCCTCCCTGTCCATCACCAACTCCTGGAGTTCACTCAAACTCATGTCCATCGAGTTGGTGATGCCATCCAGCCATCTCATCCTCTGTCGTCCCCTTCTCCTCCTGCCTCCAATCCCTCCCAGCATCAGAGTCTTTTCCAATAAGTCAACTCTTCGCATGAAGTGGCCAAAGTACTGGAGCTTCAGCTTTAGCATCATTCCCTCCAAAGAAATCCCAGGGCTGATCTCCTTCAGAATGGACTGGTTGGATCTCCTTGCAGTCCAAGGGACTCTCAAGAGTCTTCTCCAACACCACAGTTCAAAAGCATCAAGTCTTTGGCGCTCAGCTTTCTTCTCAGTCCAACTCTCACATCCATACATGACCAAAGGAAAAACCATAGCCTTGACTAGATGGACCTTTGTTGCAAAGTAATGTCTCTGCTTTTGAATATGCTATCTAGGTTGC
Source organism: Aepyceros melampus (assembly GCA_006408695.1). Classification (NCBI taxonomy): domain Eukaryota; kingdom Metazoa; phylum Chordata; class Mammalia; order Artiodactyla; family Bovidae; genus Aepyceros; species Aepyceros melampus. The sequence goes on along the minus strand of SJXQ01011164.1, from coordinate 309,023 downwards.
TCATAACTTTTCTTCAAAGGAGTAAGTGTCTTTTAATTTCATGGCTGCAGTCACCATCTGCAGTGATTTGGGAGCCCAAAAAATAAAGTCTGACACTGTTTCCCCTGTTTCCCCATCTATTTCCCATGAACTACCATATGATCCAGCAATCCCATTTCTGAAAGAATTGAAAGCAGGATCTTAAATATCTTAGCACTTCTGTGTTCATTGTAGCAGTATTCACAATGGCAAATATGTGAAAACAAATGTCCAATGACAGATAAATGGATAAAGAAAATATGATTGATATATACACACAAACACAATGGATGTTCCACCTTTAAAAAGAAAGAAATTCTGCAATGTGCAATAAGATACATGAATCTTGAGAACATTATTCTAAGTGAAATCAGCCAATCATAGACAGATGACTGCATGATTCCACTTATAACAGGTATTAAAAATAGTCAAATTCATAAAATCAAAGAATGGAATGGTGAGAGGCTGGGAGATGGGGGAAATGAGGACTTAAGGAGCACAAAATTTCAGTTAAGCAAGAGGAATAAGCTCTAACCAGCAGATCATTGGTTGAATAGCTCACAGATGTCTGACCCTTGGCAGAGAAGCCCTGAAAACAAGAGTGGTGGGAGCCTAAAAGTGTCTCAAAAAGACACCTCTCCCGCCACAGGACACCTGGTTGGAGGTTGCCGATGCAGACCAGTGCACAGATGCTGATGTGAAATGAAAATATCTCCTTCCATATCAATAAACAAGAAATGTCACAGCCATCAGCAATTTCTGGCCTCCAAATATGAATGAGGGTTCAAAAAACTGATCCAGAGGATGCGGCCACCCCACACGGTGATTGCTGAGGAGCTGGGGGAATGCAAGAAGCAAGGTGAGCAAGGAAACAGGACTGGACCAGAGAGCTGAAGTGCATATGAAAGGAATGAATGCAGCAAGCCCAGAGGCTTGCATCTTCCCATACATAGAATGCTGAATCCTTAACTTGATAACCTGATCTTTGATGTTCAGGCTGCCTGCTCCCTTTGTTGCAAACTTGTATATAGCCTGACTTTCCCTCCTGCCTCCTTGGAGTGGTTTTCTCAGAGCTACTGAGATGCTATCGGCCTGACTCAGAGTCCTAAACATTCCCACCAAATAAAGTAACTCTCTACTTTCAGGTTGTGACTATATTTTTTAGTCCACACTGGGCTGAGGCATAGGTAGCCCAGTGCTGCTCAGGGCTTGGGGAAGAGAAGGAGCACCTGGCTCTTTGTTAGAAGACCCCACAGCAAGAGTTGTACTTGACGGAATAAGCATCTTTGCAAAGAAAATATTGTTAAGCAGTTGATCTCTGATTAAAAAAGAAAAAGCCCAATTAGTGAGTAAACTATGTCCATTAAAAGATGAACCATGGCCTTTAAATCCTTGAGAACTAGGTTCCTCTAAAGTTGACCTTATCACACTGAAGCTGGGAGCGATGCCTTTATGGACTAAGGATTGTCAAAAGGATATAGCAACACAATACAAGACTGTCACATCCTAAAATACACTCCAAAGAAAAACCATAATGGGAAAATGGCAGCCCTAACTGTAGGAAGAAAAACTGTATCACATTTCTGTAAATCTGCATCTATTTTGGAAACTTACTGGAAACTTGACTTGCTGCCAGTATGGAAAGTTAAAAACCTTTCATAATAACAGAAAACACTGTTATTAAACCAGGCATTTCTTGTTATGCTGCTCATTTTCTCCCAGACAGTGTACGAATGTCACAACAAAAATTATATTGGTAAAGGTTTTTGAGGCATCACGAAAACATGGGGATTTAAAGGCCAGAATGGCAACCCACTCCAGTACACTTGCTTAGAAAATTTCATGGACAGAGGAGCCTGGTAGGCTACAGTCCACAGGGTCGCAAAGAGTTGGACACGACTGAGTGATTTCACTTCACTTCACTTCATTTCACTTCACTACTACTCATGGTCAAACAAAAATCCACAGAAGTCCTAGGACAATTTAACCAGTGATGTTGCCAGAGTCAGCCTGGAACTAAAACACCTGGACATATGGGAAGCACAGACAGGACAGCATATGGACTGAAAGCACAATATAAACTATGTAAGTGACTCTGTACCTGGACATAAAAATTGCTCAGAGATGCTCAGAGATTCTAAACTGCTCGCAGATAAAGATTACTATTAATATTTATTTTAAAAATAAATAAAATAGAATAAAATTTATTACTCCCTATGTATTTTCCAAATGGAGATGAAGAGGAACAACCATAAGATTTATAAGATAAAAACATGTACCCACCTAGCACACCTGCTATTATATTTGCCTATCCTCACTGGACAGGCAGAACCTCACATGTTCTTTGAGTTTTGATGGGCCAGAACAATAAAATTAGCCAAGATTTATATTCTCTGTTGGAGAAGGCAATGGCACCCCATTCCAGTACTCTTGCCTGGAAAATCCCATGGATGAAGGAGCCTGGTAGGCTACAGTCCATGGGGTTGCTAAGAGTCGGACACGACTGAGCGACTTCACTTTCACTTTTCACTTTCCTGCATTGGAGAAGGAAATGGCAACCCGCTCCAGTGTTCTTGCCTTGAGAATCCCAGGGATGGGGGATCCTGGTGGGCTGCCGTCTATGGGGTCACAGAGTCAGACACGACTGAAGCGACTTAGCAGGAGCAGCAGCAGCATATTCTCTGTTCTCAAGCACAGCAATACCATACGTGTTTTCTTTGTCAAAGGCATAAATATATTACTCATTCTCCAACTAAACTCTGTTAGAAAAATTATTACTTAAAGGATTTCAACCTTGAATACTCATTGTAAGGACTGATGCTGAAGCTGAAGCCCCAATACTCTGGCTACCTGATGCGAAGAACCAACTCATTGAAAAAGACCCTAATGCTGGGAAAGATTGAGGGCAGGAGGAGAAGGGGGCAACAGAGGATGAGATGGTTAGATGTCATCACTGACTCATTGGATATGAGTTTGAGAAAACTCAGGGAGATAGTGAAGGACAGGAAGCCTGGCATGCTGCAGTCCACGGGGTCACAAAGAGTTGGACATAACTTAGTGACTGAACAACGAATCAGTTAAGTAGGTTGGATATGCCAAATTTAGAGGAACTGGCAGTTTGCATACTAGTCAAATCTTTGTAATTTGAAGGATTTATTATTTTTTTTACTGCATATTTCCCAAGTTATCTTAAAGTGTTTGTAAATTTAACTTCTTTTATTTAAAAAAAAAAAATGAGGGAGTGTGGTCAAGATGGTGGAGTAGGAGAACCCTGAGTTCACCCTCCTCCACAGGCACACCAAAATTATAACTACTTACAGAGAAACTATTAATGAGAAAGACCTGGGGACTAGTAGAAATGGTCTCTTACAACTAAAGATATAAAGAAGGAACCACAGTGAGAGGGTAGGAGGGGCAGAGACATGGTCTAGCCAGGATTCATAGCCCTGGGGTGGGCAACTCACAAATGAGAAGACAATTCCAATTGCAGAGGCTCACCCCAAGGAACACAGGGTCTGAATCCCTCATCAAGCTCCCCAGCCTGAGGGTTCTACACCAGGAAGAGGAGTCACCAGAATGTCTAACACTGAAGGCCAACGGGGCTTACTTTCCGGAAACCCACAGGGTTGTTTGAAATAAGTCCACTTTTAAAGGGAGAACACAAAAGCTCATATACACCAGAACTCAGGACAGAAGTAGTAATTCAAAAGAAGCCTGGGTCAGTCCCACCAACTGCTATTGGAAAGCTTCCTAGAAAGTTAGGAGGCAATTGGAGCTCACCGTAGGGACAGGGACGTTGGCAGCATCCACTCTGGGGAATCATCTACCACGAGGACATTGTGCTGGCAAGTGCCATTTTGGAATCCTCCCTCTAGCTTATTAGTACCAGGACTAAACCCACCTACCAGACTGCTGGCATCAGTACTGGATCAAACAACTACCAGGCAAAGATTCAGCCCCACCTATGAGGTGGAATACTACTCAGCCATAAAAAAAGAATAAAGTCGTGCCATTTTCAAAAATGTAGAGGACCTAGAAGATATTATGCTAAGTGAAATAAATCACACAAGAGAAAGACAAATACTATATTATTTCATTTACATGTGGAATCTAAGAAACAAAACACATGAACAAACATAACCAAATAGAAACAGAGTTATAGATACAGAGAACAAAAGGGTGGTTGCCAGAGGGAAGGGGGTGGGCAGAGGATAGAAATAGGTGAGGGAGATTAAGAGGTACAGAGTTCTAGATGCAAAATAAATGACTCATGGCATGAAATGTACAGTGTGAAGAATATAATCAGTAATTATGTAATATTTTTGAATGGCGACAGGCAGTAATTAGACTTATTGTGGTGATAACTTTGAAATGTATAACAATATACAATCACTATGTTGTGTATAATAACAATAACTAACATAGTGTTGTAGGCCAATTATACTTCAAAAGCAAACTCATGGAGAAAGAGATCAGAAATGTGATTACCAGAGGCAGGGTGGGAGGAGGGGGGATTGGATGAACGCTGTCAAAAGGTACAAACGTCCAGTTATAAGATAAATAAGTACTAGGGATGAAATGTACCACATGAGAAACATAATTAACACTTGTATGTTATATATTAAAGTTGTTAAATAGTAAATCCTGAGAGTTCTCATCATAAGAAAAAAAATTTTTTTTTCTATTTTTTTAAACTATATGAGATAATGGATGTTTGCTAAGCTTACTGTGGTAATCATTTCATGATGTATGTGAGTCAAATAATTATGCCATACTTAAATTTATATAGTGCTGTATGTCAACTTTATCTCAATAAAACTGGAAACAAAAAATTAAAAATATGAGTAAGTTCTAGAAATCTGCTGTATGACTATTGTACCTGAAGTCAACGATAATATATCAAACACTTAAAAATTTGTTGGGATTCCCAGGTGGCTCAGTAGTAAAGAATCCTCCTGCCAATGCAGAAGATGGAGTTTGATCTCTGGGTTGGGAAGATTCCCTGGAGAAGGAAATGGCAACCCACTCCAGTATTCTTGCCCAAGAAATCCATGGACAGAGGAGCCTGGCAGGCTACAGTCCATAGGATTGCAGAGTACGACACGACTGAGGGATTGAACATGCACGTGAAAATTTGTTAAGAGGGTAAATCTCATGTTAAGTGTTCTTTTCACAATAAAATAAAATACAAAAGAATTCAATTGCCAAAGAATTCTAACCAATATCAGGGTTAGTCAAGACCCCAAGTCCAGAACTCTAAAGTGTGGGACAGATAGATATCTTGCCACAATCATCAGATACTAGACTTGGGGATTTAAATTCCACACACTCTTGCTCAAAACTAAGCAGAAGAAGGAAATGGAACTATAAAAAGAAACATGAATCAGATTTTTGGTCAGCTCTATGGTGACATTTAGGCACAACAACGGACCGATTCAATTCACAAACTTCCCTTTAGGAACAATACTAATGAGTGGAGAACCAGTGAATTTCCTCCCTACAAGTCAGTGTAATATCCTGACTCTTATACTTAACACAGTGCAATCACACTTGGCCCTTTGCATAGTAAAAAGGGGAAGGGAAACACTCAGAATCACTTTAGTTTTGAATCTGCAGAACGTTCCATACATTCATATTCAATGCATGCTCCTTGAAAAAACAAACAGTACAACATGGTAAATCAACTACACTCCAAAATAAAATAAAAATTAAAAAAAAAAACAATGGGACAACAGTATATAAAGTGTAGAATATTATAAAGTCTTTCCTCCCCACTTTGCTATGTATCCCTATACTTTGCTATCACTTTAATATGTACCTTCCCAGTGTGGTGTGCACACACACTCATGTGCACCTGTATACACACAATATTTGAAATAAATGGTGTTATCCTAACCACACCATTCTGCAACTTGTTTTCCTTACTTAAAATTTGTATACATGGACCTTAGTTTTTCTACTGACTGCCTAGTATTACATAGGACTAAGTAATCACTCACTGAGGGAATACGTTTTATTTCCATTCTTGTTCCCATTTTTTAAATTTTTACTTAAAAGCAATGCACATTACTTTTCTAAAAATTCAGACTGTCCAGAAAGTACCTAAAATGAGAAACAAAAATCTCCCACCACCAGCCCCACCACTCCCACACCCATTATTCAGAAGTTTAACTGCAGGTGGTGACTGCAGCCATGAAATTAAAAGACGCTTACTCCTTGGAAGAAAAGTTATGACCAACCTAGATAGTATATTCAAAAGCAGAGACATTACTTTGCTGACTAAGGTCCGTCTAGTCAAGGCTATGGTTTTTCCTGTGGTCATGTATGGATGTGAGAGTTGGACTATGAAGAAGGCTGAGCGCCGAAGAATTGATGCTTTTGAACTGTGGTGTTGGAGAAGACTCTTGAGAGTCCCTTGGACTGCAAGGAGATCCAACCAGTCCATTCTGAGGGAGATCAACCCTGGGATTTCTTTGGAAGGAATGATGCTAAAACTGAAGCTCCAGTACTTTGGCCACCTTATGCGAAGAGTTGACTCACTGGAAAAGACCCTGATGCTGGGAGGGATTGGGGGCAGGAGGAGAAGGGGACGACTGAGGATGAGATGGCTGGATGGCATCATGGACTCGATGGACGTGAGTCTGAGTGAACTCCGGGATTTGGTGATGGACAGGGAGGCCTGGCGTGCTGTGATTCATGGGGTCGCAAAGAGTCAGACACGACTGAGCGACTGAACGGAACGGAACGGACTGTGATTACCATTTGAAAACTGCATGTAATATATTTATGCCTCTTTTTCTTGATTTATCAACTATATACTATCTACTGATTCCTCGTGATGAAAAATTAGGAAAAATAGTACATTCACACATGGATGGGAATGAAACACAGCATTTGGCTATTGAACAATCTCCCCCACATTGCAGGTGGATTCTTTACCCAATGAGCTATGAAGGAAGCCCACTGAACAATCTCAGCCTGCTGCTAATCATGATTCATCTTCTGTGGTAATATAACTTGGTGGCCACAAATAACATTTTAATTATAGAAATATAGTGGTTTAGTAATAAATTGAACTTAGATAAACTGCCCCAGAGAAAGAATACCTCAGTTCTCATTTCATGGCCCTGCTGCCGATTAACTTTGTGACTGTAAACATATTATGTAACCTTGTGGTGCCCTAGTTTCTTATCTCTTCTAATAGGAAAACCTGTATCTTCCAGGTCTGCAAGAAGATCAAATTAAATCATGCCTTTGAAAATGCCTAGTATACCCGGGAGGTATCATTAGCACCTCTTTAGCCACCTCTGTCATTCCTGGAGCTGGTGAAGGGCAAACAAGGCTGAGAGTGAGGCGGACAGGTCAGGTTGCAAAGCCAGGAATCCTCACCTTGCCCTTCGGCTTCTCAGGTTTCAGCCCCTAAGACAGCTGATGGCAAGGGGGTGCCAGTGGGAACAGAAGTTGAAGCACCAATTGGGTTAGCAGGATCTGTTTTGTATCCCAAAGATAAAAAGTCTTAAAGCTAAACCAGAAGCTGGAAGCAGGAGAAATAGACGCCTGGTGCATCAGTATAGCAATAGGTGTGCCCATTCCTTCAGCCTAGAACAGGATTTAAGTGCTTGATATGGGGATGGGGAGTGGGATGTGTGTAGATATCCGATGTCTCAAGTCTTGAGACAGTCCCTAGAACTGACCTGGGACAAGAGCAGAAGGAGAGAGAGGAGCTCCTGGCTGCAGACAGGTCAATGTTACTGCCCGAGCAACCACCACAGTCCCCGAGTTTGGGAGTCATATGGGAGAGTTCAGACCCAGAGCCCTCACTCTATGCTTTTGAAGCTAGCTGTCATTCTATAAAAATGGTCTCTGGTGCTAATTCACTTATAGACATGTGAGGAAAGTGCGTTCTGTAATTAACTGAGACATTCCATAAAAATACTGCTAACTCACAGCTATAGAGAACAAACTAGTGGTTATCAGGGAGGACGGGGAAGGGAGGAGGGGCAATATAAGGGTAAGAGATAGGAAAAAAATATATTACGGGATTCTATGATATCATGTGTTGTGAAACTTTTGAAAAATGTAAAGCACAATAGAATGTAAATACTCTTTCATCCCAAAAAAAAACAGAATGAAAATAATGCTACAGTGAGGGGAAAAAAAGAATACAGTTGCTAGAGGTCCTTTGAGGAGGGCAGCATATTACAGCTCTACAGAGTACCCCCTTGCTGTGAGACTGATTTTGTCAGACCACAGGTTTGTTCCTGGTGGTCCTGTAGAATACTCATTAACCAAGCTAAAGCATTATCAAATCCTATATTTGCTTCACATTCCTGCACTTTTAAAAATGAACTAAAATATTTTAAACAAATGCTAGACCCCAGTCATTTCATCCCCACTTACTTCAGTATGTACCTCAAAAACATTATATACACTTTCTTACATATCCACAATATTCTGGTTTGTAGTTTTTAGCTTCATAATTTAGGTTAATGAGAAATTAATGCTTTCTTAGGATGCCCTAAGATAATCAAGTTTCTGAATCTGATGCACAGTGAACTCACTAAGGTAAAATGCCTTATGTAAATGTCTCTTCCAGCAGTCACCAGAACCCCTCTGTCTGAACATGATTTTAATGACTGGACTACAACAACCAGGATCCCCCACCTCTAACATGCACAGGTCTATTCACACTTGTGTACACATGCACAAATGATGCACATACACACATGACTAAGGGGAAAATGAAGTGACCTCTTCTACACAGTATAGTAATTGGTCACTGTAGCAATACTGGTAGGCTATCAAGATAAGTAGGGATGCTACCTATACAAAGACCACAAAATCTATGCTGGCTTGGAAAAGGGTAAATGAGAACATCAGAGAGCTAGGAAAGTACCGGCTTGTTGGGAAGGGAACTGAAAACCACAAGCCTCTACCAAGAGAAGCAGTATTTCATTCCAGGATGAAGTTCTGCTGGTTCCACCTCATCCCTTCTATCCTGGTGTATAAGACTCTCATTAACCTCCCCTTGCATTCCCCATCACAGCCAGTAGCCTCTTCCGGACTCGTGGGTCCCTAGGGTAGAAACCTCATAGGCAGTCCTCTTTCCCATCCTTCCTCTCCATCTTCCTTACTTCCCATCTCCCCCACAAATGCCTCTTCCACTAACTCCCCAAAGTTTTAACTTTAAGAACACACTTCTTTGGCTTAAAGCATATTCATCATATAGCACATATTCAGTGTGTCCGTTTTACAACAAATTCACATGTTAGAATCCTAATGCCCGTTGATGTGATGGTGTTAGAAGGTGGGGCCTTTGGATAGTGATTAAGTCATGAGAGTGGATAAACAGGATTAGTGCTCTCATAAAGGAGAGCCCACTGAGCTTCCTAGCCTCTTCTATCTTGTGAGAACACAGTGAGGAAGGGCCAGCTATGAACCAGAAAGAGGGTCCTCACCAGAACACAACCATGCTGTTGATGTTGGACTTTAAAGCCTCCAGAAATGTGAGAAATACATTTCTGTTGTTTAGATGCCATTTGATTTGTGGTATTTTGTTATAATAGTCCAAACAGACTAAAATAACCTGCTAAGAAATATGGGTTGGGTAGATGGATGATGAATGGTTTAAATGAAGGGGTAATACTTCAAGACCTATGTGAGTTTTGATGGAACTCTAATACGACATGGAAAGATCATTCAACAAAATGAGTAACCAGTCATAACAAGCGGCTAATCACCCAAAAGATTATAAAAGTGAGAATGTTATATACACACCTTCCCCACCACCATCACCAACCAGCAAGCATAGAAGGGAGGAAAATGTCAGAATGGAAAGATGATGGGCACTTGGCTTGGACAAATTCTGACTCCACCATTCTCTAGTTGGGAAACTTATATACGGACAGCAGTGTCCCAGACAGCAGGCTGAGGTCTGCTGTGGTGTTGGTGCCTCTGTTCAGCAAATGCTTTTCGAATACCTACTATGTGCCAGGCAGAGGGCCTGGTGCAGGAGACATAGCGGTGAGCAAACAAAGGCAGTCCCCCATTCTCGTGGAGCAGAGAGTCTAATAAGGCAGTTGGAGGCAGCTCTTAATCAAATAAGGTCACTAATGAAAATAAAGTTACATAGTGAGACATTAGCGCATGTAACAGATGGATCATCTAAACTTGGGGTGCTATGAGTGCCATGGGGGAGAGTGGCTCCAGAGTCTACCTAGAATTAATTAGGTAAAGGAATGGTGAGGAAAACCATTCCAAATAAGGCACCTGTGCTTACAAAGGCTGTGATCAAAGTCTCAAACAATGCAAGTTCAGTGTGACTTCCTGTTAGAGTGCCTGAGCTAGGGGTGGAGGGGAGGGTGGAGACTCAGTCAGATTTCTATTCTGAGAAGTCCAATGCATTTTAACAGGACCCCTGGGAGGCTGGGGCAGCCACAAGCAGAGCCTTCTGTGGGTTCTGGGACCCCAGCTGCACCCCATCTAGATGAGGACAGGTAGATTGCCTTAACAGAACATTGGGAAGCAGGGACTGATGGACCTAAGAGACTGAATCCTCCAGCATCTGTGCTAGGAAGAGGCTCACAGACATGTGTACGTGATTAAGCCGAAGGAGAATTCAGTAAAATCCCTAACTTCTAACTAGCGATGGGTCTAGATTAGGGTCAGCAAACTACAACCCAAGAGCCAAATCCAGCCCGCACCTATTTCTGGGCAGCCCACAAGTTAAAAATACTTTTCACATTTTTAAATGGCTGAAAAAAAAATCAAAAGAAGATGAATATTTTGTGCCAGGTGAAAATTAAGTGAAATTCACATTTCAGTGTCTATAAATAAAGTTTTACAGGAAAACAATCATGCTCATTTGTTTACTATCGTCCATGGCTGCTTTCACGACACAGCAGCAGAGCCGATAACTGCCACCAACACTAGGGTAGTACTGCGAAGCTAAAATTATTTACTATCTGGCCCCTTATAGAACAAGGTTGCCCATTCTTGGGCTAGTCAGAAGAGCCTATAAATCTGAGCTTGTGGTCAGACAACTGACAAATGAGCTTTAGTGGGAACGAGTGCAAAGTAATGCACATTGGGATAAAAATATACAAACTATTTATAAAATGAAGACAAGGCTCTGAGCTATGAGGTCACAGCTCAGAACTAAGCACAATGGCAAAGACTGAAGCAGCTAGAGTAACAGTGTGTGAATTTCCTGCCCCAGACTATAAGAATCAGTACACAATGGATGGGGTTGGCTGTCTGATGACATCCCTGGTAGAGGCCTGGGGAATGATTTCAGGACAACTAAGCTAAAATTCAACCTAGAAGAGAGGCCATATTATTTTGCACTTTCACTTAAAAGTTATATACAGACATAGATAATGACAGTCTGCATATAATCTCCAGAAGAAATTAGTGATAAAGATTTAGAGTGTGTGGTATTACTACTGGGTTACTGGGGGATGGGTTATCATCAAGACTTTGTTTTGTTTAACTTTATAGCCCCAGTCCCTAGTTCAATGACTGGCATATGATAAGCGTTCAAACAATATTTGTTGAATAGAAGGAGAGAAGGAAGGAAAAAAAGGAAAATGAGAAGGAAGGAGGGAAGGAGAGGAAGAGAGAGAGGATGAAGGAGGGAAAGGAGGAGGGAAACTGGATAGAACCTATAGAATTTCAAGGCTGAAGAGGAGTTGGACATCCTCCAAGAATGGGGAAGAACATCCCAGTGGGAAAACAGAAGCATAAGAGGCCAGGAGAGACAATGAGGCCTGGAAAATATATCACAATAAAACTCTCTGTCACCTTTGCTCTATCTCCAAGGTAACTTGGTTTCTCCTACCACCGGCCCTGTGAAGGGGCCAGGGCCACAGGAGAGGTGTGTCCTCCAGGACAATTAAGGTATCAGACATACAGTAAGTTCCTCAGGCTCTCCGGGCAGTAGGGCATACACTGATTTCTTCAGCCTGATCCTCAGGGGTAGTTTCCACACCTGCAAAGCTGATAGAATTGACCTGGGACCTTGGCGACTCTAGCAGGGTCATCCGGGGCCCTACCTCGTATGGCCGCCTCCCTCTTGGACACCTCTGACCTCTTCCATTTCAATGTAACAGGACTCACATCTGGAGAGTTCCCTGAGAACACCCAGCCCCGTGTGCTGCAGGCCCAAAAGGAACAAGGTGCCTTTCTCAGGTAAGATACTCTACCGCCTGACAAGCACTCAGCCAGGGCTCCAGAATCCAAATGTTCAGGGTTCTGGAATCTATTCTCGCTGCGAGGGAAACCCATCCTAGTAATGTGAAAGTCCTAGGCCCTGGGAATCCCCTCTGTTCCAAGCCAACCAGGACAGTTGGTCACCTGCCAGATGGATTCCTCATTTAATACACCGGGCTGGTTGGGGAGGAGGAAATTTCCCTCCGTCCCTCTTGAATTCATGTGGCTGAACTTAAAATTAATGGAAAAAAAGAAATTTAAATTCATGCCCATGGAAGAGCCATAGAATGAGACTGAAGAAGTAGCCAAAGTAGGCAGACTTTATACTGTTTTCTCTTTGGCTACACTGGGTCTTCGTTGCTGTACCCAGACTTTTTCTAGCTGCAGTTGCTAAGACATGTCCACCTCTTTGCAACCCCATGGACTGAAACCCACGAGGTTCCTCTGTCCATGGGAATTCCCAGGCAAGAATTTTGGAGTGGACTGCCACTTTCTTCTGTAGAAGGATCTTCCCCACCCAAGGATCATACCCCCTGCTTGGCAGGTGCCGGGGTCCAGCCCCGGTGGATCCAGGGAATTCGAAGGGGGGACAGCGTCAGCGAGGAAAAACTTATTTATTTAGAAATATAAGGATAGATTAGGAAAAATAGTATAGTAGGAAAATTAAGATGGAGAAAAGAAGGCTGAATAAGTTGGTTTACGTGGAAAGCCAATAAAGCCTCAAGACAAGAGGCTTGCACCATCTACGTTAGGCCACCGGCGTTCATTTGAATATCGGAGAGTGCCCCTCCCTGGGTTCTCTCTCTTACGGATCTTAGCAGCCGGGACAGGTAAGTAGACGTGGTGAGCCTCCGCGCCCCAGATGGGAATTCAGCCAGAAATTAGAGAAAATAGGAGACACGAGGGAAGCCCAGCATCAGTGCAAGACTCTCCGAGAGGGAAGGGGAGAAGGGAAAAAAGGGAAGGGGGGAAAAAGGGGAAATCCAACGTCTGCGTAAGGCTCCAAGAGAGAGTTTTTGTTCAGAATCAACTTATATACCCCAAATTATACATAATAGAATATGCAGAGTTACGCAGAAGTAGCAGTCCCGACCCTCATTGAGACAAGGCTTTCTTTTTTGCATACTCTCCTGTTACAAAAGTCTCAGGTGGTTTACACTATCTTCTGGCCAAGAGGCCTATTAACATTTCTATGGCTCTCTTCTGATGAAGTTTTTGTTAACCAGAAGACTTATTTGTGTTAATCTTTCCAAAGTCTGAATGCCACTCTCAGAAAACATTAAATAAGAATACAGCAGTTTGTAATAAAAGGAAGTACAGTGATTTATAGCAAAAGAAAAGTAATTTACTCAAAAGTTCAGTATTGCTAATATCAAAACTACTACATATCCCTTTTTCCATATCCCATTTATATAGATTACATCTTCCCGGGTGCCTGAGAGATAAGAAATAAGGAGGTCTGGCAGCAATCATTGAGTCAACCGTGAAATCCCGTCACCAATATAAATTTGAAAAGACTCTGAAACTTTAAGATACTTTGAGGCTTTTGTGCCTCCCACATTTGGGAGGTTGTGAGCAATTCACAAACTTGCAAAAAGTCAGGGTACCCTGTTTAGGCAGGCTAGAGTGTTATCAAAGGGGGGTTGGGCTGAAACACTTTCAAATGCAGGAAACCAAAGCTCAGAATTAACTTTTTCCAGAGAAAATCAGAAAAGAATGGGAAAACAGACAAATTCTTATTTTGGGGGGCACATGTTCAGGAAAAACCAGGGAGAAATCCGACGACTCAAATTGCCCTGCCATCTGAGTTTGCCACGTGACCCTGTCACAGGTGGGATTCCTCACGCTGGCCCCCGACAGGCAGGCAGATTCTTTACTGCTAAGCCACCTGGGAAGCCCCTCTAATTGCAGTAGCAGGGGCTACTTTCCCTTGCTTTGTGCAGCCTTCTCATTGCAGTAGCTTTTCTTGTTGGGGAGCACAGGCTCTAGGTGCACGTGCTTCAGGAGTTGCAGCACACAGGCTCACACCATATGTGGCCATGAGCTCGAGAGTGTGGGCTCAGTAGCTGTGGCACACAGGCTTACTTGCCCCACAGCATGTGGAATCTTCCTGGACCAGGGATCAAAACCATGTCCCCTGCACTGGCAGGCGGATTCTTAATCATTGGACCACCACTGGAAGGACTGGTGCTGAAGCTGAAGCTTCGATACTTTGGGCACCTGATGCGAAGAATAGACTCATTGGAAAAGATCGTGATGCTTGGAAATACTGAAAGCAAAAGGAGAAGTGTGTGACAAAGGATGAGATGGTTGGATGGCATCACTGACTCAGTGGATGTGTGTGTGTGTGCACATGTTAGTAGCTTAGTCATGTCTGACTCTTTGCAACCCCATGGACTATAGCCTGCCAGGCTCCTCTGTCCATGGAATTTTCCAGGTAAGAATACTGGAGTGGGTTGCCATTTCCTTCTCAAGGGGATCTTCCTGAACCCACGTCTCCTGCACTGCAGGCAAATTCTTTACCATCTGAGTTCGAGCAAACTCCAAGAGATAGTGGAGGACTGGAAGCCTGGTGTGCTGCAGTTCATGGGGTTACAAAGAGTTGGACACGACTTAGCAACTGAATAACAACAACAAAAACCAGGGAAGTCCATATGTTATACTTTTTAGACAAACTTTTTTGTGAGGAATTGACAGGACAAACTTAGGTTCTGGGTGCCCAGTTCGTGAAGGATCAGGTTCTGGGTGCCCAATTCGTGAAGAATCAAAACAGAGTTTTGGCTTGGGATAGTAAGCTAAAGAAGTAGTGAAGGTTTGTTTACACAGGCTTCTCAGTTCCAATTCCCTATCTTTGGTGATAAGGTGTCCTTGTATCTGCAGATGTACGGAGTGTACTTTTCACAAGAAGAGATTTATTTCCGGCTTTCAGGGAGACAGAAGGTTCAGAGTGCCTCTTCTTCAATTGGCCATAACTTTGATTCAAAATAAATAATATGCCATCGAGGCATATTTTTGGGGTGGCCTACCCAACAGGCTTCTTGTTCCACTGTTCCCAGACCTTATGGGCCTGCACCAGAGAAACCGCTGCCTCCCAGAATGTGCAGAGTGGCTCCTTCTAGATCAGGGGAGGGACAGCATGGCCCGGTTGGGTCACTGGGAACAGAAGAGACCAAGAGGCCAAGGAGGAGGGGTTCCCGAGGAACCTCAACTATTGGAAACTTGGATCTAGGATGCTCATTTTTTATCTGGTGTCTCTATGTGTTTCTGAGTAAACAATGAGGATGAAATAGTACTTGGTATCAGGGCAAACCTTCAACATTTACAATGTTTGAAGATAGGGAAGAACTACCAAAGGGAAGACTGCCTGAAACATTCTTTGTGAGTAAGCAGAAAGTGAGTTATTAAAACATAAATAACAAAGAGGACTATCTAACTTTGTTGGTCAGTATAAAACAGTTGTAATAATTACAGTGATTTATATCTAATGACCATGTAGCATAGTGATTATGAGGCATTACTGTGTCATATAAATCATACACAAAGATCTTTGTGATTAGGGTACTAAATTCTGCTCAGTCATGTGTGCACTGGTGGCCAGCTTAAAACCATTAAAAGTAATTTAGGTTGGCTTAGTCTGGTTTTTTTGCTTCAGGGAATACAGAGAGTGAAACAGTAGGTGAACTTGTTTCATTTGATTCAGCGAGAACCAATATAAAGATACTTAAAAAAAAAAAATTAAACGCCATCTTTATTTGTAAAAGAATTCTGGGAAAAAGTCAAAGCACTTTGTAGATTTTAATCTAATCAATCCTCACAATAACCCCAGGAGGGAGTTCTTACACAACGGCTTTCTTTGTTTAAAACCACCAGTTGTCAGAGGCCACAAAAGAGTCCCTTTGTCTACCATTGCTTCTTTGTCTCAGTTTAATTCATAAATGTTGTAACATTCTTTGAAATGAGTCTAGTATAAATACAAACTACTAGCATATTAATAATCTCTAATCATTATAAGACATATTGACCTCCCCGGTAAGAATTTCTTACAAATGACTTTACACACTAGCTTAACGACATAGAAATATGTTAGAAAGGAATTTAAAGTCATGGATGAACTCTCTATAACAAAAAATATTTTCATCTATTAATTCCATGTATTTACAGTGTTTCTGCTCTGAGTATAATGTCAGCTACTAAGGGCACACAGAGCCTAGGAGAGAAATAAAGTAATTGTAATAGTGAAATATATGTGGTGGTGATCAAGAGGTCTAAGTGAGTCAAAACATGTTTAATAAACCAAAAACGGAGTGTAGCAATCCTAAGAAGGCTATCAGATGACCAGCATTCGCCTGTACCCTTGGTTTGCAATTTGATTTAGATGGCGTGGTCTTTAATAGTTCTCACTAGCAAAGTAGGTTAAGTGGATGTTTCACATTCAAAATCTCATTGGATTCTTACAGTGTCACTATGAAACAGGCAGGACAAGTTTTATTTTCCACTATTAACACACAAGAAAATGAGCTTAGCAGTAGTACACTGCTAGAGATCACAGTGAATAGATGGCAAAATTAGAAGCTGAAACTAAGTTTTCCAAATTCCACCCTCATCTTCAAGTCCCCCCAGCCTAGCCATAACCTCCAAACTCCAGGACTGATGCACTTAGTTCTTTTTATATATATACTTTTTTTTTAAGAAGATATATATTTTTTTAATTCAGTTCAAGAAATTTTTTTTTTTGGGCAGGGTAGCATGCAGGCTCTTAGTTCCCCAACCAGAGATCAAACCTGAGCCCTCTTGCAGTGGAAGGGTAGAGTGGTGAGTCTCAACTACTGGACTAGAGGGAAATCCTATGCTTAGTTTTTAAATTACTGTCCCAGCTGGGACCTCCTATTCCCTTTTATTTCAGCCAGACATGAGAAATCCATAGGAATATTTAATTAAAATTTTTTTTATTTTTTTAATATATTTTTTAAATTTTACAATACTGTATTCATTTTGCCATACATCAACATGAATCCACCACGGGTGTACATGAGTTCCCAATCCTGAACCCTGCTCCCACCTCCCTCCCCATACCATCTCTCTGGGTCATCCCAGTGCACCAGCCCAAGCATCCTGTATCCTGCATCGAACTTGGACTGGCGATTCATTTCTTACATGATATTATACGTTTCAATGTCATTCTGCCAAATTATCCCCCCCTCTCTCTCCCACAGAGTCCAAAAGACTGTTCTATACATCTGTGTCTCTTTTGCTGTCTCGCATACAGGGTTATCGTTACCATCTTTCTAAATTCCATATATATGTTAGTATACTGTATTCGTGTTTTTCTTTCTGGCTTACTTCACTCTGTATAATCGGCTCCAGTTTCATCCACCTCATTAGAACTGATTCAAATGTATTCTTTTTAATGGCTGAGTAATACTCCATTGTGTATATGTACCACAGTTTTCTTATCCATTCATCAAAGATATGAAAACTACAAACTTGTTTGAAAGTAGGTTTGGCTCACAGGTTGGTGAAATGGTAGATGGTCTCTAGAGCCAGAGATCTTATCTCTTCCCTGGCCAAGAAGGCAACTGCCTGTCCCCAGGTAATCTATTTCTGGCTCCCTGGAGGAAAGGTTAAACTGAATCTCCAGCCACTGTGTTACTGAGTAATGCACGGAAAGACGAAAGCATTATCTTCACCAGAGTTGTATATCACATCACTAACTCTTGCTCATACCTATCCAACAGCTTTCATCCCCTCCTAAAAAAGGTAAGGGAACACATTCCAAAAACATCCTATAGGAACTTCCTACAGCCACATACTCAAACAGACAAAAGAGTTCTCAGGATGCGGATATGCAGCATTTGAACCTGTCAACTAAATAGATGAAGCACCTTTTCTACATTTCAATTTTAAAAAAAAATCCTTTTCCCCCTTCCATTCCCAAAAAGGATTTCACAGGACAATGCAGAGGTCTCAAATTGTTGGCAAATCCTTGATGTATGAAACAGAGATCTCTCCTAACATATCCCAAGAAGTCTAGATATTTTTCTGCTGATTATTCCATTTTTGTGCAGAAAGAAACCAAGAGGGACAGTGTAGAGTGATAGTTAAGAGCTTGAGCTCTGAAACCAAACTATCTGGAACTGAGTTCCTGCTCTGTTTGCAGCACGACTCTGGCCAAGTTATCTAATCTCCCTGAGGTTCTAAGTCTCCATCTACTTAAAAAATAGTAATCACTGGCATTGATAAAGTATTTACTATGTGCTAGGAACTAAGTATGCTAAGTTTTACATGCTCTATATGCATTAATCCTTATTAAGCCCTGTGAAGCAGGTATGATTATCACTCCCACTTCATAGGTAAGAAAACTGAAGCACAAAGAGGTTAAACAGTTCACCAGAGATTATATGACTCTAAGTGGTGAAACCAGGATGCAAACACAAGCAGTCTGACTCCCACATCCACGCTTTGTATCACTAGTGATTGTATCCTAATGATGCTGTAAGGATTAAATGAACTCAGGTAAATCAGATCCCTTGCCTAGTGCCTGGCACATAAACAAGCCTTAAGTAAATGTTAGCTGTAGTATTATTTTTAGCACTGTCATTTGTTCCAAGAGATATTTGGGCCAGAAAACAGGTTTTGACAGAGGATATTTTGCATCTATTCCAGTTAACTGCCCTGAGATATGTGTCCTGAAATGGAATTGACTCGTCTCTGCTATTACCTAAACCATCTGTATGTTATAGGTTACCTGGTTAAGAGATAGGCTAAATGGTTGACAACTTTTTCCGTTTGCCCAGGCAAAGTATTAAGAAGTATTAAGTTTCATATAAAAGAATGGCATATTGACCAAGAGCTAGAATACTTGCAGGAAGCACTCCACTTATAAATGGGTTGTGTTTCAAAAGCTGACTTATCTATTGTTATAAACTCTGAATATGTAGATATAAGATTGAAAATTATAGTTACCTTCCAAGACTATTCACAGAAATCTATTTATTTAGCCCCCTTTAAAGTTCAATGATAGAAATCATGCCACTAACTCAAGGCAGGCCTAGGAACAAGAGTCCATGTGATAAAAGAATAGGATGTCTTTTCTGGAACAGAGGAAAGTTGATATCGACTATATTAGTCATCTATTGCTGTGTAACAATTACCCCAAAACTTCCATATTTTAGCTCTTCCCAACAAAGTTTACCATAAATATCAAAAACAAACAAAACACATGCTCTTGCCTCATCTTGTTTTTAAAAACGTCTATCTCCATTCCTTAATGGAATCTCATTTGCAAAATTTTTATTAAAGAGTGATCACATTCCTGAAATACGTTATTCATTTGTCATTTCTCATTAGTAAGATTTCAGGCTATATAACAAACTACAAGTACTAACAACAAATAAACTACTCCCAATCTGGATGGATTAATATTAGAATTAAGGGAGCAACCTTCAGGAAAATTTCTTCCTTCTGTTGATAACGACCGAGGTCCCCTGGTTATTAAATACTCTGGGTCTAGGGAACTAGGGGATCACTAATCCAGTTTTCCTAACCTGACTCCCATGACTGCAGTTCTGTAGGAATATTGTGGGCATTCAAAGGTGAGTTGCACTTGAGACATGCAAGATTCTAAAGTGTCATCTGGATCTTCAGAGGAAAATGATGTTTATATGACATTTTATTGTATTTTCTGTAACTTAAAATGTGGTAATTCATATAGATTGTTGTTAAAATACATTTATAAACACTGGATTAATGGGAGTTTGCACTACAATTCAAGTCCAAGTAGAAGCTAGGGTCTTGATATGTGAGTTCTCCTAACAGTGCTGTTGTTTTCATATTATTTTAGTCTGAAACCCATTTGAGAATATGATGAAGGCTAACAGACTTACTCAAGAAAATACATATACCAACAAAATTTTGCATGTAGTTTTAAGGCCTCCAAATCCCCTAAGACTCACCTAGAGAATCACCAGAGAAGCAGAAGGTGGGGCTTATTGTCATTTCATTTTGTCATTAAAATTAGATCTAAATTAGAAGCTACTACTAAAAGCTTAATTCTTTTTAAACCTTGTTGTTAAATAAAATCAACAGCCAGTACAGATTCTTTTACAGTAAGTTTGCCACTTACAAACAAATTCCATTCTGGGAGCATGCTTGCAAGTCCAATTTGTTCCAAAAAGTTAGCCTAGGTACCGAACTAACACAATGGGCTCTATAGTACTGTACTGTAATAGGTTTATAATACTTCATAATACTTTTTACACAAATAATGCATAAAAACAAACACAAAAATAAACATTTTTAATCTTATAGTACCTTGAAAAGTACAGTAGTACAGTACAACAGCTGGCATACAGGGGTTGGCACTGAGTGAACAGGCAAGAAGAGTTACTGACTGGAGGGAGAGGAGGTGGGAGCTGATAGTGCTGAAGGATTGTCAGCAACAGGAGATGGAGGGCAAACTAATTCACTCATACCTGACATTAATGGCACAGGTTCTGATTCCTTGCTGGATTCAAGTCTATCTACATTCTTGAAAAAAAAAAAAAAAGATCCAGTGATGTCTGGGTAGTACTATATACCAGTTACATCACTGCTGCTTTTAAACTTGCTTCCGGACATCTTGAGCTTAAAATAAAGATGCTGTAGCACTATACTCTATAGAGTATTGTACAGTAAAGTACACAAAAGCACAACCACTTGTAGAGCATGCACATATATGATAATGTATGCCCGACACGTGAACTAACCTATGTGATTAGACGGTGGGAAAGCATGGAAAGCATGTTCGCATCTTTGGAAGTTCGCATCTTTGGAAGTTCACGTCTTTGACCGGTCACAACTTGAAGGTTGGTATGTAGGGGACTCACCGCACTATATATAGTTCCTATGCTTGGGTTTAGTCCATACTGTAAATACCTTGGCAGCAAAAGGACCCTAATAGGGAGCACACAGATAACACATATTTGCTGGTAAACAACAGTAAATATAAAGCAGGACACTGAACTGCTTACGACCACAAGCCTTGCCCTCTCCAAGCTGATCTGACTGTGCAGCAAATTTTGCTAACCTGCCAGGGAGACAACTCCAATGGCAGAAAAGCTGCTCAATTTAGCAAGAAAGGGTTACATTTTCCTGTCGCCAAGCATCTGAAACCCAGATCTCAATCAAAGATTCTCTAGGCCATCCTTCAGCGGACGAACTCCCGGCAGCAACGCCCAACCTCGGGTGGGCGGGACCGTAGAAATCTACCCACTTAGCCCGAGGACTCCAGCTCCCTCCGACCTGGCCTCCCAGCCTCGGGAAGTGGAGAGCCGGGTGAGGGGCGGGGGACGCGGCGCGCGCCCCTGCCCTGCCCCGCCCCTCGTGTGCGCCTCTGCCGGGCGCGCATGGCCTGCGTGTCCTCGCGCCCACCCGTCCCTGGCGCGGCTCGTCCGCGGCCGCTCCAGCGCACGCGCGCGGCTTCGCGCAGGGCGGGGAGAGGCGGCGGCCGCGAGCGCCCGGCCCCGAACCTGTCAGACTCGGGAAGCCGGCCTGGAGCGGCGGGCGCTGCAGGCTCGAGGACCGCCCCGCTCTTTCGCGGCCCCGGGCCGAGCTGCGCGAGCCGGCCGGGGGCGGGGAGATGAGCGGCGGCCCGGCAGCGGCACTCCAGGTAGAGCGCTGCCCCCTTTCGGAGCTCCGGCGCCCCCCGCCGCCCCGGGCTTCGGAACTTGTGGGCTCTGTCGGGCCGCCTTTAATTTATAATGTGTTTCGTTTCCCACAGAATGAGGAGGGACGCGCCGCAGTGCCACTGGGAACTGGCTTTCGAGTGAAGTAGGAGTCGCCGGCCGTCCGCCTGCACCCAGCCGCTCGGCGCCGCGGCCGCTCAGCCAGTGCTATGGCCGGATCCGGCGCGTGGAAGCGCCTCAAATCAATGCTGAGGAAGGATGATGCGCCGCTGTTCTTAAATGACACCAGCGCCTTTGACTTCTCGGACGAGGTGGGCGACGAGGGGCTTTCTCGGTTTAACAAACTTCGAGTTGTGGTGGCCGACGATGGTTCCGAAGCCCCGGAAAGGCCTGCTAACGGGGCGCACTCGGCCCTCCAGGCCGACGACGACTCCTTGCTGGACCAGGACTTACCTTTGGCCAACAGTCAGCTGAGTTTGAAGGCGGACCCCTGTGACAACTGCAGCAAGCAGAGAGAGTTGTTGAAGCAGAGAAAGGTGAAAACCAGATTGACATTGCTGCCGTTCTTTACTTGCTTTTCATGATTGGAGAGCTTGTAGGTGAGTTGTGTTGCCAACTCACTTTCCACTTATCTTGCCTGCTGCTTTGGGGTTTTAACTTGCTTTTTAGGAAGCTTGTTATTTATCAAGATACTGATCTGGTGATGTGTCGAGGCCTCACAAACTGCAGATCTGTCTAGGTACAACATAAACTTCCAAAGATAACTTTTGACATTTTCTAGTTCTCTGAACACCATGTAATCTACTGTAAGTTAAGGACATTTTCTTCATTATATATCATGTAACTTCCTGTTTCAGAAAAAAAAAATCTGATAAAACACTAGGTTAATTTTTGCAGCGTTTAAAATAGTAAATGATTCTAAAATTACTTAGAAAAATAACATTTTACTATGTGAAGGGACCTTACTGAACACCTGCTCCACCTTTTTTAAGAGTTCTGAGGGCACAGAGGTTAAATAGATTATGAGGACAGGTAAGTAAATGAAGATCTACCGTCCCATTGTCTTGATTTTTTTTTTCCCTCTGCCATTGAATTTAGTGGTTGTTTACTATTTCCTTTTGTATTTATAGCCAGGAAATTTGCATAGCTAAATACTACTAACTAACCTCAAAGTTTTTCATTTTAAGGAGGATCTGAAAGTCAGACGTCTTCCCCAGATTTTATGAATTTGGCTTTTTCACTTTTTAATTATTCAAGTAATGCAGTTTTACTATAAAATACATTCTCCATTTAGAGATTAATTTCAGTCATATTAGTATAACTGCTAACTTCTCGAAGTGATCATTGATAAAGTGACATTAAAGAAAGGAGATTATTCTCCTGTGTTCTTTTTTATATTTTGCCACGCCCTGGGGCTTCTGGGATCTTAGTTCCTGGACCAGGGACTGAACTTTTGAGGTAATCCGAACCACTGGACTGCCAGGGAATTCCCTCCTCTGTTCTCTTAATGAAGAACCATGATGAGAACAGAGAAAGCCATCTGTATTTAAGATGCTGGCTGGAGGTTATGTGCAAAAAATTATGTACATTTCCTAAGTCGTTTCATACCACTCCTCCCCAGTGCTCACTTCACCCATGCTAACCTTCTTTCTCCCTTTGACTCACAAAGCTCTTTTCCTGCCCATAACACCTTCAAACTGATTGGCCCCTCTACATCAGTGGCTTTCAAACTATTTTGATCTCACTGTAGTAAGATACACGCTTAACATAATGACCTCTGTAGGCATGCATGCATACATATGTAAGTATGTTCAGACACATACACACATGTATAAATATATGTATAATTAAAAGTTGCACGTCATGTGATGTGTTCTGTTTTTTCCATTATGGTCCAGCCCATAATTGATTTCATGGTCTATGAATGGGTCACAGCCCACAATCTGAAAAACACAACTTTATATGGACTGCCTTTTCCCAAAACATTCTAGGATGGCTTCTTGTAATTATGTCTCATCTCAAAAGACACCTCTTAGAGACATTTCTGACTGCCATATAGGTCTTTTCTCCTCTGTTCCTTCCCCCACTTTAAAAAGCCCTCAGACTATCTTGCTTGTATATTCACTTGTTTAGTATCAGTGTCCACTGAAATATAAGCTCAATTACCAGCACACAGCACAATGACCAGCAAAGAGTATACATTCAATTTTTGTTTAATTAATAATTACTGTTTGAGAATTATAAATGTTTACACTGTAAAGAAAGGAGTAGAGCTGAGATCAGATAAGGTATGCTCTCAGACTGAGTCAATGATGCCCAAATTCACATGGAGTCATTCAGTTAATATTTAATATGTGAAGTTAAATCACATTTAATCACAATTTCCCTCTTAAAACTATGAGTTTACACCCATTAAAAATTACTAAGATATAATTGCCCTGACTTTTTTTAAGTCTCTTACTTGGTAAATGATGTTTTGCGAAAGCTACAATAAGCATTTCTTTTCAAATACTAACTTGATTTTCAAGTACGAAAATCTTGTCAAACACAGTAGAGGTGCTAGTACTTAGAATAGACATTAACAATATTATTCAGATGTTACATAGAATTGTAAACAGTAGAGCATTTATTACAGTGTGTCAAAAGCACTTAGAAATAAAACATCTTATGTAGAAAGTATGGAGTAATTTTTAAAATGAAATAATTTAAAAATCTGAAAGAGGAGACTTGATTTTGAATCTTGGGTTTGCTCTGAGACATTAGGCAAGGTCAGTTCTTTCCATTCAGCAAGTATTTCTTGGTATACTTACTATGTACCAGGCAGTGTGCTGTGGTGTTCCAGATATACAATGGAGAGCAAAACTATTATGATCCCTACTATCTAAAACACTTAATCTAATGTTTGGAGGACATTATGTCCTCCTGTAATGGAGGACACAGATGTTAAACATGCAAGTAAATTTAAAATGCAAGTGGTTTTAAGTACTGTGAAGAAAAAGAACAGGATACTATAGGACATAGTAATCAATAGGACATGGTTTATGTATGAGCCAGATACAGTTAAACCAAAAGAAGAATATTTGGAGTTATTTAAGAAAAGGGAATGGAGGAGGACATTTTTTTCAAGCAAAGAGAACAGAAAGTTCAAAAGTCCTAAAACCATCAGTTCTTTAAAACAAGGACCTAAAAAGACGACCAGTTGGCCAGAATATAGTGAGAGGGAGAGAGGTAGGGGACTCAGATCAAGTAGGTCCTGACAGACCATTTTAAATGAGTCTATTCTTTTGTGAGGAGCCAGTGATGGCTTTTGAGTAGAGACTGACATGATGGGATTTAGATAACTCTGACTCATATGGAGAGTGGATTGGCTGGTACAAGAGCAGAAGCAAGTGTATTTTCACAGAAGTCCCAATAGGAAGTGATTATGACTTGAAATAGAGTGGATGGAGAAAAATAACACTGACTGAGAAACATTCTAGAGGTAACTGTGGCAAAATGGCTAGTGAGTTGAATGTGAGAGTTGATGAGAGAGCAATATCAGGAATGATTCTGAAATTTCGTACCTAACCTGCTGAGTGTATGGAAATGTGTATCATTTATGAAGCAGGGAAGGGAGAAATACAGAACAGGATTTAAGCATGGGCTCAAGGGTTTTAGACATGTTAAGTATCACATGTATGTGAAATAGCCATGTAAAAATGTTTAGTGACCTATTACATGTAAGTCTGTCATTCAGAAGGGAGGTCAAGGTAGATGCCATAGAAACAGAAAAAATTATCTAGAGAGCCCAAGTCTTGAGGAACTACTACTTTAGAAGTCGGGAAGAAGGCAAACAAGCATCCCAGAACTGAAGAAAAGAGTATTTCAAATTGGAAATAAGTAAGTTAAAGCTGCTGAGAGGCTCAATAAGATGAGAACTAAAATATCCTTTGGATTTAGTAACAGTTACTGACTGCTCTAACGGCTGCATGGGAGTGAAAAAGATATATGTGGATATAGATATATATATATATGTATATACACACACACATACGCATATATCCACATACAAATATGGAATATATATATATATGTATGTATTATTTCCACACAGATGGGGAAAACTGGAAAGGAGACAATAGCAACACAAACTTGAATCATGTAAAAGACGTAACTCTATTAATAGGCCCACGAAAGCCAATTCCTAAACAAGCAGTGGGGAAAACCAAGACCCAATCCAGTTTATGCTAGTGCATCAGAAACACCTAGATAACTTGTTAAAACACAAATTGCTGGACCAGAGTTCCAAATTAAGTATTTCCAGGGTAGAATTTTCTAACAAGTTCCCAGGAGATGCTGATGCTGCTGATCCTGAGTACTACAATTGAGAACTGCACTAGAGAATACTAAGCAGGACTAGAATTGGTTGCATGAGGTATCCCTCTAAGTGGGTAAAGAGGAAGGCTAAAATAAGGAAAGTTTATGAAAACGTGTTTCAGAGCCAGTCAGATATAACAGTGTAATAATAGAATAAGTATCCATAGAGATAAAATGAGATCATCAATCTATGAAACAAGAATAGGCTATTCTTAAAAAGAAATTCAGAGTAGAAAAAAATATTTTGAATAATAAAAACATTAAAATATTTTTTAACTTCAAACAATTAGAAGGTGAATTAAGATAGTCTCTTACAGAATAGAGCAGAGAGATAGAAGATCATGGGGGAAGAAAGGCAAGAAAACTAGTATATGAGTTCAAGTTCCAAATAATAGGGGCTTGGGGAATAGAGAAGGCATAAGAAAGAAATCATCAGCAACATAGTTTAAGAAATTTCCCGAGAACTGACGGGTATATAATTATAGACAGAGTCAATAAAAGCCCAAATTGGATGAAAATAATACCACACCGAGGTATGTCACTGTAAAATTTCAGAAGACTGACTTATTGCTTCAGGCAACTGGTGTGTTCAACAACTGTCTCTGATTGTTTTCCACAAATATTCACTGTGGTTTGTACCAGGGCCAAGTTCCAAGTCAAGTCAAATAAAAAGAACCTTGCAAGTATAGTCTCTGAGGGAATCACCAGACAGGTCAAATAATGACAATTTCCTGGCAGTGGGTCTTTTAATGACCTCTAACTCCATCCAGGATATCCCTGCTGGCTCAGATGGTAAAGAATCTGCCTGCAATGCGGGAGACCCAGGTTCAATCCCCAGGAGAAAGAAAATGGCAACCCACTCCAGTATTCTTCCCTGGAGAATCCCATGGACAGAGGAGCCTAGCTGTCTACAGTTCATGTAGTCACAAAGGATCAGACACAACCGAGCGACTAACACTTTCACTTTCAACTCCATCCTATTCCTTACAGTGGCTGCCAGGCTGAGGTTTTCACTGTGGTTACTGCTTGTTAGTTTCCAAGGCTACTATGCAATTGAAGAGGGAGAAATTGGGTATAAAGCAAGTTAAAATGCCACAGAGCTACTGAGATTCTTATCAAGGTTGAGCCTTTTTCTTGAATAAATGCTACCTGTATCAGCCTTTGTTTAATTAATGTGCATAGTTTTCAGAAAGCTGGTTTGGACCATTTTTGCCCATGTTCCATGCCTTGTATGGAGGAGGTGATTTTTAGAGGCCCTTACTCTGCTTTCTTTGCTGGTGATCACATGTGGCTCTTTAGGCTAACTAAATAAATTCAGTCCCTTAGTTGCTCTAGCCATATTTCAAATGCTCAAAAGCCACATGTGACTAGCGGCTACTCCACTGGCCAGTGCTCATAAAATATTTCCATCCTCTCAGTTTTATTGGACAGTGTGGCTTTAAGGTATTATCCTCATTTTATAGATGAGTAAATTGAAGCTCAAAAATAAGTAACTTGCTCAAACTCTCAGATTTCAAAGTCCTGGAAACCTGGCATGTTGCAGTCCATGGGGTTGCAAAGAGTTGGACATGACTCAGCAACTGAACTAAACTAATGCTGTTAACCACCAAGCTGTATTTTCTCTCAGTGATTTCCAGCTTTTTCATGTCAGGGAAAACATTAAAAAATGGTATTTGTATAGACAACACGGATAAATGGATGTATCTACAAGATCATCAGACCCACTTCTGCTGCTCTTGGCTCTGCACACCCATCCAGGAACAGGGGAATCAACAGCTCAGCACATTTAAGTGTCACAACATAATGATCATGAAGTTCTGCAGTACACTATAACAGTAATTCTCATAGTGTGGTTCCAGAACCAGAAGCATCAATGATGACCTGGGAACGTGTTCAGTTCAGTTCAGTTGCTCAGTCACGTCCGACTCTTTGTGACTGCATGAATTGCAGCATGCCAGGCCTCCCTGTCCATCACCAACTCCCGGAGTTCACTCAGACTCACGTCCATCGAGTCCGTGATGCCATCCAGCCATCTCATCCTCTGCCGTCCCCTTCTCCTCCTGCCCCCAATCCCTCCCAGCATCAGGGTCTTTCCCAATGAGTCAACTCTTCACATGAGGTGGCCAAAGTACTGGAGCTTCAGCTTTAGCATCATTCCTTCCAAAGAAATCCCAAGGCTGATCTCCTTCAGAATGGACTGGTTGGATCTCCTTGCAGTCCAGGGAACCCTCAAGAGTCTTCTCCAACACCACAGTTCAAAACCATCAATTCTTCGGCGCTCTGCCTTCTTCACAGTTCAACTCTCACATCCATACATGACCACAGGAAAACCATAGCCTTGACTAGACAGACCTTAGTTGGCAAAGTTATGTCTCTGTTTTTGAATATGCCATCTAGGTTGATCATAACTTTTCTTCCAAGGAGTAATCGTCTTTTAATTTCATGGCTGCAGTCACCATCTGCAGTGATTTGGGAGCCCCAAAAAATAAAGTCTGACACTGTTTCCACTGTTTCCCCTTCTATTTCCCATGAACTGATGCAACCAGATGCTATGATCTTAGTTTTCTGAATGTTGAGCTTTAAGCCAACTTTTTCACTCTCCTCTTTCACTTTCATCAAGAGGCTTTTTAGCTCCTCTTCACTTTCTGCCATAAGGGTGGTGTCCTCTGCATATCTGAGGTTATTGATATTTCTCCGGCAGTCTTGATTACAGCTTGTGCTTCTTCCAGTCCAGCGTTTCTCATGATGTACTCTGCATAGAAGTTAAATAAGCAGGGTGACAATATATAGCCTTGACGTACTCCTTTTCCTATTTGGAATTAGTCTGTTGTTCCACGTCCAGTTCTAACTGTTGCTTCCTGACCTGCATACAGATTTCTCAAGAGGCAGGTCAGGTGGTCTGGTATTCCCATCTTTTTCGGAATTTTCCACAGTTTATTGTGATCCACACAGTCAAAGGCTTTGGCATAGTCAATAAAGCAGAAATAGATGTTTTTCTGGAACTCTCTTGCTTTTTCCATGATCCAGCGGATGTGGGCAATTTGATCTCTGGTTCCTCTGCCTTTTCTAAAACCAGCTTGAACATCAGGGAGTTCACGGTTCACGTATTGCTGAAGTCTGGCTTGGAGAATTTTGAGCATTACTTTACTAGCGTGTGAGATGAGTACAATTGTGCAGTAGTTTGAGCATTCTTTGGCATTGCCTTTCCTTGGGATTGGAATGAAAACTGACCTTTTCCAGTCCTGTGGCCACTGCTGAATTTTCCAAATTTGCTGGCATATTGAGTGCAGCACCTTCAGAGCATCATCTTTCAGGATTTGAAACAGCTCAGCTGGAATTCCATCACCTCCCTAGCTTTGTTCGTTGTGATGCTTTCTAAGGCCCACTTGACTTCACATTCCAGGATGTCTGGCTCTAGATGAGTGATCACACCATCGTGATTATCTGAGTCGTGAAGATCTTTTCTGTACAGTTCTTCTGTGTATGGATGTGAGAATTGGACTGTGAAGAAGGCTGAGCGCCGAAGAATTGATGCTTTTGAACTGTGGTGTTGGAGAAGACTCTTGAGAGTCCCTTGGACTGCAAGGAGATCCAACCAGTCCATTCTGAAGGAGATCAGCCCTGGGATTTCTTTGGAAGGAATGACACTAAAGCTGAAACTCCAGTACTTTGGCCATCTCATGCGGAGAGCTGACTCATTGGAAAAGACTGTGATGCTGGGAGGGATTGGGGGCAGAGGATGAGATGGCTGGATGGCATCACTGACTCGATGGACATGAGTCTGAGTGAACTCCGGGAGTTGGTGATGGACAGGGAAGGCCTGGCGTGCTGCGATTCATGGGGTTGCAAAGAGTTGGACACGACTGAGTGACTGAACTGAACTAGTCGCAAAAAAGCAGGTAGAGAAAAACTGCCAAAGTATGAGAATCTTTTGTTGATTAGCCAAAATTAAGAAAAGCCTCCCTGAGAGATGAAATTTGGTCTGCCAGAAGTAAATTTTCACAGTGAAGTCTGAAATAAATCCCTGATGGCAAATTTCTTCCTTGAATGCAAACAAGAACTCAGATTTTAAGAACATTATTTTTAATGCTAAAATATTTGGGGATGAAAATACTAAAGCTTTCAAACTATTACCAAGGTATGATAATTAGGATATTTTTACATTTTTTAAAAACAAATAACATAATTGAAATCCAAATGCACAAAATTTTGCCACATTTCTGCTTGATCCCTTAGCACTGACTTGTAGAAGTAACAGATATAATGCACACATTTTTAAAACAATATTCCTGACGTAAATTATTCAAACACTTTTCAGAAATATCTTTGACCCAAGTTAGCATCACCACAGAGACCTTCTTACAGAAACTTCCAAGAAGTAGGCATGAACATTTTAAAAGGCTTCCTAATATTAGTTGAAAATGGTAGTTCTTGTTATTTATTCTAAAAGAGTTTGATTGCAAGTTAAGTTGAACATGTTAGAAATGTAAATTCTCAGGCCTCATCCAGACCTACTGAATTAGAAATTCTGGGAGTGAGGTCAAGAAGTCCATAGTTTAACAAACCTTCCAGGTGATTGTGATATACATACAAGCTTGAATACTCTTGTATAATAAAAATTTATTCTCTGAATCGTGATAGGAAAATTGGTTGACCATAATGGAACTAAATAATAATAATAAATAGTGTACATATATTATGTGTATATATATACACACACATATATATAATAAATATAAATTTATATATACAGACACAGACATACACACCCAAATATATGAAATATATACATTATTATTATTTACTGGAAAACCAGTACAAAAAAATTGTATTCTAAATGTCATCTTTTATCCCTCTATTAGGAGACACTGCTATTTATATCTAAGAGAATCAGTTATTTTTTATCTTTTGTTTTGAACTATTGAATATCTTATGAGTTTCTTTAGTTTATGTTAAAACCTTCCCAAATTAGTGAATACCTACCTTTTGTTCAGCTTTATTATAATATTTAGATATGGTGGTTATTAAGTTCACTAACAGTACTTAGCAGTAAAGAATATGACCCAGGTTTGATCCCTGGGTCATGAAGATCCTCTGAAGCAGGGCATAGCAACCCACCCTAGGACTCTTGCCTAGAGAATCCAATGGACAGAGAAGCCTGGCAGGCTGCAGTCGATAGGGTCGCACAGAGTTGGAATCAACTGAAGCAACTAAGCGGCAGCAGCAGTATTAGTAGGTTGAGTAAAAGCTGAAGTGCTAAAACATAAAACTTATCTTGTGTTAGCCCCCCTTTAGTGTCTCTTAACTTTTTTAAGGTCATTGATTCCTCAGAGAATCTGTTTCTAGAAATGGACAGTCTCACCAGAAAAACATATATGCATAGTTAATGTTTTAATAAAATTTCAGGATTCTTTGACTTAATTGTAATAGGATAAGTATTTAGTTAACTTTAGTTATAAGTTCATGTTTTGTGGAATACTGTATATTTGGGGTTTGATTGCTTATGTTTGTTATTTTAATTAACTTATTCCTTCTTCCCTGTCACCCTTACTCTAAGGTGGATACATTGCAAATAGCCTAGCAATCATGACAGATGCACTTCATATGTTAACTGACCTAAGTGCCATCGTATTGACCCTGCTTGCTTTGTGGCTGTCTTCAAAATCACCAACCAAAAGGTTCACTTTTGGATTTCATCGCTTAGGTGAGTAATTGGGCGTTTCTTTATTTATAAAATTTTATAGTAAAATCACAATGAACTATATAACCTTTGATTAACTAAGTCTTTCTGCTGATAGCCTATTAGAACAAAGCAAATGAAAATAGACAAATAGAAACACCTCCAAATGCATTATGTGTTATGCATTGGCTTAGGAAATAAAGCTATTCAGATATATATCTTCCAGGGTACATTCAGTTCATTCAGCTAAATAGCTTACACATGTAAAATTACATGGCAATCAGGTATTTTGCTGGCAGTCCAGTGGTTAGAACTCTGTGCTTCCACTGCAGGGGGCACGAGTTTGATCCCTGGTCAGGGAACTGACCTGCATGCCATGGCGCAGCCAAAAGGAAAAAATTATATGATGATCATTAACCTTCAAATGTTGTTCCCTGTGTTCTGAAGATGTTAACAGAAAAAAAGTTTACCTTCAATTTACTGAACCAAGCAGAACTATATGTATTTAATTCATCAATGAGTGTTAACTTCTTTCTTTCACCTCAGGCTTTCCAATCAAAGCTACTGTAGTTCAGGTTTGGGGCACTACTGTAATTTGTATCACATACTGTATGGCTGACCTTCACTGTGGCCATTAACTGTAAATACAGCAAAGATTCTCTGCTTGAGCAAACCTCCTGAATCATCTCCCAAGCCCATCTGTGTTCTTCCTTATAAAATCTAGTTTTAGCAAGAACTTGCCAAGCCAATTTAACAGAAACCCCATTCTCAATATTCGATGGGTCATCCCCAGGTGATGTCTCATCACTCTGGCTTGTTTTCAACAAGACTTCTATACCAATCTCAATGGCTTCCCCCAACCTTTAATAAAGTCTTCTTTACTATGGTTTAACAAGTGTCATTGAATTTTTTTCTTAACAATGCACACATATTTTATTTTCCTATTTTGAATAAATATTAATATTCAATTAAAAGAGGTTAAAATCATATATTGTTATCCACACAACTCTTCTTCTTGTTTTTTAAAATTTTTACTTATTTTTAAAATACATATAGAACAGTCACCTGATTTAGTATATGAAGCGCCATATGACCAATTTTTGCATTTGCTTAGAACCTAAAAATAGACATTTAAGTAGCTTCAGCAAAACTGGTCTTAAAGAACCAGAATTAACATCTTTTGTAGAGACATTGACACTTTGGGCTAATATATTAATCAGTATTTCCCCTTTTTTGTTACTTTTTAGCCTAATCTTAACATGTAGGTCTCATATAATTTAATAGTTGAGTCTTCTGATATAAAACGACGTTGTACATGAATGGCTGTGTTCCAAGTAGCTATCCAGGTCATAACTTAGGGAAATTATCTGGCATCCCTGTATCTCAGCATCCTCAGCTGCTGTACAAGAGAGGTAAAGCCCTGAATGAGGTCTTTCTGTTATTTGTGAAGCCAATGCATAACACATAATGCATTTGGATATGTTCCTAAAAAAACTGCCACTGCTGACTGACATATTATACATCCATTTGTTTACTGATTGCCTTGGGGTTTGTAAACAGCTTCAAAATTATTCTCAAACTTTAATATTTGTGTGATGTAAACTCTTACAATTTAAGATCAGAACTCAAACACAGCGTCATGGAATGGGGATTTTTATTTTCTAAAGACAGTATATTCATTTTAGATTGTAGATCCCTTGCAATTCTAATGAAAACAGTGGAATTCTCCTCTAGAAACATGCAGTAACATAGAAGGTTTACAAATGATAAATTAAGAACACATAATCATGGAAATTCTGTTAAATGTCAAAGAAGTATTTGTTATTTATTTGGTCGTAGATTACAAGCACTGCGGAAAGATGAAAGAAAAAAGAACTGACTGGTTCTATTGTATTTCTGTATATTTCTATAGAAAGTCAAATTTTTCCCTTTCCTTAAAAGTACTAGTTCAAGATGGTGGACTAGAAATCAGCATTTGAGACGAGAAATACATTTCAACAGGAAATAACAGAGTACCAAAACAACAAAGAAAAGCAAATGGTTGGGTAACCAATAAACAGGAAATTTCTGGAATTCAGAAAGTAGATGGGAGTGGGTTGAAGGAAGAAACAAGCCAAGGAACAGCAGCTTAGAGTACGTCTGGGCAGGAACTGGATCAGCCTAATGGAACTCCAGAGAAGACTCAGGGACAGAAATGGCAGAAGTGAGAAAGAGGGTTTAAAACAAGATTAACTGAATGGCTATAAATGGGAAACTGCTGCTACTAGTCAGTCCACTCTGTCCCTACCTTCTTCCCATCCCCACCTCCCCTCAGGCAGTCTGCATTTCTCTCTGTGTGAACACCAAATAGTTCTTCCAGAAAGAAACTGAGCCAAATGTTTGGAGAAAGCTGAGGCTTTTAGTGTGAATGTTGATGCTCCAAAATAAGTAGTTTTCATCCTAGAATTCAGGGTTCTGCAGCCTTAGAGTTTGGGTCCCCACATACTCATGCTAAAAGTAATACACTTGTCTTAGTCTGCCCTGCTCTATACCCCTTATTCATACCTATTTTAAATAGTTATGTGTTATCTTTCCAGCATTTACTTTTTGCATTGTCCTGTCTTTCTACCCTAAATGTGAACAGACAACCAAGAATCTTTTAGGAAGTGAGAAAAACCAGCAGCATGAAAGTTTAAAAAAAAAAAATTAACAAATATTTATCCTACCCGAAAAAGAGGTGACTTAAGAAACAGAGGAAAATGTTTTAAATTACCTTATTAATACTCAGTATAGTAAAACAGAAAATATTTTGAAAAAAAAAACATATAGAAAAAGCTCTTTGAAATTGAAATATTACAAAATTTTTTTTCAATAGGACTAGAAAATACAATCAAGAAAGTCCTCCAGAAAGACAAATGTCATATGATAATGTTTATATATGAGATCTAAAATATGATATAAATCAACCCATCTATGAAACAAACAGACTCACAGATATGGAGAACAGATGTGTAGTTGCCAAAGGGGATGAGGGGGTGGGGGATGGGTAAGGGAAGGACAGAACTGGAGTTTGGGATTAGCAAAGTCAGTTCAGTTCAGTCCCTCAGTCTGTCCCACTCTGCGACCCCATGAATTGCAGCACGCCAGGCCTCCCTGTCCATCGCCAACTCCCGGAGTTCACTCAGACTCACGTCCATCAAGTCAGTGATGCCATCCAGCCATCTCATCCTCTGTCGTCCCCTTCTCCTCCTGCCCCCAATCCCTCCCAGCATCACAGTCTTTTCCAATGAGTCAACTCTTCGCATGAGGTGGCCAAAGTACTGGAGCTTCAGCTTTAGCATCATTCCTTCCAAAGAAATCCCAAGGCTGATCTCCTTCAGAATGGACTGGTTGGATCTCCTTGCAGTCCAAGGGACTCTCAAGAGTCTTCTCCAACACCACAGTTCAAAACCATCAATTCTTCGGCACTCAGCCTTCTTCACAGTCCAATTCTCACATCCATACACGACCACAGGAAAAACCATAGCCTTGACTAGACGAACCTTGGTCGGCAAAGTAATGTCTCTGCTTTTTGATATACTATCTAGGTTGGTCATAACTTTTCTTCCAAGGAGTAATCGTCTTTTAATTTCATGGCTGCAGTCGCCATCTGCAGTGATTTTGGAGCCCAAAGAACTAAAGTCTGATACTGTTTCCACTGTTTCCCCATCTATTTCCCATGAAGTGATGGGACCGGATGCCATGATCTTCATTTTCTGAATGTTCAGCTTTAAGCCAACTTTTTCACTCTCCTCTTTCACTTTCATCAAGAGGCTTTTTACTTCCTCTTTACTTTCTGCCATAAGGGTAGTGTCATCTGCAAATCTGAGGTTATTGATATTTCTCCGGCAGTCTTGATTCCAGCTTGTGTTTTTTCCAGTCCAGCGTTTCTCTTGATGTACTCTGCATATAAGTTAAATAAGCAGGGTGACAATATACAGCCTTGACATACTCCTTTTCCTATTTGGAATTAGTCTGTTGTTCCACGTCCAGTTCTAACTGTTGCTTCCTGACCTGCATACAGATTTCTCAAGAGGCAGGTTAGGTGGTCTGGTATTCCCATCTCTTTTGTTAAATAAACGGGGTGACAATATACAGCCTTGACGTACTTCTTTTCCTATTTGGAACCAGTCTGTTGTTCCATGTCCAGTTCTAACTGTTGCTTCCTGATCTGCATACAGATTTCTCAAGAGGCAGGTTAGGTGGCCTGGTATTCCCATCTCTTGAAGAATTTTCCACAGTTTATTGTGATCCACACAGTCAAAGGCTTTGGCATAGTCAATAAAACAGAAATAGATGTTTTTCTGGAACTCTCTTGCTTTTTCCATGATCCAGCGGATGTTGGCAATTTGATCTCTGGTTCCTCTGCCTTTTCTAAAACCAGCTTGAACATCAGGAAGTTCACAGTTCACGTATTGCTGAAGCCTGGCTTCGAAAATTTTGGTCATTACTTTACTAGCATGTGAGATGAGTGCAATTGTGCGGTAGTTTGAGCATTCTTTGGCATTGCCTTTCTTTGGAATTCGAATGAAAACTGACCTTTTCCAGTCCTGTGGCCACTGCTGAATTTTCCAGATTTGCTGGCATATTGAGTGCAGCACTTTCACAGCATCATCTTTCTGGATTTGAAACAGCTTAACTGGAATTCCTTCACCTCCACTAGCTTTGTTTGTAGTGATGCTTTCTAAGGCCCACTTGACTTCACATTCCAAGATGTCTGGCTCTAGATTAGTCATCACATCATCATGATTATCTGGGTCACATAGCACTCCTATATACAACTTGAAAAAAAGAAAAAGTTAAGCTCCTCAAGGATTGGTTAGCTTGGAGAACTGTTCTACAAAAGCCCAGCTAAACTCTGCCTACCTGGCCTCTGTGTCCTGTAGAATCTTTTGGAATAATTTATGATGATTCCATTAATCTAAAACATTAAAAAAAAAAACCCAACAGAATTCACTTTAGCGTATTCAAGCAGGAGAGCATTTATTGTAAGGTATTAAATGGCTTACAGGATCACCGAGAGTACTGCAGAAACACTAGGCTGTGCTTGCAGTAATGACTCCACAGAACTGGGTCATCAGTGAAGCTCTTGCTCTTCTCTGATCAGGAAGCCATGGGCTCCACAGCCATTTCTCACTGTTGTGATCAAGAAGCTACTATGATTGGAATGCTTTGGTCACTGCTGCAGCATTCTGAGCAAGAATCAGATAATGCTTGCTATAGAAAGCGTTAGCAAAAACAGATGCCTCTTTAACACCGTTCCTCTTAACTTCACAAAGCTAGTGTCTAGATACCAGGGCCTTTACTGACGCTCGGTCGTGTCTGACTCTTTGCGACCTCATGGGCTATACAGTCCATGGAATTCTCCAGGCCAGAATACTCTAGTGGGTAGCCATTCCCATCTCCAGGGGATCTTCCCAACCCAGGCATCGAACCCAGGTCTCCTGAATTGCAGGTGGATTCTTTACCAGCTAAGCCACAAGGGAGGTCCCTACGGTGCTACTACAGAAGAAACGGAGCCTGTATAATGCTACCAGAGGAAGAGGAGCATTGTACCTCTCACCTCACTTATGCTTTTCAAATCTTTCACAAATACATCTGATTGGCTTACTCTAAATAATATCCAAAACCCTATTTGTAAAGCTTCTGGAAGATATAGGTTTTAACCTTCTAGCTTCTGTAAGAAAGGGTGATACCATGAATGCTGAACACCAGTCCACACTGTATTCATCATGCTTGAGTTTATAAAACTACTCCCCAACATATTCCTATACAAGTTTTGCCTCTCATACTAAATTTCTTAATGTATCTGGAATATTCTTTTTTAATTGTTTGAGGTGGCTGTTTAATTTCTTTCTTGTCTCAAGTGGGTAACTAATTTTCCCAGTATCATTTACTGATTTTATTATCTGGTTTGACTTTTTCCTACTGGTCCACAATCCCAATCGTATTATCAGTTTGCACATAGGATTGTTTCTTGGTTGTTCTGTTACATTGGTCTAATCCATGTATGGCTATCCTATTTGGCAACAAAATCAAATTCTCTTAGTTACTATATTTTATGTCAAATTTCTATATGTGATAAGGCAAATCCCCCATTTTCTTCTTCACCTTATAAATTGAAGTTGGACCTTTGCACTTCAGTGTAAGTTTTAGAATCAGTTTTTAAAATTCTGTCAAAAACACAAAGTGGAATTTTGACTGCATTTATATTGAATCTCTGAATTATTTTGGGAAGAATCATGAAATTCAATTTTTATATTCATGAATGTGTCATGCTGCCACATATCTCTTTAATGTCCTTCAATAAGGTTTTTCTTCATAGAGGTTTTGAAAATCTTTTGTTGATTTTGTTTCTATGTTCTCCCTCTTTCTATTTTTAGCCATTATAAATAATTACAAATGCAAATTGTTGATATAAAAAAATCTTCATGATTTTTGCATGTAATCTATCCAGTCATATTGTTGAATGTTTTTATTCTAATGGTCTTTCTAAGGACCCTTTTTGGTTTTCTGTAGATAATATAATTCCTAGATGACAGGAGTTGTGTTTCTTTCAAACTTATGTTTTTTACTTGTCAGATTGTGGTAACCTGCACCTTACATTAATGTTAAATAAAAATGGAATATCCTTTTTTTATAAATTAATTAGATGGGAGTTGACATGCTTAAACATATTATTTCTGCTCTTAAAACGTGGTAAATATCTCCATTCATGATAATTTTCTTTTAAGTACTTCTTGAAAGTTTTATATCTTGCTGCATATAAACTGATTTTCCCCCTTATTACAGGTTGTGTTTTCCTGCTTCTTTGCATATCTGGTAACTTTTTGATGTTGGATAATGTTAATTTTGTCTTTTGAGGGTCTGGATTATTTATTCCTATGAATATTTGTGAGCACTGTTCTGGGATGCAGTTTTCTGTTGAAATTTTGGAGTCTTTCTCCCATGGAACTGGTTCTCTTTGTATGCATGCCAGTTCTTGGTTGTCTGCTTATCTGTCTTTGAGTATTGCTATACATTCCTTTGTGGACGCTCGTTACGTTACTTTATCTGGTTCTTTTCATTTCCACAATATGCTTCTAAATAGACTGTAGTGGCAGTTTGTGAGTGTGTTGTTTCTCCTCCGTGGGATTGTTGTGTGCCTCACTGTCTCTCTAACCTCAGATCTGTGCTCGCTACATCATCTGAGAGCAAATACTCTACTGCTGGTGAGCACTTGCTTCTTAGCCAAGGTTGAAGGGGAACCCAAC
This sequence comes from Aepyceros melampus, assembly GCA_006408695.1. NCBI lineage: Eukaryota > Metazoa > Chordata > Mammalia > Artiodactyla > Bovidae > Aepyceros > Aepyceros melampus. The sequence continues at coordinate 269,826 of SJXQ01011164.1, read as the reverse complement.
TAGCCCAGCTGCTCTGAATTCATTTTCCTAATTAACCACTTGAATACCTAAAATCCCTCCTGCACTTTGTATAGGGTGCCACCTACCACTGGAGTTTCCTTAGACTCCTGCCATTTTTCTGAGATAACTGTCTACTTCTACTTGGAGCTTTGGTTTCTTCCAAACTTATTTCTGTATAAATTTTATGCTATCTGCATCATTTTTTAAATCAGAAGTTCTTTAGAATTTGTGCCCCTTAGTAGCCCTTTTGTGTGTGTTTGTTTTCCACTGTTGCTATAGATATATTCTTTTAAAATACATATATATTCTGACAGTTTATGGGCTTTTGGGTAGAATACTATGGACATATGGTTAGCAGTTACATGTTCATTATATCAAGGCATATAGTAAATGTTTATCACCCTCATTAATAAGGGATTTAGATGGTTTACAGTGTATATGTTATAGTGTAATAAACACTCTTGAACATATATCTTTAAATATGTAAATATTTCTGAAGTGTTAATTTTTAATGGTGGAAATTTGTTGTTCTTGCTTTTGTAAGTTTTAAGAGTTTACATTGTCAAATTATCCCTCTAAAAAATGTATACTTGTCCAAACCCATAGAATATATAATACCAAGAGTGAATTGCAAACGGTGGACTTTGAGTGACTATGAGGTGTCATTGTGGGTTCATTAGTTGTAACAACTGTACCACACTGTGTTGAGGGATGTTGATAATGGGGGAGAAGCTACGCATATGTGGGAGCAAGGAGTATTTGGGAAGTCTTTGTACTTTCTCTTCAGTTTTGCTGCGAACCTAAAACTGCTCTAAAAAATTATTTTAATTTTTTAATAGTGTATTTATTGAGTAAAGAGTTACAGTACTTGCAGTTTTGAGACATTATTCTAAGCTCTTTGCAGAATTAAAAATATGTTCTTCACAATAACTCTATGATGTAATATCCCCATATTAGAGATGAGAAAACTAAGGGCTTACAGAGAAATTAAGAAATTTGTTCAAGGTTATATAGCTAAATTATGTCAGTTTACATCCCACAAAACTGTGTTTCACCATGAAACATTTAAGTATTTGGCAATCTAAGTGAAAAGTAACATTTCATTACTTTTTGACTTTGTGTCTTTATATAAGTGAGATTAAACATTTTCATATCTTTATTAGTTATTTGTAATCTTGGGTTTTATTTGTAGCCAATTGGACTGTTTCTTTTCCTTATTGATTTACATGTGATCTTTGTATCATGCATAAATTAACCCGCTGTGTTCATAGGGACTGTGGGTCTTTGTCCTCAGCTTGCCATTCATTTTGACTTCATTTTTTCCTGCAATGTGAGAGACCTAGGTTCAATCCCTGAGTTGGTAAGACCCCCTGGAGGAGGGATAAGCTACCCACTCCAGTATTCTTGCCTGGAAACTCCCATGGACAGAGGAGCCTGACAGGCTACAGTCCATGGGTTCGCAAAGAGTTGGACATGGCTGAGCGACTTTCGCTTTCATTTTTTCCAGAAGTAAGTTAAAATTATTCTAATATGTTTTCAGCTTTCAAATAACTAAAATGCAGTAGATTATAATTAATAGTGAAATAGCATCAGGCATAACTTTAATTACTCAGAATGAATTAGAAAGTATTTTAGGATATTGTAATGCTTCAGGTGGTTTTTGTTAAGATTAGTTAGGATGAAGAATTTTAGTGCCAACTGATACATTTATTGCTTGAATGATAGATATATTTGTTTATATCATAATTACTAATCTTTATGAAGTTCTGAAACATAGCTTATTTGATTTGCTCACATTCTGTTTAAACTCAAAGGGTATATAGTATTCATTTTATCCTCACCTGCCTACTTGATGAGATTATATTAGAGTATAAAATATTGATTCTCATTTGAAAAACAGTGTTTCTCCTTCCTGATTCCTAATTTCTCCATTAATGAGTGATAGAAAAGGCTTTATGTTAAAAAAACAAGCCCTTTTATTTACTAGGTATTTTGAAAATTTTTACAAAGTATGTCAAATTAACATATTACCTAATATCTTAGGTGATGTTGATCTATGCTGATTATCAGGTCAATGTCTTAAGTTTGATGCATTAGTTATTCAGTATGTGGGTTTCACATGCAAATATGTAATGTATGCACTTTCAATAACTACTGGGTTGAAATTGTACTCTGGAGAGGAGAGCATATTTAAATCTCTCTGCCTCCACATAACATGTGCATTTTGTTCATTTTGAACATGTAATTGTTTCAGCTTGGTTTAATCACACATTTAAAAGTGATACCATTCATAGGTACAAAGTTGCTTCTCAGGTTTAGCTCCTTGTTTTTCATTGCCTAGGTTTTAAAACTAAAGTTATTTTAAAGCTAGTATATGAAAGACTATAGTATAGCTTAGATCAGAAAAATTATTAATTTTATGGTGATTTTTTTTCCTTTAAATCAGAAACATTGGGTCACTGAGTTTAATACAATATATGTCATCAGTGTAATGTTTCATTCCTATAAAATCAGAGAGAAATGAAAAAACAATAAAGATATTGCTATTTTTAGCTTTTTGTTGTACATATTTAGTTTGAATTCCCAGTTGTATTTACTTTTTTCTGTTGGACTAAATAAGATATGTACTTAAGGATATTATTGAGAATTTTTATCACAAACAGGGAAACTGAAAGAGAAGTAGAATGTGCCATAAGGAAAAACATATGACTGTTTCATTACTGACCATATATGGAGTTTCAAAGACACTCTTTTGTCTTTTTGAAAAGACAAAGCTAATGAATGAAATTAAGTAAATTAATGAATTTTTAAAAGGTCTATTTAAAAAGTAGGAAAGATAATTCTCTAGCTAGTTGTATGATAGTTGATTTTTTAAATAGACTAGAAAATTAATTAACAATCTATGATATGTTCTTGCATATAAACCTAAAATTATGTAAACAGTAATTTACCCACTAACAATATTGGGTAGATCCACGGTATTATTTATTGACAGTCATTTGACTATGTGATGTTACAAGATTTTTCTAACTAAAAGCTATAACAGATTCAGTTCAGTTCAGTTGTTCAGTCGTGTCCAACTCTTTGCAACTCCATGAACCGCAGCATGCCAGGCCTCCCTGTCCATCACCAACTCCCGGAGTTTACCCAAACTCATATCCATATAGTCGGTGATACCATCCAACCATCTCATCCTCTGCCGTCCCCTTCTCCTGCCCTCAATCTTTACCAGCATCAGGGTCTTTTCAAATGGGTCAGCTCTTCGCATCAGGATGCCAAAGTATTGGAGTTTCAGCTTCAACATCAGTGCCTCCAATGAACCCCCAGGACTGATCTCCTTTAGGGTGGACTGGTTGGATCTCCTTGCAGTCCAAGGGACTCTCAAGAGTCTTCTCCAACACCACAGTTCAAAAGCATCAATTCTTTTGTGCTCAGCTTTCATTATAGTCCAACTCTTACATCTATACATGACTACTGGAAAAACCATAGCCTTGACTAGACAGACTTTTGTTGGCAAAGTAATGTCTCTGCTTTCTAATATGCTGTCTAGGTTAGTCATAACTTTCCTTCCAAGCAATAAGCGTCTTTTAATTTCATGGCTGCAGTCACCATCTGCAGTGATTTTGGACCCCCCCCCAAATAAAGTCAGCACTGTTTCCCCTGTTTCCTCACCTATTTGTCATGAAGTGATGGGGCCAGATGCCATGATCTTCGTTTTCTGAATGTTGAGCTTTAAGACAACTTTTTCACTCTTCTCTTTCACTTTCATCAAGAGGCTCTTTAGTTCTTCACTTTCTGCCATAAGGATCTGAGCTTATTGATATTTCTCCTGGCAATCTTGATTCCAGCTTGTGCTTCATCTAGTCCAGCGTTTCTCATGATGTACTCTGCATATAAGTTAAAGAAGCAGGGTGACAATAACAGANTTTGTTGACTGTATAGAGCTTCTCCATCTTTGGCTGCAAAGAATATAATCAATCTGATTTCGGTGTTGACCATCTGGTGATGTCCATGTGTAGAGTCTTCTCTTGTGTTGTTGGAAGAGGGTGTTTGCTATGACCAGTGCATTTTCTTGGCAAAACTCTATTAGTCTTTGGCCTGCTTCATTCCGCATTCCAAGGCCAAATTTGCCTGTTACTCCAGGTGTTTCTTGACTTCCTACTTTTGCATTCCAGTCCCCTATAATGAAAAGGACATCTTTTTTGGGTGTTAGTTCTAAAAGGTCTTGTAGGTCTTCATAGAAACATTCAACTTCAGCTGCTTCAGTGTTACTGGTTGGGGCATGGACTTGGATAACTGTGATACTGAATGGTTTGCCTTGGAGATGAACAGAGATCATTCTGTCTTTTTTGAGATTGCATCCAAGTACTGCATTTCGGACTCTTTTGTTGACCATGATGGCTACTCCTCATGGTCAACAAGAGAGTCCGAAATGCAGTAGATATATATGATCTTAGAAGCAGTCTTGAATTTAAGATGACATGGTACTGAAATCAGGACATCTCAAAAGTTGGTTCTGTTGGTTGGAACTTTTCTCTTTTTCTAGAATAGGTTGACACTCCTTCCACATGCTGATTTTATAATCATTCAACTAAATATTGCTCTTTGAAGGCCACCTTCGTACCACTGAACACGTTACGGAATAGAGCATGAAACTCATGTATTTTTAAAATTAAACAGGAAATTAAACTCTATATGTTTTTGGAGAGCATGTTGGGTTATACTGTCACCCCTACAGATAGATCCCACTCCCACTAGAGATGGCTTGAAAAACTGTAGGATGAAATCTATCCTTTGGGTAAAAACACAAAATCCTTCTACTGCCATCCTACCTCCCCTACATCAGCCAAACTACAGTCAGCTCTTGGTTGATGGGGGAAATAATGATTGCTAACATGTACTGATCCATTACTGCCCTTCAGACACTGTACCATGCACTTTTTTATGTATTATTTAATCCTCATGATGGTCCTCTGAAGATAATTATAGTCTTCATTTTGCAAGTGAAGAAACTGAGATCAGAAAAAATTAAGTGACTTGCCCAAAGTCCCATAGATCGAGCAGTAATTCAGGAATAGAAATCACAGATGACTCCTAAATATAGTTATACACATGTAATACAAAAACATGTAAACATGTAATACAAAAGGGATGCAATATAAACTAATGCAGTTGCAATCACAACCAGGTTTTATAATAGGTGTACAAAAGTAAGAGAAATATAATAGTTTAGGGAACGTTCAACATTATATAATTACTTGCATGATTAGCAAGAAAGCAGCCAAAAGTTTACCATTTGTTCATTGAGTTCCTGTGTTCTGAGGTACCAGGATGGCACTGAATCTGGTCCCAGCATATCCCCTTCCCTGGCCCTTCCTCTCCTTACTCCTCAGCCCTCAAGGCCATGACTGGGAAGGGCTGGGATCCAGGTCACAGGCCTTGGACGCCTCCTGGCCTGCAGCCAGCCACTCCTTTGGACACTGCATTTCCCAGACCATGGCTGGTCTTGCTTGTGAGGCGGGGAGGGGAGGAAACTCCATGTTACAGTCAACATACCATGGCATCTATTGGTCTCAGCAGCCCCCCAAATCTTAATTCATGCATGGTTTGGGTGGGGGAGGAAGGGGTTAAATTAAGAAGGGGTTGTACCCACCAATTGGCCATCACCAAGACAGGATAGAGATGAAAAAACAGCTCAGAAATACTGCATAGAGGATTGAACCCACAGGAAACAAAACACAAGCCTCTGGTAATTCACAGAAATTTTCAAGAAGAGAATAAACTTCCCACAAGTCATGGAATTATCGGCTAAAGTTGATCTCATCTTGCTTGGGAGTGGGTAAAATCTGGTTGTTATCTGGGTTAGTTACTAGGTATCTCCAAACCAAACAGATGCTCTCATTGTGAGCTCGCACAAAGGCAAAGTCTCTGACAGACAGTTTAGGTTACCATCCTGGTTCTCCAGAAGAATGGGGGAAAATCACTGAACTTCTCTGTGCCTCCGTTTCTCCACCTGCAGGATGGGGACAATAAGTGTCTCTACTTAATGTGACTTTTACAAGAATTAAATGACCGACATAATCAAAGTCTTAAGAACACACAAAACTGGAATATCAGCTATCCTAATTACTGCAGGCTAATTTCTTCACAAATGCAGACTTTAAAAAAAAGCTGAGCATTGAATCTTCCAAACCCAGAACAAGACAGACTTTCTTATCCTCTGCTCCTTCGTCTCCTTCTTTATCTGGAAGATCTTTTCCTCAAGTTGTTTACCTCACAAAAATCAACTCATCCTTAAAGACTCCTCAGGCATTATCTCTTTCAAGAAGCTTTCCTTGCCTTCACTATCAGGAGCCCCTTCTCTGGGCTTCTTTGGTGGCTCAGACAATAAAGAATTCACTTGCAATACAAGAGACCTGGGTTTGATCTCTGGGTCAGGAAGTTCCCCTGATGAAGGAAATGGCAACCCACTCCAGTATTCTTGCCTGGAGAATTCCATAGACAGAGGAGGCTGTCGGGGTACAGTCCATTAGATCACACAAAGTCAGACATGACTGAGCGACTAACACACACACCTCTGTGCTCACCTCCCTCATTCTGTCACCATCACCCTGGAAAGCCACCACTGTCTGATTACCCACAAGCCCCCTGGGTGAGACCAGGGTCTGCTCTTCCAATCTCCAATGTTAGAGACACCGGAGGGCTGCATAAATGTTCCCCCGGTTGGAAACTATACCATATCAAATATCAATTTATACCCAGAAACTTTTTTAAGGTGCCCTAAAAATCCCCACCACCAATGTTTTAACCTCTGCTCTGTAATGCCACTGAAACCCACTCTTCTATAAAAATATTCCAGATCGTTTTTTGATACTTAGGATATGTGTAATTCTACTACAGCTATGCAAGTATTTATGGTTTTATCTTTTTAAGACTGCAACAGAAATTAGACACTTTTCTGAAACACCCAAGACAGTTATGCAATTAATTGCAACTAAACTGGTGCTCTTTGCATGCGAAGAGTTGACTCACTGGAAAAGACTCTGATGCTGGGAGGGATTGGGGGCAGGAGGAGAAGGGGACGACAAAGGATGAGATGGCTGGATGGCATCATCGACTTGATGGACATGAGCCTGAGTGAACTCCGGGAGCTGGTGATGGACAGGGAGGCCTGGCGTGCTTCAATTCATGGGGTTGCAAAGAGTCAGACATGACTGAGCAACTGAACTGAACTGAAACTGGTGCTACCAACCAGCAGTTTTTATCACTTACATAGCCTGATAATCTCTCTTGGAGTCCAGTGTAGTGGTAGAACTGAGCTGGTTCCTGTCAATTCTAGTCTTCTTGATGACAGTTTGTTTTTATAAAAGACTTTTTAAAAGATGAATTAATAAAGTGATTATTTTCTGCATAGGGGAACAGTTCAGGCTACTTTCAGACAATCAATGAATTTTAAATCAGTAATCTTAGTGTTAAAGCATGTAACCAAGTATACAAAGTACACTGGATTAAAAGGCAAAAGAACCAGTTCTGGTTCCAGCTTTTCTATACATGTTTCATTTGACAAGTTACTCTTGTTTTTCTAAGCCTGTCTGGCTATCTGAATAATAATAATAGGGACTTCCCTGGCAGTTCAGTGTTTGGGACTCTGTGCTTCCACCACCAGGGGTGCAGGTTTGGTTCCTGGTCTGAGGACTAAGACGCTACATGGTATGGCCAAAAATAATGATAATAATAATAAATGTTATTATTATTTTTAAACACTGATTGAGTGCTTATTAGGATTGTATATGCCAGGCCTTGTTCTAAAAGGTTCAAGTATTTATTTTTTCTTAATCCATTTCATGTAGAGACATGCTCATTTTCATTTGGGGTAGTTGACTGTTCTAAAAGCTTTTCAGGTTTTTGAGAATCCTACCAAACAAACCTCTGAGTTATTATAATCCCATTTTTATGGGTGAGGAAGCTAAGGCAGGGAGAGGTTAAGAAACTTGCCTAAGGTTAGCTAGTAACCTTGAGCTGGGACTCAAATCCAGGCAATCAGGCTCCAGTGTCCACTCTCTTACCCTTTATGATGTTATTAGAGCTGTGACTGGCCACGTGGGTTATCAAGTGCAATGTTGTGTGGTGCTCTCAGAGGGTCAGGAGGGCTTGGGCTCACTGTCCTGGGCCATTGCAAGAACCCACCTGCGTGGGTGGGATGGACATGGGAGAAGAGGGACCCAGCAGGACTGTGCCTGCTTCATCAGTGATTGTCCAACTGGATGGACAGGTTACCGTATCTCTGACCCCACGTCTCCCAGGACTGCCTGAGGCTCTCTAGAAGGTTTTGCAAATAAAGACCCCAAGGGGCTATGCTCTTCGTGCCTCTTCTCTCGTACACTTTGTGGCTGAGACACTAAGGAGAGACAACATCATGCAGTGGAAAAGAGAGGGCTTTGATCCTGCCTGCAGTCAGTCCAAATTCAGCTCTGTGAACTAGGCCCAAGGTCGGGCCTTAGTTCCTACAGAACAACTCAAGCCTATGTATCAGATTGGTACATGCAGCCCTTGAGGAGGAACCAGGACTCTGTTAAATTGCTGCACATTGTTTCTTGAGGGGCTTCTCAGGTGGCAAGTGATAAAGAATCCACCTGCCAATGCAGGAGACAAGTGTTGATCCCTGGGTCGGAAAGATCCCCTGGAGTAGGGAAACGGCAACTCACACCAGTATTCTTGCCTGGAAAATTCCATGGACAGAGGAGCCTGGTGGGCTACATGGAGTCACAAAGAATCCACCACGATGAATAAGCACACATATTGTTTTTTGACAGCTTTTCCTTTGTTTCTACATTCCCTCTCTTCCCTAATTAGGAAGTCCTTGAATCTGCCCTTTGAAACTCAAGGTCTAGGAGGCTGAAGCCTTTTTCTACAAACAGGAAGGGGATGGGTCGCATGGAGGAGACTGTATCTGGGAGGGCTTCACAGGGTTCTGCTAGCTTTCGGTGTCCCCTTTTCTTTGATACTCCTCAATCCTGAGGGGACAAGTGTGGGACAAAAAAAGAGAATAAAGTTTTGGATGGAAAGGTTAATTATAAACTTAGCCAGGGTACTCGGTTTTAGGGGGACTCAGTTTCATATCATCTAGGAATATCATCTTAATCATCTTTCATGCCAGTAATTGGAACTCTCTTGTTTTGCTGAGTTCTCACTGGATCTGCAAGGTTGGGGTTTAAGATTTTATTTTTTTTTAGAGAAGTTTTAGGTTTATGGCAAAATTGAGAGGAAGGTAAGAGATTTTCCATTTACTTTCTGCATGCAGAGTCTCCCCCACTGTCAACATCCCCTCACCCCAGAAAATAGCCTCTTACTAGCTTTGAAGGGACTACTTCAAAGAGTTAGGGGAAGAGCCAGTATATATGTGAATTTTTTGGCTGGGAAATACATGTATCCAGTATACATTTTGGTAAAAGACGACTGCTAATCACGAAGAACAGACATCTCCAGTTAATGATTTTCATGCTTTTCTGTATGTATGAGAAGGTGCAAGAATCTGGAATCACTGAAATTCTTCCTTAGATACACATCTTAACTACCAGGGACTAGTGTATCCAGAGTACAGAATGTGTCACCCTGTTTTTCCCTCCTGAATCTCCCTCAGGACATTCCGCCAGTGAGTGATGGCTTAGCCCACGTGACCAGACTGTGAGGGATGCTTCATTCCGCCAGTGAGTGATGGCTTAGCCCACGTGACCAGATTGTGAGGGATGCTTTGCTCTTTTTGTTGGTTGTTGTCGTCCAGTCACTAAGTCATGTCTGACTCTCTTGACCCCACGGGCTGAAGCATGCCAGGCTTCTCTGTCCTTCACTGTCTCCTGGAGTTTGCTCAAACTCATGTCCATTGAGTCAGATTAACCTATATTCCTATGGTGATCCAGGGGTTAAGAATCTGCCTTCCAATGCAGGGGATGCGGGTTCCATCCCTGGCCCAGTAACTAAGATCCCACCTGCCGCAGGGCAACCAGGCCTGTACGTGCCACAACTAGAGACGGCTACTCACTACAGCAAAGAGCCTGCACACCAAAAAGGAAGTTGCAGTGTAGCAAAAAAAAAACAGAACAAAACAAAAATCCAACAACGACAAAAACACCTATATTGACACATCATTATCACCCAAAGTCCATACTTTAGGGTTCACTCTTGACATACATTCTGTGGGTTTTGACAAATTTATAGTGGCACGTATTCACCATTAACCTGTGCTCCACCTGTTCATCCTTCCTCTGACCCAACTCTAGACAAACACTGATTTTTTTTTTTACTGTCTCCATTGTTTTGATGTTTCCAGAATGTCATATGGTTGGAATCACATAGTACGTAACCTTTTCAAGTTGGCTTCCATCATTTGGTGATATGCATTTAACTTCCCTCCATGCCTTCTCATGACTTGATAGCTCCTTTCCTTTTAGTTCTGAATAATGTGCCATTGTTCGGATGTACCACAGTTTATTTATCCATTCACCTACTCAAGGACATCTCGATTGCTCCCATGTTTTGACAATTATGAATAAAAACGCTATAAACATCCAAGAGCAGGTTTTTTATTTGAACATAGTTCTCAGCTCCTTTGGTTAGATTCTAAGGATTGTGATTTGCTGGATTATATGGCAAGAGTGAAAAGTATTAGTTGCTCAGTTGTGTTCAACTCTTTGGGACCTTATGGACTGGAGCCCACAAGGCTGCCCTGTCCATAGAATTCTCCAGGCAAGAATACTGGAATGGGCAGCCATTCCCTTCTCCAGGGGATCTTCCCAACCCGGGGATCGAACCCAGTCTCCTGCACTATAGCTGATTTTTTTTTGTTTGTTTTACCAAGAATAGATTGTAAGTTTTTACTCTGTTGACCAACCCATCCTGGGAACTCACCTCCTTCAGTCTGTGTGTATTCCCTCCTGGTTCTCCTTTCATTTCTTTTCTGCTTCCTCTGGCTTCCTTACTTTCTCTTTAAATATTCCCTACATGCAATGTGGCTTGCACATAGTAAGCACTCAGTAACTATCAATCAATTTCCTGCTCTGACTCCAAATACTCCTGCTCCAGCCAGGGCCAGCCCTCCCGGTGGCTGAATGGGCTGAGGAGACTCCAGAGACATTATACCCTCTGCTCTCATGCTTCTTCTGAGAGATGCCCAGCTCTTGCTGGCAGATGCCTAGTGAAACTGCAGCTCAAGGGCACCACTTCATCTTGGCAACAATTAAAGGTGGGAAAAATGAAAGTTCTTGTCCCTTTTAGGATACAGCTAGTTCCTTATTTTCATTGGAAAAGACCCGATGCTGGGTAAGACTGAAGGCAGAAGAAGAAGAGGGCAACAGAGGATGACATGGTTGGATGGCATCACCGATTCAATGGACATGAACTTGGGCAGACTCCGGGAGATCGTGAGGGACAGGGAAGCCTGATGTGCTGCAGTCCATGAGGTCACAAAGAGTTGGACATGACTTGGTGACTGAATAACAATTCCTTCATGATCAACACACAGTTCAGAAATATAAACCGATGAAACAAACAGCTCTGCCACAAATCCCCAAATTATGGAAAATGTATATTCAATGAGTAGAGGACAACAAAACCACACAAAGAAGAATCATATTTAACAAATTCTGCTAAGGAATATGGATGAGTCTGTTAGGAAAAAATGAAAGCTGATTCATGTCTTTCACAATTCTGTGGAATCTCATAAAAGATTAATGAGTGATATAAAAACTTTTTGCTCAAATGCATTAGAGAAAATTTATCTAGTGTCCTTCACCTAGAAATACACAATATACATGTGGCTCTTTGTTCACTAGTGCCTCATAGTTGGTGCTCAAAAATATTTTGTTCAATGAATAAACTACCATATTTATGATCTGATAAGTAATGTAATAAAGGAAGTTGTTTAGTTTTTGTCTAATTCTTTGTTCTCCAATATTCTTTGACCATGGAACCCCTTCAGAAAATGCATTAAAAGAGATAAGAGGAAACTGATTTGGGAAACACTACTTAGAATACACATTTTACCTTAATTTAGGAAGAAATATACATATGTTTACCCACTCCAGTGTTCTTGCTTGGAGAATCCCAGGGACGGGGGAGCCTGGTGGGCTGCCATCTGTGGGGTCGCACAGAGTCGGACACGACTGAAGCAACTTAGCAGCAGCAGCAGCAGCATACGTATGTTAGGTAGTCAGACATGAGCAGGTCCACGCCCTATCCTGAACTGGGTCATCTTTCTCTCCTCCACCTGGACTCTGGTGATGAGAACATGCCAAAGATCTTCTTTCTTGTGGCCAAGGACCCCTGCTAGGTATCTAGGCATATCATGACCAGGAAAGAAAAAAACCACCAGCACACACTGGCACACAAGTACCAAGACCTAAAAGGTGACTCAAAGTTACCTGGGCTTCATTGTGCTGTATTTGTAATAAATTAGCACTGCAGTTTTTGACCCCCACGATCACCACCATGGGCTTCCCCGTGAAAACACCTGCACACAAGGAGAAAAGTTATATAACCTAAAGCTAACTAACTTGCCAGTCAAATGACACGGGGAGGCACCACCACTCAACACACCCAGCCCTACCCCACACGGGGCTGCTTCTGCTTTTCAGACTGCCGGATCTCATCCTTTCTTGAGAGGGTACTTTACCTTTTCCTTAAAACTCTTGCTACTCAAAATGTGGAAGCAACATAACTGTCCATAAACAGATGAAAGAATAAAGCAAGTGTGGCATATGCATACAGTAGACTGCCATCCAGCCTTTAAAAAGAAGGAAATTCTGCCATACGCAACAACATGGATGAGCCTGAAGGCTATTATGCTAAGTGAAATAAGCCAGCCACAGGAAGACAATACTCGATGCCACTTACATGAAATATGGAAAATAGCCAAACCCATAGAAATAAACCACAGAGTTGTGGCTTTCAGAAGTTGAGGAAAGGGATAAATGGAGTGTTGATAATCACAGTTGAAAAATTTCAGCTATGCAAGATGGATAACCTGTAGAGATCTGCTGAACAACATTGTGCCTATGGATCATGCTATTGTATTTTACACACTTAAAATTTTATTAAGTGTTCTTAGGTTCTTATGTTAAATGTTAAGTGTTCTAACCGTAATAAAATAAGTCATAAAAAAACCCATCTTGCTATGGCCTTGATCTTGAACTACTGGCCTCCAAAATTCTGAGAAAATAAATTTGGTGTTTAAGTCAAACAAGTAAATAAACAAACACTTTGTTACTTAAAACTCTATGTCCCTGAATCCTTTCCCTTGAGAAAACAATAACCAAGAAAACCACCATTCCTCTGGTGACATATATATTATTATCATTAAAATACTTTTTTAAAAAATAGATGAAAAAATGGAAAGGTATAACCACAGTGTATTACAAAAGAAAATAATAAAAATTAAGATGGAAAAAAGTAACCATGAGAACTGGAGGAATTGTGGTAAATGTGACAGATACAAATTTGCTAATAAAATATATAAAGATCAAATGCAGATCCATAGAAAAAACAAACTCCTAAATAGGCAGAGAAAACACTGACCAGCCAGTATGTATAAGAGGGAATTATTATTAAGCATTTTAAAGGAAAATGTTTAGTTTCACTAATAACTAAGGAAATGTAAATTAGTCCACTTCCATACCATTTTGCCAATATTGAATCCACAAACTCTTAAAACCCTATTTTAGAAACACACACTTTGGAGCATTCTTGAGTTGCTATAGGTTGATACAATCTTTCTGGAGGACAGTCTGACAGTTTATAAAACAAGACATTAAAATAGGCATACCCTTCGACCAAATTATTCTACTCGTGAATATTTCCCCTAGGGAAATACTTCAAGAGTGAAGGGGGGGGGGGGGGGGGAACACCCAAACAAAATGTTCGCCTAGGGCAAGAATCTGAGAGAAGCGAGAGAAACAGACCCCCTAGTGGGAAGAATCTGAATTACCTGGAACCTTTTTTGCAGCCAACACCGGTTCTCTTTTCCTGTTTCTGATACCTTCCTTCCACACTTNGGGGGGGGGGGGGGGGAAACACCCAAACAAAATGTTCGCCTAGGGCAAGAATCTGAGAGAAGCGAGAGAAACAGACCCCCTAGTGGGAAGAATCTGAATTACCTGGAACCTTTTTTGCAGCCAACACCGGTTCTCTTTTCCTGTTTCTGATACCTTCCTTCCACACTTTTGCCTGTATTATCCTGGTGAGGAATCCCACTCTACCTTTCCACCTTTAACTATTTTTATTTTTTAATTTTATAAATGAAGGGTTAAATTATTAACACAGTTAAAAAGTGTTATTTTTAAAGTGCTCAAATGAAAGATAAATGATCACAATGTGAACACACCCAAATAACCACCAGGTCAAGAAATAAAACATCAGCCCCAGCCCAGTCCTGACCTCTGCCTCCATCCTCCACACCTTCATCCTGACATCCAACACTATTAAATGACTTGCCTCTTTGACTTATACAATCATTATGACATAGTAGGCATTGTTTTATGTCCATTTCTTTCAATATTACATTTCTAAAATTCACCTACACTGTTGCTATGTGGCTGCGCTTTGTTTTCTTTTGTTTTGCTGTTAGATATTCCATTGCATTAATATACTACAGTTTTTTCTTTTTATCTAGTTTATTGTTTGTTTATGGACATTCGAACTGTTTCCACTTCTTGGCTGTTACCAGTTACGCTGTTCAGTTCAGTTCAGTCGCTCAGTCATGTCCGACTCTTTGCAACTCCGTGGACAGCAGCACACCAGGCTTCCCTGTCCATCACCAACTCCCAGAGCTTTCTCAAACTCATGTCCATCAAGTGGGTGATGCCATCCAACCATCTCATCCTCTGTCGTCCCCTTCTCCTGCCTTCAATCTTTCCCAGCATCAGGGACTTTTCAAATGAGTCAGTTCTTTGCATCAAGTGGCCAAAGTATTGGAGTTTCAGCTTTAGCATCAGTCCTTCCAATGAATATTCAGGACTGATTTCCTTTAGGGTGGACTGGTTGTATCTCCTTGCAGTCCAATGGACTCTCAAGAGTCTTCTCCAACACCACAATTCAAAAGCATCAACTCTTCGGCACTCAGCTTTCTTTATAGTCCAACTCTCACATCTATACATGACTACTGGAAAAACCATAGCCTTGACTAGACAGACCTTTGTTGGCAAAGTAATGCCTCTGCTTTTTAATATGCTGTCTAGGTTGGTTATAGCTTTTCTTCCAAGGAGTAAGCACCTTTTAATTTCATGGCTGCAGTCACCATCTGCAGTGATTTTGGAGATTCCCCCCAAAATAAAGTCCCTGTTTCCACTGTTTCCCCATCTATTTCCCATGAAGTGATGGGGCCTTCTTAGTTTTCTGAATGTTGAGCTTTAAGCCAAATTTTTCACTCTCCTGTTTCACTTTCATCAAGAGGCTCTTTAGCTCTTCTTTGCTTTCTGCCATAAGGGTGGTGTAATCTGTGTATCTGAGGTTATTGATATTTCTCCCTGCAATCTTGATTCCAGCTTTGTTTCATTCGTGCTGTTAACATGTGTATGCATCTTAGGGTACATGGGCATATATTTTTGTTGTGTATATACTAAGGAGTCAGGTTGTTATGCTACAGATTAAGCCATTTGTTCAGCTTTTTTTAGATAAAGCAGAACAACTCCATGCAGCAGTGTATTTGAATACCCATAACCCCACATTTTTGCCAACTTGGCACTGACAGTCTTTTATTGTTAATTTTAACCATTCTGGAGGGTAAATGGTGACACTTAACTGTGGTTTGAATTTGCAGTTCCCTGATGCAACTTAGGGCTAGGAGAAGGCAATGGCACCCCACTCCAGTACTCTTGCCTGGAAAATCCCATGGATGGAGGAGCCTGGTGGGCTGCAGTCCATGGGATCGCTAAGAGTCGGACACGACTGAGTGACTTCACTTTCACTTTTCACTTTCATGCATTGGAGAAGGAAATGGCAACCCACTTCAGTATTCTTTCCTGGAGAATCCCAGGGACGGGGAAGCCTGGTGGCTGCCGTCTATGGGGTCGCACAGAGTCGGACACGACTGAAGCAACTTAGCAGTAGCAGCAGATGCAACTTAAAGTCAAAGTCCTCCCCCTGGTGGATAAAATCTGAATTACTTGGAAGGTGGTTTGTTTTGTTGGTTTTTTGGTCTGAGGCCCTCCGTCACGTCTCTACCTCCCCCTAGGAACCTCCAAGAATGAAAAGTCGATCATCTTTCATAAATTCATCATGCATTGGATAGCCTCTTTTATGAAGTACTCCTTTATGTGTCATGCATTTTTCTGAGCTCATTTTTCTATTGAGGTTATTATATTAACTTGTTATCTGCATATGTTGATGCACACACACTTTCCATTTTAAGCTTTTAAATAAACTCATATTCAACACAACATTGTAAATCAACTGTATTTAAAAATCAACTCATTTTCACCTACACAAGAGGCTCAATGGAAGTTCAACTTTGTCATACTTAGATGTTACCAGTAGATGGCGCCATAACCGTGCTCCTGAACGTTCCACTGGTTGTGCCTGAATTTCAGCTCTGCTGCTAAGTCACTTCAGTCGTGTCCGACTCTGTGCGATCCCATAGACGGCAGCCCACCAGGCTCCCCCGTGCCTGAGATTTTCCAGGCAAGAACACTGGAGTGGGCTGCCATTTTATTCCCCAATGCATGAAAGTGAAAAGTGAAAGGGAAATCGCTCAGTCATGCCCGACACTTAGCATTGACTGCAGCCTACCAGGCTCCTCCATCCATGGGATTTTCCAGGCAAGAGTACTGGAGTGGGGTGCCACTGCTAAATTTCCCCAAATATTGCAAGTAAGCAATGTTAAATAATGAGAAATAAAAACTTTAAGCCACCATACAGCTAGATGGAATACAGCTAGAACTGCTATTTTTTGGAGGGAGGGCAGAAAACAATATATTGTTTTTTGTTCCGAATAAAGGAATAAAAAGGTCTTTACCTCAAGGCAGGAAACACAGGTGAGGCTGTCCTGAGGCGGGCAAATCCATGGAAACACCCTCTGGGAGTAACCTGCAGTCCCAAGAAAATGAATAACTACCTCACCTAGCATTCAGACACTGTTTCACTGTTTACAAAAGGCAGGTACACCCTGGCACAAGGTCTGAAACCAGAGAGAAACAGGTTTAGTCTCTGTTCCTGTCTCCCTCTACCTCTCCTCTGCCTCCACTCAGGGTGCAGCCTTCCCTGAGCTGTGTCCCCACTTAGAGTTGGACAGACCTTTCCATCCTCCTGCCTCCTCCCCAGCCCCACTCCCCACTGAACAAAGGAATGAATGAATGTGTGAGTGATGAAGTCCTGGCCTTCCTGTGCTTAAATATCAGAGCACACAAACCCCACACTCAAAGGAAGACCCCATAAGAAAATGTGGAAAAGCTGCAAATAGAGGTGCAGTTCTGAAAGGGAGCTTGAGAGGGAGCAGGTACGATGGGTTGGCTTGTGGTGGGATGTGATTATGAGTGAGAAGACACCTTTAGTTATTAATACTTATGTAAAGCCATAAACCAGGGCCCGAGGCACATATAGGACATGGTGAGAAGGGACCCCTTTTATCTAGCCTTCACAGTGGTCACTGGCAAGAACACAGGAACATCAAGTCAGAGGTTCAGCTATTTCCTGGAGTAGCCAACACAAGGTTTCTACCATGCTAGGTCACCACCTCTGAGTCCCCACAATCTAGCGCACATTTAGAACAGCAAATTAGCTCACTGGTGCTTTTCATTCTCAATGTTCAGAAATGCCCACAGGATGAGCTGCACGCCTGAAGTCATCTCTATCCCACGTCCTTTCAGACTTAGCATGACCTGCTTTGTAGCCCACTGATATAAAGAGAAGCTTTGTCCTCTTCTGGTTTTTCTTTGTGGGTAATTGGGCAAGCCTGCTTTCTGAGCAGTATTTCACACTTTTTAGGGTAGAGGAAATTGCACCACTCAGACTGCCTCATTCTGGAGGCTACTTGGGTAGGTGTCCAGAGGCTAGGGCTTGGGTGGGCGCAGAGCCCACAGGCCCAGACCAGAAAAGTGCATGTCTACAGGTGGGAGGGGTGCCCAGGGCGCAGTTCTGCTCCTCCTGGGTTGCAGAGGCTGTCACCTGCCACCCACACAGCCCGGGCAGGGAGAGGCTGCAGGTGAGAATGCATTATAGTTTGGGGCTTGGGGTCTCCACTTCTCCTCCTGGCCCATATGGCACCCAGTGGTTGGCTGAAGCCAGTCTGTACTGCTTGCAAGATCTAATTGTTAAGTTTTAAGGAATTCTGCAAAGCTGTTGTTTTGGTTTTTGCAAAGTAGTTGTTAAACAGTCATCATATTAACAATTATAAAATCTTAGAGTTATGTTTTAAAAAAGCAAGAAATACTCAAAGCTTTCCAATTATTTGACTGAATTTTGTAACTATATTTGCTTTTGAGGCTGTCTACACCTGTTGTGTCTGCTTGCTAGAAATATTATGTGACAGTGCATTGCTTCCCATCTGCCCCCAGTTCTGCATTCAGTAATATCTTGTTGGTAGCTTGAAATTGATGGTGGTGGGAATATTTACACCACAGAAATCAAGAAATGCAACCGTCAGGGCTTTCTGCCCCAAGTGCCACCTGTTGACAGGTGCACCATTGCATCTGGCCCACAACTGGGGGACCTGGATGTGCAGTGGCTGGGAGGGCGGCCAGCCCTGTGTTTCCCCCCATTGCTGCCAGTGCTGGACCTTTGCTCAGGCAGATGAGGAGGGAAGAAAGGGGAGGAAGTGGAGAAAAGCTGGGAAACACCCTTGGCTCCCCCCCAGGACATTGCAGCAGGAAGCCTGGCTCACTAGGGTGTGGGCAGAACTATTTGGAAAAGCCAGGAGCACGAGAAAGGTGACAAGCAGAAATGAAATCAGTTAAGTGACTGAGTGGAGGAAAGTATGATGTCCAGAAGGCAGGTCTTGTGAAGACAGAAGGCAATCACAGAATGTGGCACTGTGAACACAAAAGGGAGGTAAGCCAAGAGTACACTAAGTTGAGGAGTTGGGCTTCACCAGAGACTCTGCAGTGCTGGTTCCTGACAGGGCTGTTACGATAGGCTCATAATGGAGTCTGGAGGGAACACAGAGGAAGTCACCAGCTCACAGTCCTGAAGCAGGAGCTCCTGGTGCTTCTCCATCCCCCCTGACTCCTTGACTCACTCCTCCACTCCTACTCAAAAGTTCTCTCCAGGGAATTCCAGATACTTCCCCACATTCTGCCATACACTCACCCTGAAAGCTTCCAGAATCTTCTATTGCTGGAGACACCCCAGTCTTGAGCTGGATGTCCCATAGATACCCAAATGCCTCACCTAGTCCTCCAAACCTGCTGCTTCCCATCTTAGCCTCCCATCTGAGGGAGATTCCAAACCTGGAAGGCCTCATCAGTCCAGCAACTGTCACAGATCTGAGGAGCCTGCTCCATTTCCCCACACCCCTCCTCCTCCTCCATCCCACCTCCCAGGGCTCTGACACTGCTTCCCAAACGTTAATGACCTTTTTCTTCATGTTCCCCATGTTTTGAAAGTTGCCTACGACACTGCATGCGTTAAACATCACCACCTTCCCTTAAAGTTGCATTTGCAATTCCAATCAGAATTTCACCCATTAAACCTACAGAGCTGTTACCACGTGCCATGTGTGCTGGGCACAGGGATGTGAGGCGAACAGGCCTGGCCCTGGCCCTCCAGGGTTTATGGCCTACCGAGGGAGATCACATAAACAGATACTGTATCAAACAGTGCTCTTAGGTAAGAACAATACATCTGCCACCTGGACTCTGTCTCCAGCCATTCTCCAGACCAAAGCCAAAAAGGGATTCCTGGAACACAAAGCTGACCAAAGTCATTCCCTTATTTAAAACTTTTGTTGTTGTTGAGTATTTAAAACCTTTAGTGGCTCCCTACTGCCCTTAGGAGAACATTTACACTCTAGTTAGCTTGGTTTCTCAGTCCTTTCTGACCAAACCCACATTAAGAGAATTCTCATTTATTTGGTCATTTAACACCAATCTAACTGAATACTTACTGTGTGCCAGTCATTGTACTAAACACCAGGATCCTGAGGAACCATAAAGTGTATATACCATTTCCTCTCCTGGAGCTTGTAACCTACCAGCACAGATACTGACAGATACTTGTACAAATGATTATCAGTGTGATGAGTTCAGAAAAAGGAACATTTCCTCCTCTGTTCCCTGCTTGACCACAACTCCTGGTGGTGCCCATCTGCTGGTCCTGCCTAGGCCAGCCCTTCTCCTGAGATGCCCTCTCTCCTTCATTAGCCAGATCTCTGTTAAGCCAGGTTCTCAGGTCAAGATTTCTTCCCGAGTCTTCCCTGAACCCCCCTTGTGGTCCTATGGTGGCCCTCAGCCCTGTGAGGACGCTGAGTACAGGGCTGTCTACCCAAGGCCCAACACAGAGCTCCTGAGAATGACAGCTAGGTCTTCTTGATCCACCTGGGAACATGTGCATTTTTAATTTAAAAATTATTTACATCGATTTCACATATTTATGAAAGCTGGAGCTGAGTGCTAATAAAGGAAACAAATTATTTTTAAAACAAGGATGCTTTTGAAGACCAGAGCTTTCAGGTAACTGAGTAAGGAGGGTGGGCGGTGGAAGAGGCGGGGCTGCCTGGCGGTGGTGGCTGGGGGATGACGAGCGCCGGCGGTCTGGCTAGCTTTCGGGAGTGGGAGGTGTCTCCATCCTTTCTTCGGGCTTTCCGCCCAGAGGCCTCTGCTGACTTCCTGCTGTCACTCACCACCCTGCCTAAGGGGGCCTGGTGTCTGCCCCTGGACTTAGCTCCTGTGGGCTCCTCATTGCCCCCGGGGGGCGGGGCGGGGAGAGAGGCCCCGGGAAAGGAGGGGGAACCCCCAGGGACGGGAGCCGCTGGTCCGTCCAGCGTCCCAGCACTGTTCCCGGCGCAGCCCGGCCGAGCCGGCTGGTCTCTCATCTGCCTGGTCTGGAGGAGGACCTCCGCTCGCACCTCCGAGGTCCCGCGTTAGCCTGGGCCCGGCTACGGGCAGGGCCCCGGAGCAGCCGAGGTCCGGCAGGGAGGCGAGCCTTGGAAAGCCGCCCGTCCCCCTACAAGAGGTTTTGTCCTGCCGGGAAGTCCCCCACCTCCGGCAACCTGTGCGCAGAGTCCCACGCTCCTCCCCTGGAATCGGGGTTGGGAGATGGCGTGGCCCGCCTCCTTCACTTCAAAGCCGAGGAAGCTGCTGTCCTGAGAGGGGAATTCAGCGCCCACGGTACCACAGCCGGCGAGATAATCATGCTTTACAGCAAAAAAGGCAATCTCCTGGGCCTCCCTCCGCCTGGGGCCCTTGGCTAACCCCTACCCCCCCAGCCCACCGTTTAGGGGAGGCTGCCCCAGGGGTCGCTAAGAGTCGGACACGACTAAGCGACTTCACTTTCACATTTCACTTTCATGCACTGGAGAAGGAACTGGCAACCCACTCCAGTGTTCTTGCCTGGAGAATCCCAGGAACAGGGGAGCCTGGTGGGCTGCCGTCTATGGGGTTGCACAGAGTCGGACACAACTGAAGCGACTTAGCAGCAGCAGCAGCCCCAGCTTTTCCAGCTGGTTTGAACCCCGAAGTCAAGCCTCCAGTGACTGAAACTCAACGGAATCATGGCCACCCCCGCCTGCACCTTCCTCCCCACCCATCTCATTCATCTGCCCCTCTGACACCAGGAAGCGGGGACAAAGCTTGACCCAACCTGACAGGCTCTCCCGGGCGGGGACCAGGAGGAAAGGCTGCTCAGTGACTCGGGGCAGGGCTCACCCGGGCGAGGAGTGGCTGCCTTAATGCCTTATGGAAGGAAGCCAAACACAGGCGTGCCCTGTTAGCCTTCCCGGCCCACAGCCATGACGGGGCTCTCCCTGTCCCTACAGGATAAAGCCCCAGCCTCTTAGCCCAGCCCCAAGCCTTTCCCAGCTGGGCTTCAACCTGACTGTCCAGCCTCATCTCCTACCATGTGGAGCCCATGCTCCTTCCTGCCTTGTCACACCATCCTCGAACATGGCGCGACACCCTCCAGGCCTCTCTGGCTCTGTCGGTGCCGTTCCCTCTGCCTCCAACACCCTTCTCTGCTTCTCCACCTGACAAGCTTCTTCCCATTGTTATGACCCACCTCAGCCAATGCAGGAGACTGGGGGTTCCATCCCTGGGTCAGGAGAAGCCCCGGAAGGGGAAATAGCAACCCACTCTCCTAGTCTTGCTCGGAAACAGAAGAGCCTGACGGACTACAGCCCACGGGGTCGTAAAGAGTCGACAGGACTGCGCATGCACGTGCACGTGCGCGTGCGCGTGCGCTCTCACGTGCGCACCGCGGGGCAACTCAGCCCCTGGGCTACCACTGAGCCTGCGCTCTAGAGCCCAAGAGCCGCAACTACGGGGGGGCCGTGTGTCAGGACCACTGGAGCCCAAGCACCTGGAGCTGGTGGCAGTGAGAAGCCCTCACACCACAACTAGAGAGTAGCTCCTGCTCACAGCAACTAGAGAAAAACCCACACAGCAACCAAGACCCTGCACAGCCAAAACTACATTAATAATAATAAAAAAAAAACTTGAAAAAAAAATCTCAAAAATCATCTCCCATTCTCTGTGTGGATACTTCCTTCCTCCTCCTTCTCCTCTTCTACCTCCCCCTCCTCCTCACCCTCCTCTTGTTCCTTCTCCTGACCTCATCCTCCTCCTCTTGCCTGGGGTGCTTCTGTACTAACTTTATAGATGATGAACATGTGAGGTCATGAATCTGTGTCCCTGCCAGACTCAACTCCTCAGTGACAGCAATTGTGTCTTTATCTTCAAGTACTTAGAGCCCAGCACATAGTGGACACTCAAAAAAGCAATAATTTGCTAAACAGAATCAGTATATGGACTCTGGATTTACTCCAGAGCTAAATTAGGAAACAAGTGTTAGCACTGCACAAGGATCGCCTTCCAAGTCCTTTATTTAACTCGTATTTATTGAGTATAGCGATATTTATTGAGTAAAGCACTGTATAGACAAAGTGTTGGGCACTCCAAGCTGGGTAGACACAGGTTTCACATTTTGGAGGTACAGACGACAGAGTATGACTGATAAGGAAATAGGAGGGAGTGACCCGTGCTATTATAAGCAGATCGTCACATCTAATCCCACACTATTATCCCATTATTATTCTCATATTAACAGATAAGGAGATTGAGGCTTCAAACTGGAGAGAATTGTGAAGGCACAGCTAATAAGCAGTGGGGGCAGGATCTGAAGTAGGCTGCCCCCAGGCCCCACACACCCAAACACAGAGATTTGGCTTAAGGGTTTTATTTTCCTAAGTAGTGACTCTCAACACCGTGTGCACACAGCAAACACCTGAAGAACTTAAAAAAGCATAGGTAACCCACTTTGGTCCCGCCCCAGAGATTCTGATGTACCTGGTCTGGGGTGCAGCCGGGGCTGGGAACTCCGGCTCTAGATGGGGGAGTCTGGTGTCAGCTGTGAAACGTGAGACCCGCCTGCAGCTGAGGTGCTCCCTGGTTGTGTCAGATTCCTATCTTCGGAGACTCGACTTGGAACTTTCCTGTCCCCTTGGGCGGGCCCCCAGTGTGGCCAGGGCTGGCGCTTCCTCCCTCACATTCTGTCTGTGTCTCACCAGCTATGACCTTCCTGTGGCCTTGGAGTTGCCAAGACACTTTACTGGGGAAATTCCATGGCTTCTGTGTGAGGGGGCATGAGCTCTCCAGGATGCCAGCCAGCTTTCAGTATGAGTGAGCCAAGAGCCATGAGTCGTGGTGAAGGTAGCTGATGTGAGCACCCTGGGTGGGTGGCTTGTGGGCGGCTGACCCGACACCAGCAGAAGGGACTGGAAAAAAACAACACACACCTCACAGCTTCCCCAGAGGCAGGCTCTGTAGGACACAGTCAGGAGAGAGGGCTCCTGACTCTGCTGTCTGCCTTCTGTCCTCGGCAACTGCTGGACCCTAGGCATTAGCAGACCCCGAGGGACAGTAAGGAGCCCCAGAACCAGCAGAGCCAAGCAGCGTGGCTGTAGCCAGCAAGGCTGGCTTTCCCCTTTTCAGGCCCAGGCAGTGACTCGGGGACAAGGATGGAGAGCAGACAGTGACCTCAGCTCCCTTGCCCACTGGGCAGCGTGACCTTGCCCCAGAGTGCTGTCCGGAGTACAGAGAGCCTGGGGCCGACGGGAGGGAGGCTGGCAGTACGGCCCACGTGTCTGGAATGGGCAGGACCCTGCCCGCACTGGCCAGGTTCTTCACAGAAGTGTTGTGAGCATCGTGTCATTGAGTCCTCACCGCAGCACTTCGGCCATTCTTTCCCAGCTTTTCAGATGCAGAGAGCTTGGGGCTCTCAGAACCTCGAGCACAGGTTGGTCTGTGTGGGGGGGTCCAGGATGAGCAGACTTAATGGGCCATCCATGAGATCTCTCCCATGTCCAACTTCCTATGCCTCTAATTCTAAATCTAGGTGGTTCATGGACTGTCTGACTATACAAGGCTCCCACGTAGGATGGCGACGTCTGTTCCTCTAACCATGAGAAGCTAGGATGTGCTCTTGATTACCCTCAACCATGACCAGTATGAAACAGCTTCCTTCACAGGAAGAACAGGATAAGACACCAGAGCAGCCACAGCAGAGGGTGGGCCTTACCCCCAGCCTGTGCTTCTTTTCTTTTTTTGGCCATGTGGCAAGTATATCTTCGTTCCCCAGTCAGGGATTAAACTTGCACCCCCTGCACTGTGGCATCTTAACCACTGGACCACCAGAGTTATCCACCTGTGCGCCTGTTATCTGTACATTCATATAAGCCTCTCACCATATCACCTAGCACGGCACATGGCAGGTAGCAGATGCCCCTTAGTGTCTTCTGGATGATTCAACCGTGATGAGTCCTTTTGCAAAGACTCATGCCATAACTGAACTTCGGCATACATTTAAGTATCCATGTATCCAACAAATAGATATGACGAGTGCCCATGACACACCAGGCACACACCAGCAGCTTAGTGATCCAATGACAAGTGGAAAAGAGGTCCCCATGGCTCTCCAGATTTGTGGGGCAAGAAATTAGTTTCCCAAATGCACATAAACTGAGTCTGAAAAAGTTATTAAAGGAAAGGGTCACAGGACTATGGAAGTGCAGGCAAGAGGATCTGTCTGGGCCTCAGCAAAGTCTCCT
Source organism: Aepyceros melampus (assembly GCA_006408695.1). Taxonomy (NCBI): domain Eukaryota; kingdom Metazoa; phylum Chordata; class Mammalia; order Artiodactyla; family Bovidae; genus Aepyceros; species Aepyceros melampus. The sequence goes on along the minus strand of SJXQ01011164.1, from coordinate 244,586 downwards.
TTGAGGAAGAGGTCTGCACATGGACCCAGCCACCCACCGACCCTTCCATCATGGACTGTGTTCTGAGCATGCTGAACAGGTGCCACCACCCGCTGACTGTGTGGGTCATTTCCCCAAAGGTCCTTCAGAGTAAGAGGAAACCCACATCTCCTGGCTCACCCAACAACACACTTAAGTTTTAGCTGTAACTTTTCCAGTCAAGAGGAAAAAGAATGTTTTGTGTGTGTGCAAAGCAGCTGAAACTGAAACTGACTTCACCAAGGGCGTCCCAGTTTTGTTTTTGGTCAAGGGAATGAGCCAACTCTCCAGGAACCCCAGGGACACTCCCATATTGCCCAACACTGCAGAGCAATGCAACCTAACCCCAATCCCCTGCCCCTGCCAGCACCTTCCCCTCCTCAGTGCCAGCTCCTCCATAGTCAGAGGTCTGCAGGGAACTACCCCAGATGGAACCTTCCCCAGGGTCTGCTCAGGGCAAGGTCAAGGGCAGGCCTGAAGGAGTGACCCTCAGACCAATTGGACGAGACAGTGACCAAAAGTCTACAATCAGGAGAATGCAGGGTATCTGAGGCTCTGCCTCTGAACTGCCTGCACCCTTTCCAGCTGAGCTCATAGCAATAATCCTAGTGACTCTGGACACGTGCAGCTGCCCACACCTCGGCCCCTTCCTCGCTTTTTGCTCAGGTCCCCCCTCTCTCTCCTGACTTCTTTCCATCTGTACTCCTTCAATAACTTAGGGTGCAAGTGACACTATGATGTCCCTGACTTTCCTCCTGGCTGTCACTCTTGTCTCTTTAAGCTTCTGAGAGAGTCTGTCTGACACAATAAGCCTTTTTCAAGCCAGGGCTTCACAGGACCAAAGACAGGGAGACAGAAAACCCTGCAGGTACTTGAAGATCTAATCTCAGCCCCTTCTCATCCTCTCTTCTTCCTGCTCATCAAACTGGTTTTCCTTTGGGATATACAGGTGGCTACTACACTATCACAAAGTCTTCCAGATGCTGTGGCTTAGAACATAACCTCTGGGCTCAATTTCCCAAGGTTTGTCTGCCAAAGAAAAACCCTCTCTCTCCCAGTTCAGTTCAGTCGCTCAGTCGTGTCCGACTCTTTGCGACCCCATGAATCGCAGCACGCCAGGCCTCCCTGTCCATCACCAACTCCCGGAGTTCACTCAGACTCACGTCCATTGAGTCCATGATGCCATCCAGCCATCTATCTAGGTTGGTCATAACTTTTCTTCCAAGGAGTATGCACCTTTTAATTTCATGGCTGCAGTCACCATCTGCAGTGATTTTGGAGCCCAAAAAAACAAAGTCTGACACTGTTTCTACTGTTTCCCCATCTATTTCCCATGAAGTGATGGGGCCAGATGCCATGATCTTCGTTTTCTGAATGTTGAGCTTTAAGCCAACTTTTTCACTCTCCTCTTTCACTTTCCTCAAGAGGCCTTTTAGCTCCTCTTCACTTTCTGCCATAAGGGTGGTGTCATCTGTATATCTGAGGTTATTGATATTTCTCCCAGCAATCTTGATTCCAGCTTGTGTTTCTTCCAGTCCAGCGTTTCTCATGATGTACTCTGCATAGAAGTTAAATAAGCAGGGTGACAATATACAGCCTTGACATACTCCTTTTCCTATTTGGAACCAGTCTGTTGTTCCATGTCCAGTTCTAACTGTTGCTTCCTGACCTGCATACAGATTTCTCAAGAGGCAGGTCAGGTGGTCTGGTATTCCCATCTCTTTCAGAATTTTNGTCCAGCGTTTCTCATGATGTACTCTGCATACAAGTTAAATAAGCAGGGTGACAATATACAGCCTTGACGTACTCCTTTTCCTATTTGGAACCAGTCTGTTGTTTCATGTCCAGTTCTAACTGTTGCTTCCTGACCTGCATACAGATTTCTCAGGAGGCAGGTTAGGTGGTCTGGTATTCCCATCTCTTTCAGAATCAAGCCACTTCAGTATTCTTGCCTTGAGAACCCCATGAACAGTATGAAAAGGCAAGATCAGAATAGAAGGTTTTAATTCTGAACTTAAATTCAAAAGAACATATATACCCTGCTTCTCTTCCAGACTAATAGTCTTTGCATAAACCAAGCATACTGTGTTGAGTCAATATGACAAAAAAATTGAATTCATGACCAAACTAATAAATTGTACACATTTACCAACATTGCATGTACTGTTTCATTTCTCTTGATACATAATCACTATAAACACAAGCTATTTCCAGTACAAAGCATAAGTTATCTAGAAAACCATTACTTATTCACACTGTTATCATTTATATGAAAAACATTCTGTACAGTTGGAACAGATCAATTTATTCTTATATATAGAAGAGCTCATCATAAATTCTGTTTTTGCTTTCACTTTGAATCGTGTATTTCTTGTACTCTCCAATTTAAATCAAGTTTCACTGGCAAAAATCATTTTGTGGCATATATCATTATCTTATTTACTATTCTTAGGATGTGAAATAAAACATCATCTTGAGTAAATGAACATCATATTAAACCAATGTAAAAATAATCACAATTATTTTTCTATTTTGTAATTTCTGTAATTTTATTAAATATATGTATATTAATATGCAAAATTTACAAAAAATATGTTTTACATACATTATTTGTGTATATATATTTTTAATATGTCTAAGTTTGAAATCAAATAGGAGAGAGTCATGGTTATTATGCTTGAAGCAAGCAAATTTTATTCCTATTATTATTACTAGGTTTTTAAAATAATTTGTATTTACCTTAAGGCACACATGTGAACTACTACAGTAACACACATTTTTATTTTGTGTTAGCAAATCAAAGCGATGTTTAAAACCAGATGACCATAGTTAGCCAATCATTTTTTACTGTATAATAGGCTTTTATGAAGAACTGTATCTAAAATAATTAGATAGAAGATGCAAAAATTTACACAAGGACTTGAGAATTTTGTAATAGTTATCAACAAGCTAGATATACTATAACAGCTCAGAAATCAAAGAAAACTCTTTATATTTTTCTTAAGGTATGTTGTTGTTAAGTCACAAAGTTGTATCCAACTCTTTGGATACAAAGACTGCAGCAGGTCAAGCTCCTCTTGCCTCTACTATATCTCAGCTGCTGCTAAGTAACTTCAGTCGTGTCTGACTCTGTGTGACTATATCTCAGAGTTTTCTCAAATTCATGTCCACTGAGTTGGTGATACTATCTAATCATCTCATCCTCTGCCACCCCCTTCTTTGCCTTCAATCTTTCCCAGCATCAAGGTCTCTTCCAATGAGTTGGCTGTTCTCATCAGGTGACCAAAGTATTAGACCTTCAGCTTCAGTCCTTTCAATGAATATTCAGGGTTGATTCTTTTGGGATTGGCTGGTTTGATCCTTGCAGTCCAAGGGACTCTCAAGAGTCTTCTCCAGCACCACAGTTCTAAAGCATCAAAACTTCAGTGCTCAGTCTTCTTTATAGTCCACCTCTCACATCCGTACATGACTACTAGAAAAACCATAGCTTTGGCTAGATGAATCATCTCATCCTCTGCCACCCCCTTCTTTGCCTTCAATCTTTCCCAGCATCAAGGTCTCTTCCAATGAGTTGGCTGTTCTCATCAGGTGACCAAAGTATTAGACCTTCAGCTTCAGTCCTTTCAATGAATATTCAGGGTTGATTCTTTTGGGATTGGCTGGTTTGATCCTTGCAGTCCAAGGGACTCTCAAGAGTCTTCTCCAGCACCACAGTTCTAAAGCATCAAAACTTCAGTGCTCAGTCTTCTTTATAGTCCACCTCTCACATCCGTACATGACTACTAGAAAAACCATAGCTTTGGCTAGATGGACCTTTGTAGGCAAAGTGATATCTCTGCTTTTTAATACTTTATGTAGGTATGTCATAGCTTTTCTAGGTTTGTCATAGCTTTTCTTTTTTTTTTTAATTAATTTTTATTTTTTAGTTTGTTTTGCTTTACAATACTGTATTCATTTTGCTATACATTGACATGAATCAGCCACGAGTGTACATGAACTCCCAATCCTGACCCCCACCTCCCCCCTCCCGCGCCACACCTTCTCTCTGGATTATCCCCTTGCATCAGTCACCAGCATCCTGCATCCTGCATCGAACCTAGCTTTTCTTATAAGCAGCAAGCATCTTTTAATTTGGGGGCTGGCATCACCATCTGCAGTAACCTTGGAGGGCAAAAATATAAAATCTGTCACTGCTTCTACTTTTTGCCCTCCTATTTGCTATGAAGTGATCGGACCAAATGCTATGATGTTAGTTATATGAATGCTGAGTTTTAAGCCAGCTTTTTCACTCTCCCCTTTCACCTTCATCAAGGGGCTCTTTAGTTCCTGTTCACTTTTTGCCATTAGAGTACTATCATCTATGTATGTGAGGGCTTTGAAATTTCTCCTGGCAATGTTGATTCCAGCTTGTGCTTCATCCAGCCCAGCACTTCCCATGATGTACTTGCATATAAGTTAAATAAGCAAGGATGCAATCTCAAAAACGACAGAATGATCTCTGTTCATCTCCAAGGCAAACCATTCAATATCACAGTTATCCAAGTCTATGCCCCAACCAGTAACGCTGAAGAAACTGAAGTTGAACAGTTTTATGAAGATCTACAAGATCTTTTAGAATTAACACCCCCAAAAGATGTTCTTTTCATTATAGGGAACTGGAATGCAAAAGTAGAAAGTCGAGATACAGCTGGAGTAACAGGCAGATTTGGCCTTGGAATGTGGAATGAAGCAGGCCAAAGACTAATAGAGTTTTGCCAAGAAAATGCACTGGTCATAGCAAACACCCTCTTCCAACAACACAAGAGAAGACTCTACACATGGATATCATCAGATGGTCAACACCAAAATCAGATTGATTATATTCTTTGCAGTCAAAGATGGAGAAGCTCTATACAGTCAACAAAAATAAGACTGGGAGCTGACTGTAGCTCAGATCATGAACTCCTTATTGCCAAATTCAGACTTAAATTGAAGAAAGTGGGCAACACCACTAGACCATTCAGGTACGACCTAAATCAAATCCCTTATGATTATACAGTGGAAGTGAGAAGTAGATTTAAGGGTCTAGATCTGATAGATAGAGTGCCTGATGAACTATGGAATGAGGTTTGTGACATTGTACAGGAGACAGGGATCAAGACCATCCCCATGGAAAAGAAATGCAAAAAAGCAAAATGGCTGTCTGGGGAGGCCTTACAAATAGCTGTGAAAAGAAGAGAGGCAAAAAGCAAAGGAGAAAAGGAAAGATATAAGCATCTGAATGCAGAGTTCCAAAGAATAGCAAGAAGAGATAAGAAAGCCTTCTTCAGCGATCAAT